>PKRV01001449.1:0-238940 GCA_003709505.1 Hyphantria cunea
AGTGGCAGTGGGCTGGCCACATTTGCCGAAGAACCGATAACCGTTGGGGTAAACGAGTTCTTGAGTGGAGACCGCGTCTAGGCAAACGTAGTGTAGGACGTCCACAAGCCAGGTGGAGCGATGATTTGCGCGGGACGGCTGGCAGGAGCTGGATGCGAGAAGCCATAGATCGAACTAAGTGGCGTGAAATTGGAGAGGCCTATGTCCAGCAGTGGACTGCGATAGGCTGATGATGATGATGATGATGATGATTTACAATTGCAGAAGAATCAGAATCTTACGTCTAGAAGTAAGCTAAATTCATTTAACCCCTATCTTGACCATCAAAGTATTATGAAAGCAAAGGGTAGAATCCAAAAATTGGAATTAGATGAGCAAACAAAACATCCAATGATACTGTCTGGTGATACGCATTTAACTGAACTCATCGTGGCGGACGCTCATCTTAGAACGTTTCACGGAGGTCCACAGCTCATGATGAGTTATCTAAGATCTGCTTATTGGATAATAGGAGTTAAAAATATGGTTAAAAAACACTTCCGGAAATGTGTAAAGTGTGTTAGATATAAAGTCAATAGTCAGAACCAATTAATGGGTTCTCTTCCAACAATACGATGCACACCTGCAAGACCTTTTTTACAAAACGGTGTTGATTATGGTGGTCCAGTCCATATACGCACCGCTAAGGGTCGTGGACACCGTGCATACAAAGGCTACATCTGTCTGTTTGTATGCACGTGTACTCGTGCTCTTCATTTGGAGGTTGTTAGCGATATGACAACTCAGGCGTTCCTTGCTGCATTCAGACGATTTGTAGCTCGGCGAGGCCGTTGCGCTAAATTATGGAGTGACAATGGTAACAACTTTGTCGGTGCCTCCAGGAAGCTTCAAAACTTAAAGGCTATGCAACCCCTTATAGCCGAGAATCTCGAATCCAATCCTCCACGCGGTCCTAATTTTGGTGGCCTGTGGGAAGCAGGGGTGAAGTCCACAAAGTATCACCTGAAACGTGTGATAGGGGATTCGACACTTACAAATGAGGAGTTAAGTACGCTTTTGATTCAAGTAGAAGCTTGTTTGAATTCGCGGTGGCCTATAAGCATCATTAGTTCTACGGACCCGAGTGAGCCCATGCCATTGACTCCAGGACACTTTTTAATTGGAGAATCTATTTTAAATGTGCCCGATCACTCTTATGAGAACTCCAATGTATCTTGTTTGACGCGATGGCAATTCGTACAAAGAATGTTGTAATCCTTCTGGAGACGTTGGTCTTCAGAATATATTTCTAACCTCATGCATCGCTATAAGTGGTCTAAACATACATCAGAACCTAAGGTTGGTGACATAGTTCTGGTAAAGGAAGAAGATTTGCCACCAAGTCGTTGGTTACTAGGTCGTATCGTACAAAAACATCCAGGTAATGATAACATCACCCGCGTAGTCACGTTGCGTACCAGCTCTTCGTTGTTAAAGAGACGAACCTCGATTATGTATTTTTCCTGTTCTAGATTAGGGAACTTATGGATTGTTTTTTTTTAATGTATAGTTTATTATACTAGTTATTTGCGACTACTTATAGTTTATGTTTAAATTTAGGTACTTTTAATTAGCTAAGAGGCGCTCATAGTCCAGTTGCACTCGGTGATTAGAAACAATCAGCGAGGGTAAGCAACGACGGCGCGGTCAGTACCTGGATGGGTGACCGCTGGTGGCATGTTACCATGAGCGTCTCCGTGATTCGGAGGTCACGTTAAGCAGTCGGTCCCGGTTGTTATCATAGGATAACAGTCGTGAAGCTTAGTTGGAGGCCTTCGGGCGGCTTAAAAACATCCAACGGTAAGATTACGTAGCCACAACGTTGTCTTGCCAGTCCCGAACCCGCACTTGGCCAGCGTGGGGACATATGGCCTTAACCCTCTCCTGAGAGGAGACCCGAGCCCAGCACTGGGACATTATGGGTTGTTGATTGATTTATGACTTTTAATTGTATTTTTATTCAACTTCTTTTAGTGTAAGACTCTTTTGATTTATTTGTGTTCAACAATTTGTTCAGTACAACTTTATTTATTCATTATGTTGTTCAATAGGTTATTCTGAAGGACATTTCTTCACTAAATGTCCTTAGTGGGCGGCATGTTAAACCGCAAAGTGAATGATGAGTTTTCTTTAAATGTCGATAGAGGGCGTTGCGCATTCTTTCTGAATGGCGATATTGATGTCGTCAGCCCAGTATTATAAAGAACCCGGGAACCAGCTCCGGGAACCATACAATATTTTAGAACAAGTGACAAGTTGTAGTTTTATTCACTCGACTTAGTTACCCTCAGTGCAATTGTGTTGGTCCCACTAAATACCAGGCAACTCTTGGTATTTACGACCTGTTGTACCATTTCTTACTATGTATATACAATAAAAACAAATAAATAAAATAAAATGATTGACCGGAACAATGCCTTTACGCGTTCTTCAGAAAAATGGATTGAGAGACAGACAGACAGAGAGCAAAGTGATCCTATAAGGGTTCCGTTTTTTTTCTTTTGTCTTGCGAAACACTAAAATATTATTGCATCAACTATCTGCCAATGAAAGTCCTGTTGAAATCGGTCCAGCAGTTTCAGAGATTAGCCGGAACAAATAGACAGACAGACAGACAAAAACTGCCCACCAGGCATGATCACCTCGCCTGGTCGAAGGATCCTCCCGTGGTCATAGGGACATCGCATTCGCACCATACGCAAAAAGAAATACTAATGTTTCTAAGTGTCGCGACACGTCTTCTACCCACTCATCTTCACTTGTGCTCTTATTTATTGTTTAGTACATGTTTAGTCAATTTTTTTTTGAAGTCGGTTTTTATTTTTTAATTAGATTTATGAGAGTTGTTCTTGTCTTGTCTTAGACACTTAAGTGTCAATGTTCCAAACGCCACAAATCAGCCTTTTCCCTTTACGCATGATTCTCTATAGGATTGTTTTGAGCTTCTCCATGAATATACGATATTACCGTACCATACCGTGGGAGACCCACGCTTCGGCATGAATGGGCCGGCTCGACCGGAGTGATACCACGGCCTCACAGGTAACCGGTGTGAAACAGCGCTTACGCTGTGTTTCATCGAGTGAGTGAGGATACCGGAGGCCCATACCCCAATCCAACGCCCCCTATCCCCCTCACCATCCCCTTTCCCCCCAGGCCGCCATAGTGTGGGTCACCATACTGCATTGTTCTTTTTCGCATTGAGGATGGTACCACCACTCTTGGATTCTGCTCATGCTTTCCATCAGGCAGGGCAGAGTCATTTTGGCAGCTTAAATATAAAAAAAAAAGATATGCCGACAGTTTCAAAACATGTTCACCAGCTTAAAGTATAAATGCTGTGTTAGGCATAAAATACTAATGTCTTGATTATTTTCCGACAATTCACATAACGTTATCACAACAGCGTCAGTTTCATCTAGGGCACCCGCAATATTGTGATGTAATATGTTATGGACGAAAATACATACCATTTGGAGTGGAACTTGCCAATTGTCTGCTAAGCGGTGACATTAAACTGGAGAGAGGTTACGGCAATATTTCTTTTTTTTATGTTGGCTCTTTCGCCTCAATATTATTATCAAGGTGATCCGAGCCTTGTTTGGCAAATGTTGGTTTTTAGAATAAAAGATCTACTCAAACTCGTGTAATCCATCCATCCGTGGGAGAGCCACGCTTTGGAATGTATGGGCCGGCTCAACCGGAGTGATACCACGGCCTCACAGAAAACCAGTGTGAAACAGCGCCTGCGCTGTGTTTCCGTGTGAGGATACCGGAGGTCCATATTCCAATCCTTCCCCTCATCCCCCTCCCCATCTCCCAAGGCCGGCAACGTACTTGTGACGCCTCTGGTGTTACGTTTATAACAAATAAACAAACGACGCGATAACGACAGGGGGGATTTGGCGGTCGAGGTTTTCTGTCGCGGCACGACCATGCTAACAAAGCTTCACCGGGATAATGGACTTTTAAGTGTTGATGTTAAAGTGGGTAGTATTCGTAATTATCTGTAATCAATAAGTGGAGGCACTGCCAGTGTCAACAGCGTGCGAGGCCACTCGTTATTGTTGTCCGGAATGTGTCGCAGTAGGAGGTCAATACAACGGTGTGGTACGACGCTATGAACGATTATGAAGTAAACATCGTTAGCTAATTAGGTCAGTGTCATCTATGTGTGTGTTTTTTAGCGTGTGTGTGCTATGTGGACTGTTGGGCTGCGCGATCGATAATGGGGTAGTTGAATGTAGAGCGGCCACGTCAGACACTGGCACAGACCAACTACCAGCCGTCCCACACCCGTCGTTGACGTCACGTTTACTCATCGCCATTGTTACCGTGTACATTCTCAAAGTAACAAAGTGTAGTGTGCTAATGTCTGACCGATTAATTTAATTAAACGAATCACAGTTATAGGTTTCTGTATAATCACTTGATTAGACTCTGTATTTTGGAGTGTAAAGAGGTTCTATACAGCATTTAACGGACTCAAAACACTTCATTAGATTGGCAGCAAATGATTTATTTGATTACAGATAACGATGGAACCTAAATCAGTGTATAGAGTGTGATGTTGTTCGTTAAGTGGCACAGTCGCTCGAGAGGCAGCACGTGGAAGTCACATGTCGAGCGCCTGTCGATTACCACGGCACCATATATCGAACGGTTCTCAGTAATCGAATTGGTTTGGTATAACACATAGCAGCTTCAGGCTACATATTGAGATCGAGGAAAAACTTAAGGCCATGGGGGAGATCGGAGAACCAACGTTACTGCAGGCATTGCGAGGCCACCGCGGCGAAGTGTCATGCGTGGATGCTGCAGGCGCGCTCTTCGTGTCCGGCGGCGGTGACCGTTCGCTACGCCTGTGGCGCTGGGTGCCTTCAAGCGGCTGGGATGAGGTTACGCGTGTCGAAAGCGCACACCGCTACGGCATCACAGCTGTACGGTTTGCCCCTGGCGCTATGCTGTTGGCTTCCGCGGGCGTGGACGGAGCCGTTAGAGTATGGTGTGGGCGTACATTGACGCCGCGTCGTGCATTAGCAGCGCCGGGTGCAGTGGCAGTGCGCGCGCTGTGCTGGGCGGGACACTCGCGAATTTTAGCGGGCCACGACGACGGATCTCTCTGCGTGTGGAACTCACACCGTGAAACACTTCTCGCACGAATGCAGGCGCACGAGGGTGCGCTGTACGCGGTGGCAGCGCCAGCGCGTTGTACGCTTCTTCTCACCGCTTGTACTGACGGCGTCCTCAAAGTCTTCGATCTAGCAGGTACATCGATCATCGAGTTTTAGTCTCAAACGATGGTACAAGTTTGGTTTTACTCGTAAATGTTGGACGTCGCCAGAGGTTTGCCGTAGCAGCGCCGACGAGGGTCCAGCGCCGGTGCCGCTGACGTGGGTGGACGGAGCTCACGACTTGGGCGCGCTGTGTGCAGACGCCACCGAGGAGGGCGGCGCGGCGGCCACGGGCGGGCACGACGCGCTGGTGCGCTTGTGGCGCGCGGGCCCGCGCGGGCTGGCGCCGGCGGCCGAGCTCGCGGGCCACGGCGCGGCTGTCACGGCGCTGCGCTGGGCTCGAGGCGGCGCGCTGCTGTCTTCGGCGTCGCTGGATCGCACGGCGCGCCTGTGGGCGGTGGGCGCTGAGCCGATGTGTTTACATGTGGTGCACGCACACGCTCGCTATCTCACATGTATTACGTTCGCGCCCGATCTCACTTATATGATCACCGGTTAGTTTCTGTTTTGTGATTGAATGATTTAAGTATTTAATGTGTTTATATTACTATCTAAAATTAACTCGTTGGCATTCAGCTATAAAGGTTTCATGGACAGGCATACCGTGAAAAAAATACATTTCAGTAAAGCGGTCATAACAAGATAGTCGGCACAAGGGTCGTTACTAATATCAGTACATCTGCCTCTACTTGGTGATATAACTTCTTTGCTAGTGTCTAGCGTTCAATTATAACTGTTGTCAGCTAAAGACATTTGTATGACTACCTCGACTGACGGTTCAATGTGCTCTCCAAGGCATGGAGGGTTCTCAATATGTTAAGAGTCTAGACTGACTTGGCTAGTATCGCTTATCTTTGCAATGTGTTACCCTATGCAGTTATCACTAAGCCATGTGCTCCGCTTTAGATTTTTTTATGGGATAAGGGGCAAACGCAGTACCATCTTTACCATAAGGAGACACGGGACATGTGCTCAGGGCTTCAATCCCCAGGGTGCCCCGAGGAACTGAAAATTTATTTCAGACATATGTTCTCATTAAAAATAGTTGGGCAGATTATGTTTCTACAAAAAAATAATAAGCTTTCAGTTCTTGTATTTTTTAATGTTAAAAATTGAAAGCGTAAAGAGTTTTACCTTATTTACAATAGCTAAATCCTAATTTATATATTTTTGCTGCCTTTAAACTTGTAGTCGTAGAAGAATATTTACATCATAAAATAATGTCGACATTAGGTGCTTGATGTATTTACAATTATTCTTTATCGGTAATGTTATCACAAGGCGCTTGTTCGGAATGCATCCGAGCTCTAGTTCTAGCAGCTCGGATGTATTTTAATTTTCGTAAAATTTTAATTGTTCAAGAAAATAAACTAAACTTAAGTGTTAGTGGGCCATGCTCGTTGCCCGCAGAAACGATGCTCGATGGGACCACAACTCATATATATATATATATATATATATATATATATATATGAGTAAATACTGCAGCTAAGTTACCCGCTAAGAAGTTCATAGATGTTGAAGTTGAAATCAGTATAGGACTGCCTGGAAGAGCAGATGAGAAAACATTATAAAAAAGAGGTTTGTTGATCCAGGACGCATGATTCAAGACAGCGATCTGGAAAACCTTAAAACACTGAAAGGGATGAGAAACTCTACTCCGACTCTAAACTCGAAATCAACTGGCTTGATAGTGCAGCGCATCAAAGATACTCCTTTGGAACCCTGGGGAACTCCTTTGAGGTTTCATTTCACAGGGTCCCTTGCAAATGTTGCATGAACAAGTTGATGTTATTCGCATTCTTTACTTTCCATATGGGCTCCCAAATTCGTGTGTGCCCAGGGCCTCAGATTAGTTTAACATGGCCCTGGGCAAACAAGCGTGGGAGAGCCACGCTTTGGCATGCATGGGCCGACTAGACCGGAGTGATACCACGGCCTTACAAAAAAAAGGTGTAAAACAGCGCCTGCGCTGTGTTTCACCGGGTGAGTGAGGATACTGAAGGCCCATTTTTTTTTTTTTTTTTTTTGACATGGTGGAATGCCTTTACGCACTTCGCTCCCCCCCTGCGGGTACAGGGGGTTCGCTTCGTGTGGGACTCCTGACTGACACCAGCCAGACTACCCACTAAACCACCACGGTGTGCCACTCTGCGCCTGAGACGGGAGGGATCCGGGAACCGCTTTCTTACGCCATCCGGACCCCTCCCAGCGCCAGCCCGCACTGAAGCGGGCTCCGTCATCCGATTTTAAACTCTTAAGGTAGGCGACGTACGGCACACGCGTAACGTCGCCCCCCTCGCGGGTGGCCTCTAGAGCGGATGGGGGGGAAGACCCGTCCCGCCCATCCGCGGCCACACTCAAGGCGGCATGAGGCGCTGATAGGCGCGCCTCCGCCGCCCGGTTCGCCGGCGGCGGATCAGGTCCGAGTGGAGATCGTCCTCCCGGGCCTTCTCCGCCGCCTCCTTCTGCGAGATGACTTCCTCGCAGAAGGTCGCGACCGCGGTAAAACAGCTCTCGCCGCCGGCCATGGAGAGGATACTGGAGGCCCATAATCCAACCCTTACCCTCATTCCCCTCCCCATCCCCCGAGGCCGGCAATGCACTTGTGACGCCTCTGGTGTTACGGGTGTCCATGGGCGGCGGTAATCGCTTACCATCAAACGATACGTCTGCCCGTTTGCCCCCTAATCCATAAAAAAAGACGTATCGCCTCACCAGAGGAATCATAAGTGCGTTGCAAGACTTTTAAGAAGGACTACGCTCTTTTCTTGAAAGTTTGAATGTCGTATTGGTTCGGGGATACAGCAGGCGACTGTCTATTCCATGAAACTAATCAATTGTTTTCCATAATTTTTTTAGTGTGAGGATCACTTTCCTTCGCATACTGACTTTAGAATCATAATGAAACCAAGAAGTAATTCTTTTTTTATTAATGGTAGTTGTATTTTAAATTATATTGTGTACTTTGCTTGGATAGTATGTATAGGTGTAATAGTTTAATACTTAGATTTACACAGGATCAAATGACAAGTCGGTGAGAATGTGGTCACTAGGCTCTTTGACACTCGAAGACGAGCTGGAACCTTCATGTACAGTTCTCGAACATTTCGCTCTAGGAGATCTCGAGGTGAGTTCTCAGCCATGAACTTATTAAAGCATCGGTAAACTTGTGCAAGTGACGTTCAGCTGTGTTACAGGGGATCGAACCACTGGAGGAGTCATTGGAGGAGGAGCACGTGACGGCGAGGGAGGATGAGGAGCTGGTGAAAGGGACGAGGCGATTGTGGTGCGGGTCGCAAGCGCACGCCACGCCAATCAACTGCATTAGCACACACAACGACATGATCGCAACTGCATCCAGGTATCAACAACTAATGCTGAGCTTTCAATAATACAGGTGTGTTACTGTTGTTTGGTACGTATGGAGGGTAGCTCTCTCTGCTGCAGTCTGTAATCCCGGGCGGGCAAGTCCAGTAGTACGCCGCAAAACCATCTGGTGTGTTCAACCCATGCATGTCTGCGTCTCTGGTTAAGGGCCTCAAAACGAACCCCTCGCGTGTCTCTTGTAATATTTGAGTACACATACATACTCGTCGACTTACATCAGGGCTCCTGACTCTCGGTGAGATACATACTAAACATTGGGGTACGTAGGCGAAACTGTAAGTTTTATGTAACTCATAAATAAAAAAATTTATGTGATTTTACTATAATATATTTTATTTATTGCTTTTAAAAGTATTCTCTGTTACATTTGAATTTTACACTTTTTTATTCATACAAACAATTTTTGAAAACACAAAGACCTTTGGTCTGTGAGTATGTTCTTTACGTGCTGGTTGAAACCTATGACTGCCTCTTCTGGGACTGTAAATGTTAAACTTCTTATTAAGTGTTTGATTTTTGACAAAATATAGAAATCGTATGCAGCTAAGTCTAGACTGGTCGGTCTCGAGCTTTATGTTTTCAGAAGTCAAAAATTGTTTTGTTCACGGTATGCGCCGAATCATTGTCATAGTGCAACAGGATTCGACTTTTAGGTCGTTTTCCCTTATCTTTTTCAAAGATGTTGGCCAATCAAATAGTGATATACCACTCCACGTTAACTGTCAGACAAAAAAACGCAATAAATTTTTTGCCCACGCTCCTCGCATTCCAATTGTGTTGGTTTGCTGTCACCTTCAAACACCCAAACAGAAGATTCAACAATCTTGATCCATTTTTTATCTCCTGTCACAATTCATACACACCATTTGAATATCCGTGATTGTACTTGAACAACATTTCTTATACAAATATATTCCATTTCGTTTTATTCTGGATTGAGTTCATGAGGCATCCAACGGCAACGAAGTTTCCTCACTTTTAAATGTAACATTTTCTTAGATATTTTAGATTTTTCACTTCACAAACTTTGGAGACAGTTAGAGAAATGATATTTTTCTTATACTTTCAGTATAAAGAAGAAATAATGTATTTATAAAATACATAAAATATATGATACCCCATTTGGACTAATAGTTTCAATTTGAATACTCGACCCCTTATAGAAATATAGACCTCCTTTCTTTCGAGGTTTAATTACAAAGATATACTTTTTAAGATTTAACCCCATGAGTTTTGATTTCCTTGGGAGTGTTGAAACATGCAGTTTTTACTGAATTAACGGCTGTAACTTTTATTAACGTAAACGTAAACAAGTGACCGTAGACCTGAGGTTTAAACAAGTCCATGCCTTCACGTGTTCTCGAATTAAAGGCCCTTGAAAGACATACAGACAGATGCACAACAAAGTAATCTTATAAAGGTTCAATTTTTCCTTTTGAGGTACGGAACTTTAAATATCAACTCAAGGTCCTCTAGCCCTAATGATTCAAAAGAAATAGAGGGGATCTGAGAAGCACGCTCTATGCGCTCGTTAACGGTCACTGTTCTAGCACAGGCTACATGATTCAGTGATAAAGGTAACATGTATACACTTATCAGTCCATTGAAATATATTGCTTGTATACGATGCCTACGTGTGTGGCGCTGCCTACAGTGACGGGTGGGTGCGGCTGTATCGCTGGTGCGACGAGATAAGTGAACTCGTCGAATTTCACTGCATGGAAGGTCACCAGTACCCGGCGATGGCGGCGGATTTTGGCGCCAGCGGAGCGTTGCTGCTGAGCGCCGGCCTCGACGGACGCGCCTGCCTGTGGGACGTTCAGGTTTCCACCCAATGTTAAATATCTACAGACACAGTTTATATTGAATTTAACGCTGGGGACATTAAATGCATGTAGTATGTGTACAGTCAGGCGTGCAGCTGCGCGTGCTGAGTGTGGGCGCGGACGAGGCGGCGTGCGGCGAGGCGGGCGGCGGCGGGGTGCGCGGGGCGCGCGTGTCGAGTCACCGCCCGCCGCGCCTGCTGCTCGCCACCGACGACGGCATCGCCCCGCTCTGGAGCCTCAGCAGCGCCGACCCGCGGCCCACTTAGTAACTATCCCTACACACATTTCGTTATAAAGATTAACTTTCGAAATCGGCAGCGAGCAGCCTTCGTCACTATCAAAACTGCATGACGATAGGAATGAATCCTAAGCCCATCCCAGTTCCCTTCACTGGGGGGATCCCTGCGTAAAATCTGCGTTAGTTAGTAGTTGTAAAATCTGAGATAGTGATTTAGCCAACATTAAATGAGTATTGAAAGTGTGTTATAAACATAAAAATGAATAGGTTATAAATATAAATCTCTCTCATTTGGTGATTGGTGTACTTTTTCTATAATACGTATGTATGTACTCATTTATGTAGAATTACTAGTAGCTAACCATGTTTACCACAACCTGGTCAACAAAAGGCAGGCTCTGAGGCAATGCTCTCTCGAGATGTGTGAAGTAATTGTCAGAGCTTATGAGTGGGTGTGGTTAGTGTGTACGCGGGCCACTCGGAGGCGGTGACGTGCTGCGCGTGGGCGCGAGACGGGCGCGTGGTGGCGACGGGCGCGGCCAGCGGCGAGCTGCGCGTGCTCGCGCACCCACCGCGCGCCGCTCCCCTGCACCACGAGTCACACGCGCACGATTTAGGTGAACTATGCCTTCATTCACTTGGAACTACATGCCAAACCTGATCAAATATCCAAATAAAGCATACTATGTTCATTTGACATTGACCACTCCCGTCATCGGTACACAAATATGGCTCAAATGAACAAAACATAATAGTAGGCATGATGACAGTCACCAAGAACCACTAAAATTATGTATTTATTTGATGAAGTTTGGTTCATAGAGTATAAAAATCGTACTTATTTTCATACCTGAGCGAGAATAATAGTTATTTAAAAATACAAAAACAGCAATTCGCTATATTAAGTTTAAAATTCAAACAGAGCGAGTTACGTCACGTGTCTATAGAAGTCATTTGGTTTGGATATAATCAACGATCATCATCATCGGCCCGTTTCAGTCCACAGATGGACATAAGCCTCTTCCAAGGAACACCACAGAGCTCGGTCTGTTGCTTTTTGCATCCAGTTGCTGCCATCCCTCCTACGTAAGTCGCCCCGCCATCTGACCAGATGGCGTTGTTCATTGCGTTTACTACCTAACTGCATAAGTCTCCCAAGATAGATATATCCTTTGACAACTACGAGAGACGTGCCATCAATTTGTCCCAAAAAAACTTTCCCCGGAATGACCAGGTCATTGTACGTTCATAGAAATGTATTCACCGTATATATTAATGCCCCGTCCGTTCCAGTTCTGAGTCTTGTAGATATCCTCTAGAGGATTTGTAAACAGTTTTGGGGATATGACATCCCCCTGTCTTACTCCTCGATGCAAAGCAATCTGTCTTGTTGGACAGTTCTGTACTTGGTCGAATATACTTGCGGCGTCAAACAGGCTCCTCAGCATCTCAATGTATCGAAAATCAACTAAGCATCGCTGCAAGGGGTCCAGAACAGACCAGGGTGCGAAAGTCAATCAATCAAGGCATAGAGACTGTTTCTTTTTATGGTATAGGAGGCAAACGAGCAGACGTATCGTCTGATGGTAAGCGATTACCGCCACCCACGGACACCCGCAACACCAGAGGCGTCACAAGTGCGTTGCCGGCCTTTTAAGAAGGAGTACGCTCTTTTCTTGAAGGTTTGAAGGTCGTATTGGTCCGGGGGTACCGCAGGTGACAATTCATTCCACAGTTTTGTTGTGCGAGGCAGAAATTTCCTTGAGAAGCGCACGTTGTGGACTGCCAACCATCAAGATGATGAGGATGAAATTTCTGTCGCGAAGGACGATGTCGGAAAGAGGCGGCAGGAATCAGCCCGAAAAATTCCTCGGAGCAATCCCCATGGTAAATGCTGTAGAAGATGCACAGTGAAGCCACATCTCTACGCAGCGCCAATGGGTCTAGCCGAATTGAAACTTCTTGGGAATTGAGTAGCTCCCTGTTGAATGCGAGGCAAAGCAATGGCAGGAGCTGGTACCGGGGTGCCCCCGCCAAAAGATGGGGACAGCATTCCATGCGAGGCCGGACCTGCGCCTTATAAAGCTAAAGGCGGTGGGCTGGAGTGAAATACTGTCTCGATCTATTGAGCACACCGAGATTTTTCGAGGCCAATTTGGCCTTATCCTCCAAATGATCACGAAACTGGACTTCGCTTGATATGACGATACTAAGTATTCCAATATTGGCTGAGGCAGATAGGGAAGTATCTTCAAAACGAGGACATACGACCCACGGCAGTTTTTTTAGCAGTGAACGCGCAAACTTATCTCTTTGTAGGGTTATATTAGACTAAATTAAGGCTATCCCAGTCTGAGATCTTATTCAGGGAGGTCTCAACTTCAGACAAGTTTGTTTCGACTCTCAATGACGTTTTCCCGAGAAATATTGGCGCGACCGATGTAAAGGGCATCGCCGATGCTGTCATCCGCATAACAATAAACGCCGCTAATTTGCAGCATGTCATTGATATGGAGGAGGAACAAAGTAGGCGAAAACACACAGCCTTGCGGGACACCGGCATTCACAGATATGGAGTCAGAGCATTCATCGTCGACTAAAACCTTTATGCGTCTATCTGCTAGAAAACTAGTGACCTAATCGCATAATTTCTCGGGGTAGCCCATAAGAAGGGAGCTTCGAAAGAAGAGCTCTGTGCCAGACCCGATCGAAGGCCTTCGCGATGTCCAAACTTGCTGCCAAGGCTTCCCCCTTAGTCTCTATCGCCTGTGCCCAGCGATGTATCAGGTATACCAGAAGATCACCAGCCAATCGACCCTTACGGAAGCTGTACTGTTGGTCACTATACTTTGTGACCAACAGTACGGCTTCCATCATCGGCATCATCTACTGATGATGATCTTCTAGATACTGTAGGAGCTGATTTTCGAGAAGAGGGAAGTTACAGTTATCGTTCTGTAGTTTGATGGATTAGAGCGGTCGCCTTTTTAGGGATCGGGTGGAAAAATGCTACCTTCCATGATGTCGGGACTACGCCAGAAGAGTAGGAGAACTGAAAAAGACGCCAAACACCGGTGCAAATCGGGAGCGCACATCTTTAGCACTATAGGGGGGATCCCATCAGGACCACTCGACCTATGGATGTCCAGGGATAAAAGTGCCGTATCCGGCATACGGTTCTCACACCGTGGTATGATAGGCGGCTCCTGTTCCCCGTCATCCAAGGTCGAGTTGGACGCAAAGTGTGTTGCCAGAATATCGGCTTTCTCCTTTGCGTCATAGGCCAACGAATTATTTGCAAGGTGCAAAGGTGAAAGGGATGGCTTACAGGAATTCCCTTCTATAGCCGTGGCAAGAGACTAGCATGCTCGAGTTCCCGACGGAAGACGCTCTAGCCTCTCGCCAATCCTAGCAATGTGCTCCGACTTTGTCTTTGCAATGTCTCTTTTGAAGGACCTGGAGGCAAAGTTGTACTCTTTTTTTAGAACGCTGATATTTTGATTCCGCGCCGCCAGGCTTGGTAAGCCTTTTGCTTCCTGCGAGAGACTTTTTTGGAAGATGGACCAAACCAGGGTCGGCACTTGCCACCACACTCGCCAATGGGGACCACAGAAGATGGAATGAAAAGATCCATACCCTGTAGCAAAACATCAGCAACAGAATTAGCAGCGGTGTTGGGATTATCCGGCGAGAAGCACAGCTGTCTCCAAGGGTAGGACCCAAAGAAGGATCGCATCCCATCCCAATCTGCTGACTTATAGAACCACACACGATGGCTGCGTGCAACTCAGAATCGCGGTGAGTATGTGAGAGGCACTGTACTCCGGACAAGGCAATAGTCTGAGGAGTCAAACGGGGCGTTTACAGATACGTGGTATCCGTCCGGATGAGAAGTCAGCAGAAGGTTCAACAATGAGGAATTCTGGCCCTCCACATCTGGAACTCGCGTGTGCGTGGTAACCAGTTGAGTGAGGCCATATGCCAGGGCGAAGTCGTGACCAGATCTCCCCGCTTGATCCGTTTTACTGGAGCTAAGTCAGCCGGCGTGGTGAGCAGTAAAATCGCCAAGTACGATGATCTCTGCGGAGGAAATTTGCTGCTGCATGAGGTCTATAGCCATCTGGATGTACTCGATGAGTCGGTCAGTTTCGGCATCGCCACTATAGGACCTATAGAGGCACGCATGGTCACGGGGATGGTCGTCGCTGTCTACACGGAGCCATAAGATGAAGAAGTCCCCGCCTTCAAGGTTACTGAGGTGACGAGAGCTGATATCGTCTCTGACATACACGCACACTCCGGCTTTAGACATAAATGAGTGTTCTAATCCATACCTAGGGTAGCTATCTACATTTCAGTAAAAAAAACCAATGCTGGCGTTGCTGTCTCGAGGTAGGTGATGGACAGCATCAAGGTTATTATGTAATCCCCTAAAATTGCAGAAGTCTACGACCAGTGTGATGGGGGGTGCCGTGATTTTACTACTCTTGCCCCGAGCGTGGTTAATCGCAGCTTTGCCCTCCCCAGAGTACGAGGGACAAACTGGGCATCGACGTTCAGGCATGTTGTATCCTGAGCGTGGACGCCCAGAGAGAGATTCTCCAACGCTATCCCAGTTGGTATCCTCCTGGGGTATAAATTTATTTTTTAACTGCATGATGATGAAGGGGGGTGTGGACCTCCGGTATCCTCACCCACTCGATGAAATACAGCACAAGTACTGTTTCACACCGGTTTTCAGTGAGGCCGTGGTATCACGCCGTTCGAGCCGGCTTATTCCTGCCCAAGCGTAGCCCTCCCACGATTTTACTCCTGGGTCTGATATATAAACTGCCTCAAAGTGTGCATGTGGTCTATGGTGCCAAATCCTCTGCGGAACCCGTCCCGCTTTGGTGGTTGAAAGTCGTCCAGCCGTCGCGTCAGTATATTTGCGATAACCCTGGAAAACATCTTGTAGACGTGATTCAAGAGCTATATATATATATAGCCCTATACAGCTATATAGGACGGTAGTTCTTCAGAAGGGTTTTGTCTTCTTTCTTGAAAAATAGCATTACCATACTCCTGCTTCACGCTCTTGGAGTTCTCTCTTCTTGAAGAACGGAGTTGAATATACGCTGCTAAAATGGAAAATTGCTTAAGAACAGGATTTTCCCGTGCTCTTAAAAGCTCAGTTGTATCTCTGTCCTCATCAGGGGATTTTCCAATTTTTTGTAGTTTCGAGGCTAACTCAATTTCGTTAATGCTGATGTCGGGAAGTTCGTCAGTATAATGTTGGTCTAAAGTAGCTCGGGGGTCTCTGAGGACGGGTTCAGGTACCGGAGATTGCGAGGCATATATACAACCATAGAAATCTTCTACCTCCGAGAGGATCTCTGGCTTAGAGGAGACGACACGTCCGTCGGCGGTAGTTAGCTTGGACAAGTGGCTCCTCTCGAGACGCTTTACGAATACTTTGGAACCTTGGTTTTGTTCCATTGCCTCCCTAATGAATCGTGTATTGGAACATCGGGGATCCCGCCGTACCACTTACCGCGTATATGTTTCGTGAGTGCCCACCGGCTATCCGTCGTGGGTTGCTTATTTTCGCGTCTTTCTCTCATGAGTATATGAAGCTCATCTGAAAGTTTGGACTTCCTGTCCGTATGCCTATTCCGACAGAACCCGATTCCCACATCCTCAACAACTATCGCTACTCTTCTAAAGTCCTCGTCAACGCTGTACTTGGTTTCCAGTGCCTCGAATCGGTTCTGGAGTTCCATTAGGAAACTTTCAGAGCCAACAACGTTCTAGTTTGAAGTTTGTGTTTAGAGTGGTTGTCACTTCCAAGACATCTCTGAATACCCGCCTCTTATCCGTTATGATAAAGTCGATCTCATTTCTGATAGAGATATCAGGGCTCTGCCAGGTCCACCTTCTCTGGTGCTTCTTCTTGAAGAACGAATTCATCAAGAATAGTCCTTCTCGTTCCAGAAAGTTAACCAGCATTTACCCCCTGTGATTTCTGCTCCCTTTATCATGTGGCCCCATAACCGATTCGGTGGCCGTGCTTAAACCCACTTTTGCGTTAAAATTCCCCATGACAATGCTGAAGTGGGCCCTTGAGGTTTTGTGCATGGCTTTATTTATTTCTTCGTACATAGCTTTCACAACATCAAACGAGTTTGAGGTGGTTGGCGCGTATACTTGTGCGACCTTAAGAGAATATTTCTCGGTAGGTTTGAGTATGAGCTACCCTTGGTTACGAACTGAGTATTTCCGCAAAGTTGCCCTATTGACGAGAAAGTCAACGAACACGTTACTGTTTTTATGTGCTATAATTGACACTGGTTGAAAAACGGCTCTAGCAAACGTCATGACACCACTGAGTGTTTTGGCATTAAATTCTAACTTAAAAGGGGAATGGCCCGGAAGACCCTGTGCCGCTGGCATTATGTTATTAATGATTATGAGATTTATACCGTTGATTAAGTGAATCCTCCTAATTATTTTGATGTATTTGTCATATTTTTAGAACAGTGCTAAAATAATTTTAATTCTGCTTAGAAAGTTGTTACAACTGCAATAGCTAAACGCATTCCCAAGTTTTCTAGTTGCGTGTCAGATTGCTTTAAACATTTCATATTATTTTTAAATATGTATTACTTAAAAAACGATGACAAATATGATATTTATGAATGAGTTTACTAATGTACTTAGTCGAAGAACCACATTTCATTGGCAAAATCGAGAAAATCATAAGCGAATGATGTTGGTTTCAAAAATATTATATTACGCCATCTTGTTGACAATAATGTTAAGTGATTTGAGGCCCATGAATTTCATTGTAATCTAAAACTAAAAGAACTTAATAACGCAATCTTGTAAAAATCTGGGTATTTAAAATGTCATTGTTTGTAATATTAGCAAGCAAATAAATACAAAGACAGTCCCTACCATGAGATAACGCTAGGCAGTAAAAAAAGTCCCATACAAACCTGCCATTGTCCTTTAAATCGCATTTTTCCCCACTAAAACTTTATTAATTGTAGAAATATGATTGTTTGTCAATTTCTACGGAGAAGCCCTTGTGTCAATATTTTTGTAAGCATAAATTTGTAAAAAAAAACCAAATTAAATATTCAAATTGTACTTACTACTAGACAACAAAGTGTGAAGTTTAAGTTTGAAACTCGTCACGGACGGGGTTCAAGTACCTGCCAAGTTTCTGACATCATGCATGGTTTCCGAACCAGAGATTTACCCCTACTGTTTATAGATGTAGTTTGTATGCACTCGATCACCATCAGGACATGCGTGTATTTACAGACGACTTACCTCATCACTGTTTATTAAGACCAAGTACAAATCATTACAAGAATTGGAGGGACATGAAAATGATACCCGTTCCTTAACAATATACCTAGTGGTAATTTGTTACTGCGCAAATCTTGATTATTTTTTAATAAAGAGTAGGAAAAATGTAGTACAAGGGCCTTAGACCGCAGCCTTGTATGTAAAGTGAGTTTTGGCATATTCTATTTTTTCTATTTTGAAATGGTAGTCAATGGGAACCTCCCAACATATCAAATGTCAAGGGATGGAATATTGTAAGAAAGGATACACTGTAAGGGAAATGTAGGGTAATACGGGTTACCTCTTACAATATACCTCTTAAGTAGTGGTGCTTTACTTTTTCTCTAATTTCATCATTTAAGACCCATTAGTCAACAAACAACAAACACTTTACTAGTGTAATACAACGGAAGATTGCCACATGACCAGTGTTTACATTTTGTCAGGAGTGCAAAGCTGCGACTTTGCGCCGACTTCTGTTGGCTTTGGGTTTCCGGACGATACCCACTTGCTGGCGACGGCGGGCTCCGACTCCTTCATAAAACTATGGCTCGTCGAAACACACCAAGTACGTATCTACTAATTTATTTTCGACGCACATACCTAGCCTTGATCACAACACAACAACCCAGTAACCTTTGCTGATGTTATTATGCGAAACAGGTAAGGTCAAATAAAAAAAACCGAACAAGTGCGAGTTGGATTCGCCCACAGAGGTTTCCTTACGTAGGATCATCATAAATAGTTCAGGAATCAAACCGCGCAGCTTTTTGTTGAGCCTTTCCTGAAATTCAGCTTTAATTAATAATAATAATCTCTTTATTGTACACCAGAATAACCGAATAAAAGACTTAACACTAGGTGGGTACAATTGGCAGGAGGAAGGAAGGGAATCAAACACATAATCTCACCCATAACTTTGGATGGATGGATACACTTATGTATGTTCGTTACTCTTTCACACTCGAGCAGTTAAACCCATGTATGTTAAGTGAATATCTAACCTGAAAGTGGTTTCTCTAGTATTTTCAATAAATTTCTCTAGTGAGATCTGGAGTCCATACTAGGCTCGAAGCCTGTGTGACAGATGTCCTGGCCCACTCTAATCTATCTCCTGACCGACAAAATATTTTTATTTTACTATATGAAAAAGGCTCAACAAGATAATACAGAAACATAAAATGAAAAATGCAACTATACCTCCAAAGGAAAGAAAATGTAGACTTAGCTAGGCACTCAGTTCTATACAAAAGTATCAGTAATTAACAATAATTGAGATCTAATATATATAAGCTATGTAGTGTGTGTGTGTGTGTGTGTTTGAGATATGTACAAGTAATTTATGCAAAATAAATGTGAGTTTATATGGAGTAGAACGACTATAATTATATTATTGGCTTCGCGTTGCGTATTGAGCGTGTCCTACTAATATTATAAACGCGAAAGTTTCTATGGATGGATATTTGTTACTCTTTTACGTAAAAACTACTCAACGGATTTGGATGAAAATACAGTTTAAAGATCTTTATTTCTCAATAAGACAAAGTCACTTACATGAGAACAAAAATATTTTATAAAAACTATTATTCCGATATAGGTGGGTACTTGCAAGCTCGATTGCTCAAAGTTATATGGCCCAAGTTAAGAACGACCAGTAATTTATAGTTTTAATTTTTTAATATTATTATTTGAAATATGATTGTGCAGTTTCTTTTTAAATATTTTAAGCGAAATTTTACAGTAATATAGCTGGTACTAACACATAGGCTACTATTGGCCGCGATAATCGACATGTATGCGGGCGAAGCCGCGGGCATAAACTAGTGAAAGTATACGCAAGACTTTCGGTTTCATCATAGGTCAAACTAATAAGCTAATTTGTGGTGTAGTTTTTGCATTCATGAATTGTCAGTGGATATATATAGTTAGTGAATAGTATCACATTGTGTGTATTTTACATGAAAGGTGGAAAAACAATTGGCAATAGCCTGAATCGTGATAATCAGACAGTTGAAATGTTAACAGATAATGTATTTCTGTTGTCGCTGTAACAACAAACGACTCCTAAAAAAATAAAATTAATGTTTGAGTGGGACTCCCATACAATAGAAGTGATTTTTTTAGGTCTGCCTGTATATACTTAGTCTTTCCATAAATATAATTAAGTTACAAAGAAAAAACGTTATTGAACGTAACATTTATCACTATTACAGCATGTCATAAACTTACAATACAACATACACATACATACAACTTACATCGTGTGATAATTATTAATGTTACGTACAATATTTTTTTTTTTGGTTTTATTTTAATCTACTAAACATACATTAACATAAAACCATTAAAAATATATAAAGTTTCTTCGAAGTGGTCTCCATTATTTTGATGGGAATATTCTTCACCGCCAATTGTATGGATTGTTGTAGGAACTCCAAACTATCACGGCGTTTAGAGCAAGCCTTAATCTTTAAAATTGACCATAAATCATAATCCAATCATAATCCACCAGGATAAGATGACGGCCAATCTTCGGCTCTGATGAAGTCCGGAATATTCATTTCTAACTAAGATTGGGTGGATGAGCTGTACGATTAGGCGCCGAGTCTTGCTGAAAGGAGCATTCTTGGTTATTGAACATGGCGTAGTTAAGGCGCCTAACTACCTTCTCAAGAATGGTATCTTGATACACTTGTGCTGATATTTTGATACCTTTTTTACAAAAGTACATCAGCACAAGTGTATCAAGCTTTTTAGCCGCCAGTAATTCCTTCATAGCTAACACCCCATCAAATCATCATTGAAATCGTAAAATTCGCACGTTGTACTTCGTTCACTAATTGGAAAGCTTCTATAAAGCTTTCAGCATAAATACGATAATTTTCTTTCTTAAAATATTGTTCAATTATAAAAAAATGTCATTCGTAACCAAATTTTTTCGGTGACCCTCCCTTTGCCAACCGTTTAAGTAGTTGTTTTGATTTTACAGCCCTATCCTTTTTTAAATTATCAGTTAAGAAAATATCAGTGCGTCTATTATATACTGCAAGTCCTAAGTCATCTTTTGAAATGTGCGACATGGTTCTAGGTGTTATCTTCATCTCCCGACATAAAATGTTTTGCTCACGGATAGGATTTTTTCGAATTCTTTTCATTATTCCTTTGATTGCTTTCTTTGTGCGAACACTACGTGGGCGGCCAGATCTTTTTCTGTCACAAACAGAGGAGGTTTCATTGTACTTATCAATAGCCCGGTTCACAAACATATCTAATACCAACAAATAAACAAGAAAACACAATTAACTATCGTTTAAAATTGCAGATTCTAAATTCAAAAGTAATAGTTTGTTTATTTTTAATTGTAACAGCATTTATGACCAGATTAAGTATTTTTAAATTACACAGTAATATGTGTTTTTAATTTATTTAAGGAAAACAAAAATATTCACAATGACAAATAGTATCCTTCATCACCTTCTGCATGTCTTAGGTTAGTTATTTTAAAGCCTTACTCATGTTAATTTAGTTTGAAATCTTTAGAAATAGTGGTTTCTTTTGTATATGTTGCAAGGAAGATGGGGAGATCCTAAGTGCCACCGTAAGTTTGGCGCGGCAGGTAGAGGCACACGGCGGCGGCGCGGCGAACGTGCGATGGTCCAGAGCGGCGGGGGAGGAGTGTGCGCTACTGGCGAGCGCGGGCGCGGATGGGTGGGCGCGCGTGTGGCGTGTGGCGCCACGAACTATGGCTCTGCGCACAGTGGCCGCAGCACCTGCCGCTGGAGCTGGGGGTGTATTGGCAGTGGCATTATTAGCGCGCTCCTCGCCAGGACCCCCACATCTGGTGTCCGGTACATTGGCGGGGGAGCTCGCGGTGTGGCAGCTTCCGTTGGACGAACTGGACGAAGAAGACGAAGACGAGGGTACGTCGCCAGCTCTTTGGGGGATAGCGGGCGTAACTCGTTGGATTAAAGAAAATATCACACGCGCACCAGGTAGGCACAACCTTAAATTAATTGTAACTTGAAATTAACGACGGTCGCCGGCTACATTGAAATAGCCTTAATAGAGCTTCGCGATGGGTCACGGGCATAGATATTTCTTTGTTCTGTAGTCACGGGCGCTTTATAAGAGCAGGTACTCAACAAGAACCCTCGATGGTTTGCCGCGACGACAAAGCGACGCAAGTTGATCTGTCAGTCATAACATGTTTACCACTTGTGTAGAAGTTATTCTTTGTTTTAAAGCGCAATTTAATTGTCCTAGATGTCCATCTAGGTCACATTGTTTCCAATACATTCCTTATAATTTGTATCGTCAGGATCACGAGCAAGTCCAAAAGAGGAATCAGAATTAATACGCAAGTCGCACTATGCAAACGTCACAGGCTCGACACTTATAAACGCGCCCCTCGATGACCTGTTGGAGGATTTAGGTTACGGTACTTATTAAACTTACTATTTCAATTATATTTTATGGTAAAAAGGATGTGATTGTAAAATCAGCAGATTATTTTATTTCGAACGACAGGTAGCGCAGACACACAGGACAGTGAAGACGATCAGATGCGAGTGCGAATCCGCAATGAGCTGACGTGGCTGCGACGCGAGCTGCCCTCCGCCTCACGGGTCAGTCACTAATATATACATAGGAATCACTTGAAATGTTTATAGCCTAGAAGAATATCAACAGAAAGAATTTAGCATTAAATTAATTGTGAAAAACCGAGCAAAAAACTGGTAGATTACTAAAATTTATGAACCATAAATATTGCTGGAATTTTGTATTTTGCCCACCAGTTTACAATCCAGTCCATACAAACGTTGCCTTAAAGAATATAATATCAAAGTTAAGGCGCCCTTCGTATATAACTTTTGTATTTTTAACTACTTTACAATGACTATAAAGCCCTGGTGTACAATCAAAGTATTTTCTATCTAGGCAGAGAATATCGATCAAATCTATGCAATGGATCTACTGACAAACCTTTTCCTTTTCATTTTTGCCTGATTGCCTGTTCAGGTATTATAAAGATTTCACTCAGTCCAAGAAGATGTGTCGTAGTAGTTTAGTCATCGTTAACGGTATTTAAGTCCAGTGCTGGCCGTAGATGAATCCGTAAAAAGAACTCGGCCTGGCGGATCTCGGACTGTACCTCGCTGGCCTGGCGGATCGGTATAGGGTCTGTCTCAAGTTTTCCTCATCTTGGCATTGAAGTTGTGCTGCGTAGTTTTCTCCCGTATACAATCGGTATTGCAAATCCGTGAGCATACGGAGTATGGCGAAGTACAGGGGCGTGTGGTGGTGTGCGCAGGAGCGGTCGGCGCCGCACGCGCTATTGTGTCCGCTGTCGCACCGCCTGCTGCGTGAGCCTGCGCGTGCCGCCGACGGCTACACGTACGAGCGCGCCAACATACTCGACTGGTTTATCGCTGCCGGTACACATACAAATACTCTTCCTACACTTTTATCATACAACACCCTTGCAATGCAATGGGAAGGAACTTTTTTTTTATAGAGGGCAAACGAGCAGACGCATCAGCTGATGGTAAGCGATTACCGCCGCCCATGGACGTCCGCAAGACCAGAGGCGACACAAGTGCGTTACCGGCCCTTTAAGAAGGATTGTGCTCTTTTCTTGAAGGTTATATTGGTCCGGGAATTCCGCAGGCAACAGTTTAATCCACAAATTTGTTGTTCGAGGCAGAAAGTTCCTGGAAAAGCGCACAAATGTGAACTGCTAACCGTCTAGATAATGGGGATGAAACTTTTGTTGCCTAGGACGATGGCGATAGGCGATAGAAAGAGCGGCAGGAATCAGTTCGTACAATTCCTCGGAGCACTCCCCACGTTAAATACGGTAGAAGATGCATAGCAAAGCCACATCTCTACACAGCGCAAAAGAGTCTAGCCGAATTAAAAGTTCTTGGCAATCGACAATTCGAGTCGTTCTCCGATGAATGCGGTCCATAGGCGCTCGAAGACGGGCACAGTATTTCATGCGAGGCCAAACCTTATAAAGCAAAAGGCGGGAGGCCGGAGTGAAATAATGTCTCGATCTGTTGAGCACACCGAACTTCTTTGAGGCTAATTTAGCCATACCCCCCAAATGGCCACGCAACTGGACTTCGCTCGAGATGTTGAAACCAAGTATTTCAATATTGGCTGTGGCAAATAGAGAAAGTTTTCAAAATGAGGACATACGAACTACACCAGTTTTTTAACAGTAAACGTGCAAATTAATTTGTGTCTTTGAGGTGTTAAATTACCTTTTCCAAAGAGGTCTCAACTTCAGACACAAGTTTGTTTCGACTCTCAATGATATTTTCTCGAGAAATATTGGCGCGGCTGGTGTAAAGAGCATCGCCAGCACTGTTATTCGCATAACAATGAATGCCGATAATTTGCAGCATATCATTGATATGGAGAAGGAATAAAGTAGACGATAGCACACACGCTTGCGTGACACCAACATTCACAGATATGGAGTCAGAGCGTTCACAGTCGACTATAAACCAGGAGAGAGCTTCGAAAGAAGTGCTTTGTGCCAGACCCGGTCGGAGGTCTTAATGTCCAAACTAACTGCCAAGGCTTCCTCCTTACTCTCAATCGCCTGTGCCCAGCGATGTGTGAGGTATACCAGAAGATTAACAGCTGATTGACCCTTACGGAAGCCGTACTGCTAGTCCCTAAGCGGATGATGATCTTCTAGATACCGTAGAAGTTGACAGTTTACAATGGACTCCATTATTTTCAGGAAGAGAGAAGTTACGGCTATCGGCCTGTAGTGTGACTGATTAGAGCAATCGCCTTTTTTTGGGATCGGGTGGACCAATGCTGCCTTTCACTACTACGCTAGAACAGCCGAGAAAGACGCGTCAAGACCGGTGCCAACTCTGGAGCGCACATCTTAAACATAATAGGGTGGATTCCATCTGGGCCACTCGAAATATGGATATCCAGGGATAAAAATGCTCAACGCCCTGAGACTTGGTAAAAATGGATATCCAGCAAACGGCTCTCGCACCCCGGTATGGAAGGCGGCTCCTGTGACGTGACGTTTACACCATTAAACACACTTACTAGTAGTACCAGTAATGTTGCTATGCTATGCTAGCGTTTAACCGCGTACGACGTTTTATTCTGGATTTAGGGAGCGAGTAAAGACGCGTAAGCACATTTTTGAATAAGGATTCCTACTGAGTTTGTTGTCGGTAGCAGCCCCTTCACCGAACCGGTGGTAGGAGAAAAATATAACGTTTTGTAGGCACTAAATACTTTGAACAAAATTAATGTTCTAATTAATAATTTCAGTAGTAGAATATGTCCACATATTGTCCTGATGTGAGTGAGCGTTATTAACGTTCGGTCCGTGTGCAGACGGCGCGGTATCGCCGGTGTCCGGGCGGCGGCTGCGCAACGCGCGCGCTCTGCCCAACTACGCTCTGCGCAAGCGGCTGCAACAGTTTCTTGAAGACGAGGACGATCAATGAGGCGCTTTAAACGCACCCAATAAATTATTGTATGAACCTAAATTCTTAGGATAATTACTTTATCATATATATATGTAGCTTAATTTCACTTAAATTAACAATAAAGTATCTAGATACTCGGCAAGCTTGACTCAAACCAAGGTCAATGAAGGTGGTGACGACGTAACAGCGTGTGGTATAGGACAGGTAGGTGCTACTTCAAATCTTTTTGAACCCTTAATTTTTTAAATTATGTCTAACATGTCGTAGAGTGGTCTGAGTTAACTCATGTTAATATGTAGGTAATGTTGGACCTCAGATCGTAGACAGTACTAAAACTATATACTTTTAGTACTGTCTACGATATATTTATTGATTGCTCGAAATTTAAGAATAAGTTCATTCATATTTATTAAAACGTCATAGATTGATAAAAATCGCTTAAAAAACAATGAAAAATTATTAAGAGGACATTTTAAGTTTGTGAATATATTTTTTAAGGGTGAGGTCACAAACATCTTCTCTGACAGAAGCAGTAGTTTAGCTTTAGCGGTTTGATTAGAGTGTAATTTGAGCCATTAGACAATGACTTGCCGACCTTGTCGATAGCACAGACATGCTATCTCTGCCTTGTGGTAGGCAAGAGAGATCATCAGTTGCCAATTACAGTGACGTTAGTGTGCGGTTTCTTGTCGATACTAGTTTTAAGTTAAAAGCAAGGTTTAGTAATGATAAAAATAGCCTCAAATCTTTTGGAGCAACAGTTTAAGGCATTAAGGTGGTCACATCTTGAGAATTTAGCATCATCAGAACTAATAGCTCCATCTAGCTACTGCTGTTTTCAGTGAGATCTCGAGAAAAGTGATGCAAATCTTAATTGTTACCAAGTGAATGGTGGTAAAATTCGAAATAAACGATGACCATAAAAAGCTTCAGATTTCTTCCATTAAAAGTTGGTAAACGACTCCCTTACATAAAAAAAAAACTACAATTAATGCTGCACTTTAAATCAGCTCAATAAAATGATGGTGTGGTAGCATATATAAAAGATATTCACCTTCCCAGAGTGACTGAAATTAATGTAACTCACACCTCTGCTATTCAGGTAACTATGAGAAACATCACCATTATTTGTATATCGTGCTCCAACACACGTCTGTGCTGATAGCTTTATAAATTCCCTTAACCTTCACCTTGAAACAATTAAGTCTTACAAAAATACTATAATAAAAGGCGATATAAATATTAATTTAATAGCAAAATCTACAGAAACATCGTTGGTGCAACTGCGATTTTAACTAACAAATTAAATGTTGGCTGTCCATGGCCTTTTGTCAGGGCATAGTCTACCAACGAGAGATCAACACTGTCTAAATTACATGTTTTAAAAAAATTATAAATGCAATTACTCAGCTTTTGTGGCAGTTTTAAATATGTCTATTACTGATCATACTATAGTACTATTTAGATACAGCCCATACACTTAAAATTAAAACAATGAAAGCAGAAGCTTGTTATATCTTTTGATTACGCACTCATAAACTTAATTAACACAGATATATCATTTGTAAGCTCATGTAATGATCAGGATGCTATGGCTGATATAATGATATCCATAATTAAGGCATCACTGCTCTCTAACACAGTAAATAAACCTATATCTGGTAGACGACAAATAATAAAATCGTGGATAACTAACGGAGTATTGCGGTGTATTAATCTTCGTAACAAAATGCAATTGAAGGAACGAAACATTTAATGTAACACTGAAAATTACATTTAGACGTTTTCGTAATTTCTGTGCGAATCTACTTAAGAAATCAAAATGGTAATATCAGAGAGACCAGATAACTAACTCAACAAAAACACAAAACATCACTGGCAATAAACTAATGAAATAACCCTTTTCAAAGCCCCAAAATCGTCCAACGCTTCTCTTCTAAATGTAAACATCGCTTGATTCTCTTAATTTTGTTAACCAGTAATTTGCTCAAATAGACAAAATTTTGGCTAGTGATATAATTAATACATTTGGTCTTCCTAATTATACTGCTTATTGTAGTAATTACAATAGCAACTTAAACACGGAAGTTACGTCGTTTGTGTTGCCGTCGACTGATCCACAAGAAGTGGATGGTATACTGATGGCTCATGACTCTGATAGCTCACCTGGCTGGGATGGTATACCTACTAAGCTTAAGAAATATCTAGGGACTTTAGTTGTCCCAATAATAGGTCAGTTAGCTAATTTATCCTATGACACTGGACAATTTCCTACTGCTTTCAAGCGGCCTGTTACTACTCCTGTACATAAGGGCGAGACGTGAACGATGTCAATAGTTATCGGCCTATATCTGTCTTACCTTGCATTTTGAAAATCATTGAAAATTATTAAACAACAGACTTTGTGACTATTTAAATAAATATAAAATTTTATCCGGATCGAAGTACGGTTTCAGGAATGGACTTTCTACTCAAAACGCTATCACGTCACTAACCAATGAGACAACGGCTAATGTGGACAATGATAATAAATGTTGGACCGTGTTTTTGGATCGTGGACCGTGTTAAGAAAGCTTTCGACATCCTCTCCATCCCTGTCCTTCGCACGCACGCACGCCAGCACAAATGCACGCACGCACGCACACACATATAATAAACAGAGCTGTGCCATTATTCTCTTTATTAAACACAATTTAGCTTATATTTTTATTAATTTGTTATAGGTATTTCTGTAATACTTGCTACTTAGTAGTCATCGTTCATTTATATGCTTATAGGAACTATTGATTTAATAAGATGACTTTATGATGCAAACATCGTCTGCTTGTTTTAACTATGGTCTCACTATTTGATATGGTCTCACGGGAAGAAGTAAGACAACTGTGATATAAGTATTTCCAATAGCTTACTGAGTTTTGTCTGAGTTAATTTAGTGTATAAGAAATATAAAAAAATATTTTTTTTATTTTTACCTATAAATAAAAACATTCATAAATATATAAACAAACATATATGTCGGCGGGCTGCCGCGCTTTAAAACGAACAACGAAACGAAAACACGTGTCCTGAATAACCTCGATATCAAATCAGATTTGTTTATTATGATTAAGTAATAGATTGCGTCAAATTAACATTAAAAATAGATTTACACATACTAATAGCTTTTAAAATAATTCAAAATGTTTGATTATCAAATTGTAACAATTTGTAATGGAAAAACTGTTTTCATTGTGCGGTAGGTGTGTTTTTTCACCACCTAGTTTTGCTAAAAAAGCCGAGCGCATGCCGGACTTACAGATTCTCTCACCCGTATTGTCGTAGCGATCGGACCTCCTCAGAAGTTCAAGAATAAATCAAGAAAAGGTAAAACTTGTGTTTAATTTGATTATCAAATATGAGCGATAGCCCTGTCCATGAAAGTTGTGACGCCGGCAATGCTGGTGTCATGCTTTTTAAAAATAATTACGACAAACCTGCTCCGTCATATATTAATAGACCGGCCTCAAGACTGTCGATTTCTTCGTCAACAAGCGATGCTACTGCATCTTGCATAGATCTTCCATATCTGAAACCGAACTGGTTCGGTGCAAGAATGTTATATTTATTTAGTAAATTCATAAAAAGAGAGTTAAGTAGCTTCTCCAGGATTTTTGAAAGGGAAAGTAATATAGATATCGAACTGTAGTTATTGCCACTCTCTTTACTAACGCTCTTATAAATGGGATGTATAGAAATATTGTTGGCGTGGTGTGAACTTGTGTGGGCGCGAACTGTTGGAGTGATTTGGTTGGAATTTAATCCCATCCAATAGCACTATTTGAACGTAAACTTGGAATCATATAATTTACCTCTGCGTACCTCTGGATAGTAAAACTAAGGAATTGTATGGACCGCTATCAGTTGATGTTACATTATCATTATCACTAGATGCGCTAAAGTTAAGTCAGCCAATACTTGAAACTTTACTTAATAATAATAAGCAATCCCAAACAGCCATAATCTTCAGTCTACTATTTCAGAAATCAAAATACCAAGATCTGGCAATAGAACTCAAAACCCAATGGAAAGTCCACACAGTACATATAGTTCCAATAGTTTTTTCATCAACTGGCATAGTACCTAAAACTCTCACCCAAAATCTTGAATTACTGTACATGCCGCCACACTCTGTTTATCTGCTCCAAAAAGCCACCATACTCAATACCTGCCGCATTACTCGTAAATTTCTAACATACTCATCTATATCATCCACCTACTCAATTTAACGTTTCATGCTTGGCTTAGGCCCGCATAACACGTATATTAGCCCTCAAAAAAGGGAGATAAATGAAAAATCAAAATAATAATAATAATACTTCTGACATCTATTCTGAGACTCAAAATTAACAAACATATACTATCTGTTTCTCAGAATAGATGTAGAAGTGGGACCCGTGGCACTAAAAAGCTCCTTATAATAAATATGACCATTAGACAGTAGGTGCGTCGTAATCGTAGGAACCTCACGACATGCTGTATAGGCTACAATAAGGCTCATGAGTCGATTCCACATACATGGCTTTTGAGGGTGCTTGAGTTGTATAAAATTGATACAACTCTGTGCACTTTCTTGAAGTCATGTATGGGGCAATGGAAACAGTACTTCGCTATTCTGGGTGTCGGTAGACTGCGGTTAACGATGTACCAATAAAGATCGAGCGGGGCATATTTCAAGGTGACAGTCCTTTGTGGTTTTGTCTGGCTTTGAACCCTCTAAGTAGTGTATTAGAGGGTTCAGGGTTAGGATACAGGTTTCAGAAAGATGATCGAGTTCTATTTCACCCCTTTTATATGGATAAATTGAAAGTACTCGCCCCCACTAACTTAAATTGACAGCGTTGCTAAACGTCACGGAAAACTCTAGTAATTCTATCAAAATGGATTTGGTGTAGACAAGTGCGCAGTAATGTATGTTAAAAAAGGTGTGATTGTGGAATCTAAAGGAATAGAGCTTTCAGATTCCACAAAACTCAGATCTCTGTCTGCAACTGAAACCTACAAATATCTTGGGTTTTCACAGTCCTTGGGAAAACCAGAATTTAACATGAAGCAAACGTTGCAGGATCTCTTCTTTGGCCGCCTGAAAAAAGTACTTAAAAGTCCTTTATCAGGGGGTAATAAGGTGCGAGCCTGCAATGGTTGGATCATGCCGGTTCTGATGTATTGATTTGGTGTACTTAGTTGGACTCAGACCGAATTAGATGCCCTTGATAGGAGAGTCCGTACATTACTGACTACATTTCAAATGCACCACCCATGTTCATAGGTTATGAGATTGTATATCCCGCGAAAGTTTGGGGGTCGTGGTCTGTTGAATATAAAGACCCTACACAATCGCGAGATATACAATCTTAGAGAATATTTTCTACATACTGATGAGGGAGTGCATCGCAGTGTAGTTGCAGTAGATAACGGGCTCACTCCACTCGCTCTGGGTAATGAGAATTGGCGTAAACCTGTAGTACTTAGTACTAATGATCGCAGGGAGGTATGGAAGGGCAAGGAACTCCATGGCCGGTTTTATCGGGCCCTTAATTGGCCTGATAAAACCAGCCATGGACGAAGAATAAACGGTTGATATCTGTCGGGCAAGTCACCGACCCGGAGAATCTATTAGGCATATTATTTCTGGTTTTTCTCATCTTGTTAACGGTGAATATTTGCACAGGCACAGCCAAGTAGCCAGGATTGTACATCAACAGCTTGCCCTTATTTACAAACTTGTAAATTCAGAGGTGCCATACTGCAGGTATTCGCCCGACCCAGTTCTCAAAAATGGTCTTGCTACGTTATATTGGGATCGATCTATTATCACAGACAGGATATTGTTGCCAATAAGCCTGATGTTGTGGTCATAGATCGATATTTGGATTAATCTCACGAGATTGTCGATACGTGGAGTGTAGATTCGGCGATTATTGTTTCGACAGTCATATCTGCTCATGTCTTGATTGCCAAAAGCCTCGAACAACACCTCAAGAGGCTCACGTTAGACGGTTGGATAAAGGGTCTGATGCAGAAGGCAGTCCTTCTTGACACGGCTCCTATTGTGAGGAGATTCCTGTCTTTGGAGCCCTAACCACCGGTTTCTTGGTCCCTGTACTCGAAGTCGGTGGTCTACTATTTTTTATATTTTTAAATGTATTTCTTTTATATGTATATTTCAAAATGTAAATAATGTGTAAATAAGATTTGAAAAAAGACAATAATAATAATAATTTTATTTGCTCTTGCAATTTTATTAAGAGATGCTTTTGCATACCAAGCAGCTCTCTAGGGGAGTTTTTGAGGAATTTGTAAGAGTAATATTCTTTATGACTTTCCACGTGCTTTATGTTTTCAAGCACTCGCATTTCTCATAGGCATATTACAGTCTTTTTAGTAATTTATTGTAAAGTTAAGATATCGTTGAAAGGTCAGTTTAAGGTACAGATTTTTGTGTATAATGTATAGCTACTATAATCATCCTACGTACGGAACCCTCTGTGTACGAGTCCGACTCGCACTTGTCCGTTTTTTATGTTTGAATTACATAAATGTGCTCGGTGTCTAATATTGATCATAGTAATTAAGAACTATTGGTGTTATCCAATTTAGAATGAATTGTCGAGAAGCTTAAATGGGGAAGACTTTGACTTTTGCTTAATTTAGAATGTGGTGACGCTGCATGTTGTGTACATATAGGTTTTATAGAAATAATTCGGACAAACTTCAGGATTATCTTACTCCTCGCATATTTTTCTCTTAAAGCTAATGTTATAATCGCATAATATTCATAATTAAACTATCAATATTTTTAAATAAATTATTCAATAGAAACAAAGTGCTTTTTCATTTTCAAACCTTCGATTTATTTTATTATTACAAAACGAAACGAGCTAAAGAAAATAGTGCCTCTGGCTCCATCTCATTGGAACTCGGCAAAAACCAAGTAATCATTGCAACATAAGTACGTCCGAGCTCACATTCTTATTTTTTGTTATACCTCGTCTCTGAATCGATTAAAATGTTTCTTGTTTGTACGAAAAGGTAAATTGTAAATCAACCGAAGAAACATCGAACTACGGAGAAACGAAGAAAACTAAGAAACTACCAGTCCTAAATCGCGCAATAGAAGTTCTCGCGCCGATTAACATATATACAACTTCTCAACATCAACCGTTGGGCAGTGGCCCGCCAGGCATGATCATCTCGCCTGGTCGGAGGATCCTCCCTTTGTGTTTGGGGAATATGTGACCCATTCCTCCACAGTGGTGACCCCGACGTGATTGGAAGCAGCCTTCAATAAAGCAGAGCAGCAGCGCCACCGGCATGTTCACTCCCACAGCAAGTCTCAGCCAGCCAGCAACCTCGGCCTCAACAGGGATAACACCACATGCAGGAAGCGACCGCTCCAGCCTGGTTTACCCCTACGGCCTCAACAGCGTCTAGGCACAGCACACTGCAACTACGGTCCATTTAAGCAGAGCATTTCTCTCCCGTCTATGCAGCAGCCAGCCACTCATATATACGCAGCAATCACCCCGACTCACTGGGGACCTCACCGCAGCACCGCGCACCACCTGCATTCCCGACTCACTGGGATCAGCGGACTTCAGCCCCGACTCACTGGGACTAGCGGCATTCAGTTCCGACTCACTGGAACTTGCGGCACTCAGTTCCGACTCACTGGAACTACTCAATCCTGGCACTGGCAAGCTCCACAACAGAGCACAGACAGCTGACTCATCCAGATATCAACCTCCGGTCTTGGAGGGGAGTGATGTGGCGACTTCCACATACAGCGCAACAACATAAAATATATGACAGCGCCATCTACCGAAGAAACATCGAACTACGGAGCAACGAAGAAAACTAAGAAACTACCAATCCTAAATCGCGCAATAGAAGTTCTCGCGCCGATTAACATATATACAACTTCCCAACATCAACCGTTGGGCAGTGGCCCGCCAGGCATGATCATCTCGCCTGGTCGGAGGATCCTCCCTTTGTGTTGGAGGGACATGACACCCGTTCCTCCACAGTGGTGACCCCGACGTGATTGGAAGCAGCCTTCGTAGGAGCAGATCAACAGCAAGAGCGCCACCATCATGTTCACTCCCACAGCAAGTCTCAGCCAGCCAGCAACCTCGGCCTCAACAGGGATACACCACATGCAGGAAGCGACCGCTCCAGCCTGGTTTACCCCTACGGCCTCAACAGCGTCTAGGCACAGCACACTGCAACTACGGTCCATTTAAGCAGAGCATTTCTCTCCCGTCTATGCAGCAGCCAGCCACTCATATATACGCAGCAATCACCCCGACTCACTGGGGACCTCACCGCAGCACCGCGCACCACCTGCATTCCCGACTCACTGGGATCAGCGGACTTCAGCCCCGACTCACTGGGACTAGCGGCATTCAGTTTCGACTCACTGGAACTTGCGGCACTCAGTTCCGACTCACTGGAATTATTCAATCCTGGCACTGGCAAGCTCCGCAACAGTGCACAGACAGCTGACTCATCCAGATATTGATCTCCGGTCTTAGAGGGGAGTGATGTGGCGACTTCCACATACAGCGTCAACATAAAAATATATGACAGCGCCATCTACCGAAGAAACATCGAACTACGGAGCAACGAAGAAAACTAAGAAACTACCAATCCTAAATCGCGCAATAGAAGTTCTCGCGCCGATTAACATATATACAACTTCCCAACATCAACCGTTGGGCAGTAGCCCGCCAGGCATGATCACCTCGCCTGGTCGGAGGATCCTCACTTTGTGTTGGAGGAATATGTGACCCGTTCCTCCACAATTAAACTGAACTAAATGAATCTGATTTCTAAAGTCTAACCATTTTCACAACTAGCGTACAGTTTGCTTGATTTTACACATTGCTGCACACTCCCCTGTAGAGTTTGCGCAAACACAACTTAAGTATAGGAAACAAGTGAAGTGCAGGAGATCGATTTTCGTACACTGTCTCTCGTCTCATAACTTTCCACTTACCATAATATATATGTCAATTATCAGTAGTTTGTGAGGAGTCTATTACGCACATTAATTATTGATGTCCAAATTAAGGAGAGGGACAAGGAAGTGACGGTAGGGAGTTCACGCAATGAGAGCACCGACAATGTTTCAACGATTTTATCTTTATTTGTATTACTTACATTCGTATATTTACAAGTGAGGCAGTAACAGTGTCAACGAACCAAACTTATGCGGCTGTCAGTGTGACAGTGCGACCACTCGCGTTACGTTAACTTAACAAATAGGTTGTGCCTGCGGCTGGGCTCTCCCTAACCTTCATTGTGTCGTTATAATCATACATTGGTAAATGTAACAAAAGCAATTAATAGTAAAAATACTTACATAACGTTAATACATTTACAAAAACACTGCTAGACTACTATAATGACAATTCCGGTTGTACACCGCCAACTTTATAATTGTTTTATGTTACTAAATGTAATGTATTATTACATATAAATGTAGTTGACGAAGAGCATTTGCAGAACTAACTTTTATGGATAAGCGGGGAATGGTTCGGGTGGATTGACGAACGTCAAATCAGATATAAAGCGATGATTGAGAGGAACAACAGGTTAATGCGCCTGCTATTATATTGATGCAAATACGCAGTCGTGTAATTTTTGGGTTTGCACTGCGTATCGTCGTCAAGGAAGTTAAACTTGATTTACAAAAGAAATGGATTGATGTAAACTGGAATTAAAAAAGAGTAAGTTCTTTAATAAACATATCAAATGTAAAAAAAAACTTGAGTAATGCAATAACATATTATTGACATATCAAAGGAGAGGGAGTGCGCCAACTGACACTGGCTACAATAAGTAATAACAAGGCAGATGATATCAAGTTCAAAACAATTCCCATGCGGCGGCACAATTCCATTGCATACTTGTCGTGGGGAGTATTGCGAGCGCGCGTTACAACTGCGACACTTTCAAAACGTTTACGATGTCGCCACTACAGAGTAGTGGAGCGGAGACGCGCGTCGCGTGGCGTCGCGTTGTTCGCGGAGTGACGCCACGCAATCGACCTCTGGCCGCTTTATGTTACCGATGGTACTAAAGTGTAATTAATTGTAATTGTTTATAATAATTATGTACAACTTTACAAATTTGAAATTCGAGCGAATGTCGGTAGCGCGTTATGTCACGGCATCGTGCCACGCCGCCGGCCTCGACCATTCTTCAACCCTATTTACATAGATTTGTTTCCCGTAATATAAATTTTAGTAGGTATATACCAATACGAATAATTTCGTAAGTTAATTTATCTTCTCACATATCGTTCATATCACAACGCGTACGACAGACCCTTTCCATTATCTAAGTAATAATACATTTGAAATTTTTACAATATAATTAAATTAATCCACTATGCATCGGATGCGTAGTGTTTGTTGGACGTGAGGCGCCGCAGTGGCGCACGCACACACACTTACACACACACGCACACCCACACACACACACACACTCACTCGAGTTCGACACTCACAATGACGCACTAATGTTCAGGCGACACACACTGACAGTCATGTGTCCACGGTTCACTCACACCAAGCTCCGCTATTTGCCCTCGTCCTCGTCGTGACACATCAGCCTGAAACAAATTATGCTACGTTTTATCCCCAACATATTATACAGAGGAACAGGTCGGCACACATCTGATTGTCAGTACACGGTGTCCCGCCACATGAGAGTCTATCGCAGGTGCCTGGGGTAAACTGTGTATAATATACAGTGTTATACTGTCATAAGTTAACTTTTTGAAACTAATTCGTTTCATTTTTACTGCATTACTTGAAAGTAATATATTGGCAACTTAACTTTATATCATTCTAAATGGAGGTCCAATAACACCCCGTAATTGACAAATATTATTAGAATTTATAAAGGCTAGGAAAAAGACGTGATAAAAGATAGATTTGAAATTAATTAAAATACTGTAGATGATAAGAAGATTAAGGAGCAATTTCACCAGTTCTTGATAAAGTAGAGTACACTCTGTTATTATTATTACTCAATTGGCACATAATGAAAGCATGTGCTAGACGACTGACATCTGTTAGAATTTTTTTGTTACACCTATAACGTATTACTTTATTCAACAGATAAAGATTGCAGATATAATATATATGGTTATCCGACATATTTGTCTATATCCAAAACTTGTGAAATATAAATGTATATGTAGTTATCTAGGAGAAAAGTTCATAATATTCTTACACGGACTTCGAGTGGTAAAACTGTCCCTAATACTTTTAAATTATTGTCAAAAGGATAATCAGGGATACAAAAGCAACGTTTCGTGCATCCGTGTAACCGTCTGACACGAAATTACTGTTTTATTACACACCAACAAGTACCTAATCAGGTTATCGGCTTTCAAATAGAAAGTTTATTTAATTATTATGATTTCCTCATGGGATAACAGTGATGTACATCATAAGTTTACTAACAAGTAAACGAGGGCGCACGCCACGACCGTCAGCAGCCGGAGCAGGCAGCGGCGCGAGGGCCGCGCGGCGAGCGGCGGCAGCGCCAGCAGCGGCGCCAGCGCGGGCGAGGCGCGCGCCGCGCTGTTGCCGTGCTGCATCGCCGCGGGCTGCTCGCCTGCAATGTTCCAGTCAAAACCGTTATAATATGTCGGGACACGTTACACAGTTCTCGACTTTCACATCATCCGTGTAGGATAAACATACTCACATAGAGTAAATTTAGGCCGTTTCACCGGTTAGACTCGAGTTTCAGATACTTTATCTGGCAAACAATTTGACATATCTTCCATATAAATTGGGTCAAACCATCAGTCAAATAAACTATACGAAACTTGTCTGTAACCGGTGAAATAGGGCCAACTCATTTAAACAAATGCTTGGTATTGAAGGGAGTCGAACGAGTACCTAACAACAGCCCTTGTAATAGAACGGAGAACCATGTAGCCAATTCGTTAGATCGCATTGTAAAGACTCGGTGATGATAAGGACCAGTTTGTTCAGTTTCTGATAAAGTTTCAGATAAATTCTGTATATCTAACTTAAAGCAAGCATTGTGATACCGAAATCTCCAATTCTATATTATATTTGATAATCGAGTTGACATTGATCAGTCAAGAACTCATTTACGAATGGTGAAACTGTTTATAAGGCTTGTAAGTCATATGTGAAACTATAGCTGTTGTTCTGTTTGACGCCGTAAAGAGAATAAAGGTTGGAGTCGATGACTTCGATCGAAAAATGTAAAAGTATAATTTGTAGTTTACAAGTAAACTAACCGCTGAGCACGTGCAGCATCACCGACGCCGAGTCCAAGTTAGACGGCGAACACGAGTAGTTGCCGGAATCCTCACGCCGTGGACTGTAGATTATCAGATTCCCCACCTACGGATCATGTTGTTATGAGAAATATTGACGACGAACGAACAAACACAAAAGATGAGTGCAAGTGGTATGGGTCAATGGAGGTACGGACCGTTGTGTCGGGTGCAACGCGCTCCATGCGGATTTCGACGAGGCTCTTGTCGTAGTTGAGTACGCGCTCGTCGTTGTGGTACCAGAAGATGTAGGCGGGCTCCTCGAGCGCCTGCGTGATAACACACTTGAGGCTCACTGTCGTCCCGGCCTTCACGTACAACTCCGATTCGCCAACTATCTCGATCTTTGGCACTGAAAATAATATTCGTTTAAATATCACCAGGTCAATAAAAAAAAAAATTAAATAAAGTCTATGCCGTATTCAATGATTCGATGTACAACATTTGGGTGTTTTTCTTGAGAGTGGACTTAACTTACAATAAGCAAAATATTAATTCTTATGTATTATACGATTAGAACTAACCAAGTATTTATTGTTACTAATTATTAAATTACAATTGTTAAACTCATCATTAAGTGAGATCATAACTTCAATTTAACGATCTGAATTAATAATGAATGAACCTAGACTCCATATTCATATACAGTGATACCATAGCCTCACGGCTATGGTATCACTCCTGTAGAGTTAGCCCTTTGTGCCCAGGCATGCTTCTCTCAGGGTATGTAAGGCATATGATTAAATTATCTGCAGTTTCAAGGTTGCAGTGGTCACAGGATGTCACTTAATTTTATTTGTGCCTGCTGCGTGTTGCTTTATTTTCTGTCTCTATCTACACTTATATTATAAATGCAAAAACAATTCCGTCTGTCTGTTATACATTCACAGTTAAACCGCAGCACCGATGTCAATGAAATTTAGTTTGGATATATTTTTATTCTTGAAGGACCTCTCCACTCTTTACCGCAATAAACAATTTTTGTTGACTATTATAATTTCATATTTTAATGTTTAATACTCCATGTGCAAGAGCGAGAAACAACGAGTATAGGAATGACGTATGTGTTAGACTCACCGACGACATTGAGTTGCACGAAGTGGCTCATCTTGGGCTCGGTGCCCACCTGGCACTCGTACAGGCCGGCGTCGCGAGCCTGCACGTACTTCACCTGCAAATTATGTATATATTGGATAGGTTAGTTATTGTTAATTCTGGATCTCCGACAAGGATTACACAATGCACATGCTAATTTTATAACAAAAAAATAATCTATATTTTATTACGTAGATATATTATTCAGGCTGGAGCCGGAGCTTGCGAAGAAAACCAAGTTCTCTTAAATATAATTGAATGTTTAAATATTACAGAACTGACTATTACTACGAGGTGATAATTGGACTATGCAAGTACCAAGAATCACGATAAATTAATTTTAAGTAAGGGATGTCAATTGGACGACGTTAGTAACAAGAGTAATGTTAAATGTATATCGTACCATATCTCATACCATATCTTGGTAAGGTATATTAGAATGGAGCCGCGACGTCATCATCTCCCTACCCTTTTCTCAACTTTATTTGGGGTTGGAGCAATGAGTTTTCTTTCTCCATTCTCCTGTATCACGCGTCAGTTGACTGCTTACTCCCTTTCTGGCTATATCCTCTTTTACGCAGTCCATCCATTTCTTCTTTGGCCGTCCACTACTCTTAAATCCGTCGACTTCCATCCTCAAAACTACTTAACTATTTTTTACTCATCTCTAAGCATCACATATCCATATTAATCTGTTTCTCAACTTTTCGTCCACTGCTGCTAGTTTCAGGCTTCCTCTGATGAAGCCCTTCTTCATCTTATCCATTCTAGTCGCACCACACACGCATCATAAAAATCGCATTCAGCTACATGCAGGCGTCTCTCATCCGTGTTCTTTATTGGCCAACAGTCAGGACAAAGGGAACCGTGACGTGATATTCTAATATTCTCGTAGAGCGTGGTTCACGGCTATTGCAACGCGCGGCGTCGATTCAGCATTTCTTAAATTGTGAATACTTATAACTCCACCTCCGTGGCCTGGTGGCCTCCGTGTCGAGGTCGCGTTTAGGCTTCCTCGTTTCCATATCCGCGTTGGGATACTTATACACCGTGGCGCAGTAATTAGAATCCTCCCTGTTCACTGTAGTGTAACATGTACACATAAATATTTATTTTTATTTATTATTTTTATTTTGAGGGCAGGTAGGTATGGCAACACTTCTACATTGATTACAAAAGATTGAACATTTTTTTTGAACAGCTTGAATATAACGACACACACACTGAAAATTAATTATTTTTTGATGACGTGCTAATATGTTATACTAAATACTTTTGAGTCAACACTATTGAATATTCATTCATATTTATAAAACATGTCAAACAAATACCTGTAGAGTCCAGGTGTCCGTGGCCTCGACGAGGAAAGCTTGGAAGCGCTCGTCAGCTATAAATGTAAATCTGTCCACTGTGAGGATGTGTGCATCGCGTCGACGAATCCAAGAGACGGACTTGTTGCTTAGTTGTCGAACCTGTAAGTGCCGCGCATAAGGTTACCTATATGTTGCGATGTATCCTTATGTTCACAGAATGGTCAAATTTCCTAAATTTGATTTTCAGTTGATACCAAGATTTTATCCACGAGGACTAGACCAAATAAAAATCGCATCGGGTATCATTTAATTCTTAATACCGACTACAGAAAAATCTGCAAAAATATTATATAGTTTTAATGCTAAGGATTTATAATAACTTACTATAGTCTACAGAAACTAACCACATTCTCATCCATAGGTTTCATTTCATGAATGCGGAACAATACCCAAAGCTCTTTGAGCTGAACACTCGATACCTTGCGAACTACTTAATGTGCAAAATATGTTTTAGTAAACTTATATTAGAGTGTATTATTATGTCGGAGAGACAGGTGGTCACCTTGCACGGCAAGTAGGCGTGCGTGCCGAGTTGCGTGGTGATGTTGTTCGGGGCCGTGGGGTCGAAGTACGGGCCCGTGTACAGCCCCACGTAGCGTTTTGTCAGCCTCGGCCCACCACCGGCCTCGCCACACGACAGCACTGCAAACGAAATATTGTACTTCACTCAGGATATCGCATTGACTCCTTCTGGGGTTCGAAGTCTTACGAGGTATCATGTTTTTTATGTTTCGTAACCTAACTTACATAACAAGTTGAAGCTTGTATTATGCATACTACTATCTATACACTAACCCCTTATCCAGGAGTGTCAGCTAAGGCAGAGCCACTAGCATAAACCATTCAATTAGAAGCAAGTGCATTCGGTAAAGCTGTCAACAGCAACAACAGAAGCATAGTTAAACAGGTGATAGGAACGGTAAACGAGACTTGGCTTCGTAAGTTATTAGCCTCGTAGACTTAGCAAGTGAGATCAATTTTTATCTGTAGCTTCAATATAACATTCATAAATGTCACTTAGTGTCTTAATTGAATAAATGATTTTGAATTTGAATCAATAAATTTGAGAGTTGATCGTAAAATCGTCGGCAAGTGGATAGAAAGATAAAAACTGATCGAAGTTAACACCACTTGCTTGCCGTTTTGTTGTTAGTTTATCCAGATACTTAACATTTAAAACTGTTTCTAGCACTATACATTTACAAAGGTACTGAACACATTACTTATACTATTTATATCGACTGCCTCGGTGGCGCAGCGGTAGTGTATGCGACTGCTGTTCTCGAGGTCTCGGGTTCGATTACCGGGTCGAATCAAATGTTTTTATGATCTGCAAATATTCGTTTCGGTGTTTGGGTGTTTTCTATGTATGATATGTATGAATTTACAAAAAAAAAGTATATATGTATTTATATCAGTAGTTTAGTACCCATAATACAAGCTATGCTTAGTTTGGGATTATGGCGTTGTGTGTTAGATGTCCGGAATATTTATTTATTTATTTATATTTATATGTTATACACATTAGGTGTCGCGTAATGTTCGTCAGAGCTGGGTTAGAGCGCCAAAAGTGCGTCCGGCCATCGGTTGCCTTCATTTCCATCCCCGATTTCCGGAGCGGGGACCCAATAAAAACGAGATTTATGAGCGCACCTAGAGCGCCGGCGGGCTTTGGGCGAGGATGGGCTGCAGGATTCAGATCTAATTAATTAAACTATGAAATTGCAATGGACTGTCATGGCCTACACAACATTCGTAGTCACTTTACAATCATTGCTTTAGTAATGTTATAGTATTGTGGTAATTTATTGTCAAGTATAACCACCATGAATGTAGTATGTGGCTGCAAACGCAACGTGCGTAGTGCACGGCAACACGGCGACCGGTCATTCATTGTCACGGCCTTATGTATTCGTTAGTTTATTAATAAGTTAAAACTGTACACATTCACAGCAAATGTGTACAAATTTACAGCAAATAAATTCATATGAAAGTTTACTTTAAACTACTACTCATAAATTAAAAGTATTTTTATTATGTAAAATTTGTGATTACAGTTCGTTGCGTTATATCAGCAGCCTAAAATTCCAGAGCCGCTCGAGGGTGCGGGCGCACGGTCTGGAGGGCGAAGGGGTGGCCTCGGAGGTCGCATCCCGGAATACATTTAGTTTTTATCGACGCCACCCGTCTACACCGGATATTAAGAATGGAAATAGAATTCCAAATTATCTTCGCGGCGTTCGACTTGAAACTGTTCCAACGCGGCTCATAGGAATGCCTCATAAACGCGATCCAGCCGAAAACTACTAGATATTGTAACAGTACATTGCCATATTGAACAGTGAATATGTTTATTAATCTTTTGCATCGAGCACATAACCTCATAAACGTGAAGCGGTGCTTTACGAAAGTTTTAGTCATAGACATAAAATAGGAGCTATAGGAATAAATATAATGCAATGTACTTAGTAAACAGAATAATTAGTGTGAAGACGATCCCACGACAGCGAGCAGACGGCGCTTCATAAATAACCGCGTCGCGGCGGAGCAACACATTATTTCCGAGTGAAATATAGTCGAGCGAGATCCAAAACAAAAGCGCACATTACGAATGGTTTCTTGTTCCATCTCGGCCTAGATCTGCAACCCGTAACTAATGTCTAGTAATCATTAGGGCAGCCCTCGCCCACGCCCCTGCCTCATCTCGGCCCCATTACTTCTGACAACTGTATACCCTTGAATCCTGGGTCACATCACGCCGGACCACCGTGTCGTTGTTGTCAATGCTGGTTCAGTGAAGTAAGTAGCTTCGGTTTGAAGATCTTTATTTCTCAATAACACAAAGTAACTTACATGAGAACAAAAATATTTTATACAAACTATTATCCTGATATAGGTGGGTACTTGCAAGCTCGCTTGTTCAAAGTTGTTTGGCCCTAGTTAAGAACGATCAGTAATTTATAGTTTTAATTTTTAATATTATATAAAATATGATTGTGCAGTTTCTTTTTAAATATTTAAAGTGAAATAGCTGACTCCCACAAAAGTCACAGTGTTTTTGCCATAGTTAGTTCTTATTAATGGTAATACTAAATGACCGAGCTTACGAGATGAGTATGTTGTGTGCTTCCTTTTGTTGTGAATGTGATATGAGAATGAATGTATTTGTTAGTAATTTTATATATTAGTGTGTATGTGTTATATGTATAAAATTGCTGGATATTCATTAGATTAGTTTCCTCAAATATGGTCGTTGTTGGTGTTAAGTAATCATAATGATATAGGATTTTTATTATTTTCTTTTGTAATATTTCTAATGGTTTTATATCAGTTTTAGCTGTGCTACCCCCTATTTCAATGAGATACAGTAGATGAGGTTTTACAGTGCATTGTATATGTCGGATTTTCATCATTATTAATGTTTTTACAAAGTCCATGACTGTTGACTCCTCGAGAGCTATCAGTCATGTTATGTTGTTCCATATTTATGACAAATAATTAAATAGCCTCAAAATAAAAAAAAAACTGTAAAATGACAATAATTTAAACACAATAATAAACAGAATAATAATTTAAAAGTTAAACACAAAATAAACTTCAGGTTGATTTATACTTCAATAAAAATAACAATCTTATAATCAGGTAAATTATTCATACAAATACAAAATAAGTATTCAGTAAAAATACATGCCAATATTATGGGAGGGACCGTACCGCTGGAGCGCTCGAAGCGAAGTGTGTCCGAGGGCCCCGCGTTCGGTCTTTAAATAAACGAGTGACGGCTCCCACTCTCCCCACTCTCGATACTCGATACTTGAAGGTGGCAAAATAAATTCGTTTCGTACTGATCTATTTTTTACAATATTTTTAGATAGGTTAATAATTCTAATTACAAAAGCCAAAAACAGTTTGAGAAAGATATGCAAAGTTGTTTATCTAATTCTGCGTCAAAATGTCATCCGTTAACAATTTGTAGTAACCGTTGTACGTAGTTTGTAGAAATTAAAACTATTGAAATCTAAAACATTACAGCAATGTTTTAACCTTAAATCATTATATTGTTATAACCGTACTGCTTTTCATATACAAAGTTTATTTTGTTAGGTACTCAGAAAGAAGATTAGAATCTTCTATATATAATTGTTTCTAATATTTAAGTAAGTACTGGGAACACTGAGACTGGGCAATAGTTTCCTGGATTGGATTTTCTACCATTTTTATATATAGGAATGATTCTAGCAATTTTTAAAGTATTTGGGAACGTTCCTCCGGTTGGTAGTTTGTTCATACGGTCTGTTAAATTTTGAAGAATTAAGTTCTTGATACATTTTAAGGCCTTGGTACTAGTGCCGTCTACATCTATACTTGTATTTGAATCAAGACTGTCAATGATTTTGGATATTACGCTAGTTGTGCATGGAGAAAATTGAGAAAAAGTGTATTGTTTTGTGTTAAATTTTGTTTGTGGAAGTGTATATGCTTCACTATTAATATGAAATATTGGTGGAATTTTATTAGCCGATTCTGTTCCTATACTCATAAAGAAGGTGTTAAATATCTCACAGATCTGTAAAGCACTTGAGACTGTTTCTCCATCTCTTGACTTTAATGTTGGGGGAACACAGCTATTCGTTACTTTGTTAGTCGAGAGAGTGTTTATAAACTTCCACATCTTCTTTGGTTTGTTCGTACACTTTATGATCTCTCCGCAGAAGTATTTGTCTTTTGTATTTTTTATTGTTTGTGTTACGCTGTCTCTTATAGCTTTAAAGTTAGCTTGTAGTATCTCATCTCCGGGATTTTCCTTTAGTTTCTTCCATAACTCATGTCTCTCTCACTGATTTCAGTTATAATTTTTCAATTTATGCACTCCTTTTGTTGTTCATTGATAATTTTGAATTTTCTGGTTTTATTTTTAGCTATCATTTTCTTGATAAAATCTTCCAATTCTTCGAAATTATTGTGTGTTTTATCAGATTTTTTTTTCAGTCATAGTGTATAACTTTTTATAATTAAATGTCTCGATTTGAAGTCTTTGTTTTGTAGGCGGTTGTACATGTTTAATTTCTACGTAAATATTTTTGTGATCTGACATGGACGAGTTGATAAGTGCAAAAGGAAACTATTTTCGCTTAAAATAGTTGAAACATGATCTATAATCGTTTTGCTTGTTGCTGTTTCACGAGTGCAATATACGATGTCTTTTTTGTTAATTATTCTGTATCCAGATGTAGTTAGCATATCATTATATCGTTTTGTTATACTATTCGATGATAGAAAGTCGATATTAATGTCACCAAAAACTATAGCTTTTTTCTTTTGAACTAATCACTCTCACACTCACACTCAAATTTTAATAACTTTCTCATCGACTATGAAATGCGTTTCATAGTCGATGAGAAAGTTATTAAAATTTGAGTATCCCGGTTTATATACAATTCCGACTTGAAGTGCATACTTATGAAGGTTTATCCATAAGTAGTTGTTGAGGTCACTTCATGTTTTAAATAGTTATGAACATAGATTTAAAAACCACGACCGATTACATCAGGTCTTATATTGTAGTAATGTATGTAATTTTGTAGTCGAAATTGGTTAGCTTGTTGTTCTGACCTTAACCAAGTTTCAGATAGTAATATGATGTGTATACATTTTTTAAAAGAGCTGATGCTGAGCTTACACATTTTAGCTCATCAAACTTGCCAGGCTTAGGAATGCTCCTGATTTTCGTATTGAAAAAATGTAGGCTTGATTTACAGATGGATATGTCCTGGTTATTATTTAATACTTAATAGGCTATAGTGGGACAGATTCTAATTGGAGCGGTTTGAGGATGTATTAGTTTTTTGTGCTCTTGTTGGTTATAATATTTGGTATCCCTTTGACGTATTTTATAGTTATGTTGTTCTCACCATTTTCAGTCCGTTGCTCTAGTTCCCTCTAATACATTTACTGTGCGGGGGTAAAGTCTGACTGTATTTTTATGCCACCTGGTAACTTTTCCTTGCCACGCAGCAAAGATTTAGCTGGATGAAGTGAATTGAAACACAATTTTATGTTGCAATTTTTGGTGTTTTTGGTGTGATCATATTTTCCAATTCTAAAAATTCCATTGGACAATCTTCAACAACTGTACTAATAACTTTAAATACTTCGACCCTATCGAAGGATTGACTTTCATCGATGGATGAGCCTCTGTGTTCCGGTATTAATATAAATATCCCAATAAAATAATATTTTTTTTCTCTAGATGTGCGTTCCTGTAGTTCATGCATTATACTTTGATTAGAATGAAGTGTAGAATTGGAGACTGGAACGGATTTTTTTATTTCAGTTAGCTTTGTTTCAAGCGCTTTCATTTTCTCTTGGCTATCGTTGTTTGTATTTACCAGATCTGATAGTTGGGTTTTCAGAGAGTTTTGTTCACAGTAGAGCGTTTCAATAGAAATTCCAATCACATTTAAATTGGTTTTCAATTCGACAATAGTTTCACGACTAAATTTCAAGGTATTTTCTTGAGTGGTTGTAAATTTACCTAACATACTGGTAATATTCTCGTCCGTAGTTTTGCTAAAGAAAGACGTATTTTTAATTTTAATTTCAGTCAACAGTATTACTATTTTAAATCTATCCACTCAAGTTCAAATTAAGTTGTAGCTAATGTTTTACATGCACCTAATTTATACTAAATTTGTTTGAAGTTGAGAAGTTGTGGTATATGTAAAAATGTCAAATAAAATGCAGAGTGATGCAACTTAGTCAAGTAAGTGTGGATCTCAATCGGCACCTGCACAACAAAGGCAGGAATTTGAAAGTGAGCAGAATATAATTGTGACAAAACCTAAAAATTCTACCCAAAAGCACCTGGCGGAAATGAAAGATCAACTTATGCAATCTTTCAAGGAATTGATGAATACCAAAATTGCTGGGATAAAAAATCAAAACAGTATGATACTTGAGTCCAATACCCAGATATTACAATTACTGGAGCTGATTAGTACAAATTATAATGAAATTAAGAACAAATAAACAATTAATACAGGCTACGAAATTAAAATATGAAGTAGGAGCGGAACGTATAAGTGAGTCGGAAACTCTCTTAAATGTAATGTATAAGCAATCTATGAAGAATATAGTACAAGTTAGAATCTTACCCCGAAACAGCAAGAATTTAAATGAGCTTGTGAGGAACTCATATAATACTCTAGACATGGAGCCTACTGAAGTGGCCACAAACATATACCGTAGAGGTAAAAATAATAGTCCAATCATCATTGAGCTTAAAGAAAATAAACAGAAAGAAAGACTATTAGAAGCTGTTAAAAAGTTTAACTCTGATCATCAGGAGCGACCAATAAATACAGAATATCTTGGGTTTAGTGGCCCTGTCTCATGTGTATACATATTCGATTTGCTTACCCCGATATCGAAGAAGATATTGGCAGCTGCTAGAGAACTAGTCAGATCAGGTAAATACAAATAAAAATAAATATTGCTGGACGTCACGTGGTAATATCTTAATACGCAAAGAAGAGGGTCTACCGACTATTGTTCTCAACTCATTAACCCAAGTCAAGGATCTATATAAGGAATGACTGCTGGTAAACATTTTCCGTCATTAAAAAAATCATTCTTGTTATTTAAAACTATATTGAATAAGTATCACGGTAACAATTACTGCTCCGGTTATTACGTTTTTTTTGCATGTTCGATTTTCTTATATTTGTGTTAATATATAAACATTATTATTATGTTTTAAAGTATGTGTGTGGGTGTTGTGTATATTTTTAAGTTCGTTTTATATGCGTAAAATCAAATCAATTTCGGTGTTCCTCAAGGCTCAGTACTGGGACCCACATTGTTCATTATTTACATAAATGGCCTTTGTAACATGACACCGCTAAATGCTAAAGTCATTACGTTTGCTGATGGCACTGTAGTTTTATTTACAACAGTCCACATGGAAAGAGATAAAATTGGAAGTTGAGATGGATCTTCATAAAAAAACACAATAGCTTGATTACAATTTATTAACTTTGAATTTACAAAAAAAAAAAAAATATATTACTTTTGGTATAATGGAAAATTTGCAACCACATTCAGATTTTATGTTAAAAGCTTATATAGAAAACTGTGTGCAATCAGACGCTTCCACCTGTTATATATTATCTAAAACAAATAGCATCAAGTACCATGGCATTGAAATTGATAAAAACTTAAATTGGAAACAGCACATTACTAACCTAAAATCTCGTGTACGTAAACTTATCCCTATTTATAAAAAAAATTAGAAACTTAAAAGACGACAGCGTCAACAAAACAGTGTACCTAACGTTGTGTCAGCCTATAATTGTGTATGGTATTACTGTTTGGGGCGGTGCTAAAAGGAATACACTTATCAAAATTGAAAGGGCGATACGTTGTATAATAAAGATAATAAATTTTAAGCATTGCAGATATCCTTCAACTACACTATATAAAGAGTTTAAAGTTCTACCCGTCAACTTTTTACTAAAAATATTGTTTTGAGACAACATACCCAAAAAAAACGTACCAATGTATCTGATAGAAAAGCATATTATGTTATATTTAATGTACCTGCGTGTAATACTAGTTTTGCTCAGAATTTTTTTCACTTCTTAGGTCCATTACTGTATAATCGAATAAGCAAAATAAAGTCTCTTAAAGGAATGTCAAAGTTTGGCTGTAAAGAGGCACTAGATGAGTTTCTGAGTAATTTGGATTATGAACGAACTGATCATTTTATACAAATTCAAACATAACGTATGTAATTTATTTATTTAATAAACACGTAATAAATAGCAATTGTATTATATATAATAATTTTATTTATATTGTCATATGATGATATCTATCAAGAATAAATATATTCATAATATACGTCATAACTTATATGTNTATATTGTCATATGTATTTTAGGTTACTTATTTAATAATGTTATAATGATATCTATCAAGAATAAATATATTAATAAAATACGTTATAACTTATATGTACGTAATATACTTATCTAATAACGAATATAAAGTTATCTGTAAAGAAATCTTAAATTAGGGCATTTTATATCATACTCTAAAATGTATCCAATTATTTGTCTTTTTTTCTTGCCTATATTACATGTTTAGTTTTTTGCGAAACGAGAATCTTACCTTGCCGTAACACGGTCTCGACTAGCGCGGAAGGTAATGAAACTTTTTTCTCTGTATAGGTACCGCAGCAAGTACTTGGTATGTTTTAAATTGGAAACCTATATTTTTAATGCTGAGTATTCTGCGTATTTCTCATGAGCGTAACCTATAAAGAATGCCAGCTTACTGCATTTTGGCCAACTTCTCAGCAATGTGTTGGGTAATGTTATGATCTAAAGATTTCTTATAATTATTAAACTAGAAACCTGGGGGGATGGCGATAGACCCTGCTGTTCAATTCAACAACTAATTCTTTAGTTTTCTTCTTCTTGGTTTTTAGTTTAACCTTGTATGCGTGTAAGTATAACATAGTTAGAAATTTAGGAGATTATATTTACAAATTAGTTTAGATTTATATGTATTTCGGTACGGCTGCAGTATTTGAGTTTCTTGATTTGTTGATTGTTCTATACTTGTAAGCTACTTTTCAGAAATAAATCTTATTATTACTCTCTTTATTACTTACATATACATATTTATTACATTTTTAAATACATAAAAAATATATTGTTATTATTCTCTTTATTACTCATATATACATATTTATCACATTTTTAAATACATAAAAAAATAAACAATAATATATATTTAAAAATATAAAAAATAGAAGACCACCGACTTCGGGTACAGGGACCAAGAAACCGGTGGTTAGGGCTCCAAAGAAAGGAACCTCCTGACAATACGAGCCGTGTCAAGAAGGACTGCCTTCTGCATCAGACCCTTGATCCAACCATCTAACGTGAGCCTCTTGAGGTGTTGGTCGAGCCTCTTGGCTATCAATCCGTGAAGAGACACAACTATCGGATCAATGATCACCGAATCTACATCCCACATATCGACAATCTCGTGAGATAAATCCAAATATTTCAATTGTTTTTCTTTTTCAACTTTCACGAGATTCTTGTCATGAAAGGCGATGTCGACAATCATTGCGGGGCGCTCTAGTCGATCTATTACCACAATATCAGGCTTATTGGCAACAATAGTCCTGTCCGTGATAATAGATCGACCCCAATACAAAATAGCACGACCATTTTCGAGAACTGGGTCGGGCACATACCTGTAGTATAAACAAACAAACAACAACCCATAATGTCCCACTGCTGGGCTCGGGTCTCCTCTCAGGAGAGGGTTAAGGCCATACATCCCCACGCTGGCCAAGTGCAGGTTGGGGACTGGCAAGAATACGTTGTGGCTACGTAAATCTTGCCGTTGGATGTTTTTAAGCCGCCCGAAGGCCTCCAACTAAGCTTCACGACTGTTATCGTACGATAACAACCGGGACCGACTGCTTAACGTGACCTACGAATCACGGAGACGCTCATGGTAACATGCCACCAGCGGTCACCCATCCAGGTACTGACCGCGCCATCGTTGCTTACCCTCGGTGATTGTTTCTAATCACCGAGTGCAACTGGGCTACGAGCGCCTCTGTAGTATGGCATCTCTGAATTCACAAGTTTGTATTTAAGGGCAAGCTGTTGATGTACTATCCTGGTTACTTGGTTGTGTCTGTGCAAATATTGGCAGTTAGCAAGACGAGAACAACCAGAAATAATATTCCTAATAGATTCTCCGGGACGGTGACATGCCCGACATATATCAACCGTACCATCCTCTAGGATATACTTCCGATAGTTATTCGTCATGATAACTTCGTCCATAATCGCACAAACAAAACCTTCAGTTTCTCCGAAGAGATCACCATACCGTAGCCAGGAGGTCGACGCTTTGAAATCTATATCGAACCCATTAAGGGCCCGATAAAACCGGCCATGGAGCCCTTCCATACCTTCCTGCGATCATTAGTACTAAGTACTACGGGTTTGCGCCAATTCTCTTTAGCCAGAGCGAGTGGAGTGAACCCAGTATCCACTGCAACCACACTGCAATGCACTCCCACATCATTACGTAGAAAATAATCTCTAAGATTGTATATCTCGCGATTGTGCAGGGTCTTGATATTCAATAGTCCAGGACCCCCACACTTTTGCGGGATATACAATCTCATAACCGATGAACGTGGGTGGTGCATTCGAAATGCAGTCAGCAGTGTACGGACTCTCCTATCAAGGGCATCTAATTCGGTATGAGTCCATCAAAGTATTCCAAAGGAATACATCAGAATCGGCATGACCCAACCATTGCAGGCTCGCACCTTGTTACCCCCTGATAAAAGACTTTTTAGTACTTTTTTCAGGCGGCCAAAGAAGCGTACCTGCAACGTTTGCTTCATGTTAGATTCTGGTATTCCTAAGGACTGTGAAAAACCTAAATACTTGTAGGTTTCGGTAACAGACAGAGATAGAAGTTTTGTGGAATCTAAAAGCTCTACTCCTTCAGATTCCTCAATCACACCCTTCTTTACATACATGATTGCACACTTGTCTACACCAAATTCCATCTTGATAGAATTACTAAAGTTTTCAGTAACCTTTATTAACGCTGTCAATTGTAATTTAGTGGGGGCAAGTAGTTTCAAATCATCCATATATAGAAGGTGCGATATAACTTGATCACCTTTCTGCAACCTATAGCCTAACCTTGAACCCTCTGATAGAGTACATAGAGGGTTCAAAGCCAGACAAAATCACAAGGGACTCAGACTGTCACCTTGAAATATACCCCGCTCGATCTTTATTGGTACATCGTTTACCGCAGCCTGGCGACATCTAGGATAGCGAAGTACTGTTCTCCATTGCCTCATACATGACCTTAAGAAAATGCAAAGAGTTGTGTTAATTTTATACAACTCTAGCACCTTCAAAAGCCATGTATGTGGCACCGAGTCATAAGCCTTCTTATAATCTATCCAACATGTCGCCAGACTCTTACGATTACGACGTACCTCAACAGGTACGTCGTAATCGTAAGAGTCACAGTAAGCCAACGCTTATGGTCATGTCTATGATAAGGAGCTCTTTAGTGCCACGGGTCCCACTTCTGCATCCATTCTGAGAGAGATAAATTATCGAATTATTATCAATGTAAATAGTAATTTTGAGTCTCAGAATAGATGTTAGAAGTTTATATAATGTTGGTAAACAAGTTATAGGCTTAAAATTTTTGGGATCCATGGCACTACCAGATTTGTAGAGTGAGTGAGTTGAAGTGGGTTATACCAGTAGTTAAAAATTCTGGTAATGAACCCGAATCCAACGCTGCCTGGAATTGAGATGCCAGACACGCATGTGAGCTTCGGAACCATTTAAGCCAAAAGTTGTGAAGTCCGTCCGGACCAGGTGCTTTCCAATTCGGCAATGAACGGACTGCACAACTTAGATCTTCTTTATTGATAATGACTGGTTCCATGGGTGTTATTGACTCACATGAGTGTCTGACGTCCCGCATCCAATCACCATCTGTATGAGTGACAGGCACTGACCAAATGTTACGCCAAAATGTATTTGTGGCATTTTCATCTGGTAAGTGCCCTTCACGTTCACATGGATTCGGGGCGTCCCATTTTCGGTACACCCACTTCTCATTTTTTTGGAACATACGATTCTGATTGAACCGGTCTCCTCGTTTTTTTACCGTCTTATCCTATTTGCCCATGCATAAACTTTTTGTTTCAAGAAATCTATGCGCTCTGTGACACACGACATGTACTCTTGAGGACTGATGGTAGTCCCTAAGGATGCCTGTTTCACAAAGCGCATGACCCTTGGCCGCGTATTACCAGATTTGAAAGCAATTAATTTGCCGATGAGTGTCCTGGTCTCAGCAATACGATGTTCTATTCTGTACTGCCAAGCTGGCACAGTATTTTTAGGTCGAGTAGTGATTTGTTGAATAAATTTAACATCAGCTACTTGACAAACTGCAATAGCCGCACAGTACAAAATAAAATGTGTATCACTAAGATTTTCTCTATCACCAAGATAATCCGGTAATAACGAATTCAGGGCACCCACCAATGCTAAATTGCGTGTATGCATGGGTAAACGGGGTAACCGGGGTCTGCTATTATAATTAACGTACCGATACTCCTGAATCGCATTTTCCAAAGCACTCCTTATCCTATCATTACATTGGGTAGTTATGGATATAATTTCACTCTCCACTTGTTTGTCAACATCATCAGCATTAACCACCACATTCACATTATTATTATTATTAAATATCCTTACGAAGACTTTGTAGTTCCTGCGCCCAGTCGCAGCATTGTTTTGGTTGCTTACGTTTTCTCAAGGTGACTTGTTGTTCCGCATTTTCGGCCATTTGAGTCGGGAGGTCACTCAGTGAACCGCTTTGGACAGGTGGGGAACGCTGCACGCTTATGTCTCGTACACACACCACACACACCAAAAATGTCACCGGAGAGAATACAACGTTTAAGTGCGCAAACGCAGTGCGGATCACCAGTAAACGGGACAATAAATCAGGGAGGTCTCGCTCACCTGCGGGGGTGAGGGGCCTACTGCTGTCGTACGCTTCTTTCGGAATGTCATATGCGATGGTCACTAAATTGTTGTTAATTGAAAGTTATTAACTACTAAGTTATGCTCAAAATTATTAGATTTCACACTTGAGGTTCGTATTAATATCCAAACACACGTCCGTTTTGTACGACATTTGAGTATAGTTTTTAGCTTCAGTTCTTTTGTTCTACATTTATTTTTAATGCACACGCAACTTTACAGCAAATATTTATATTGTGTGTAAAATGTGGGTATTGAGAATGTACATACATTGTTACATTATTAAATTAATTTTATTATTATTATTTTACTTTACCTACAACTGTATTTGATATTAAACTGTACTTTAATTTTGAAATGCCACAATATTAGGCATACCAAAATTTCCAACGCTGTTTCACAACATTTTGTGTCGCAATGTTGTTAAAATTTTCTTCTTTTTCTTTCTGTACCTATTACAATTAAAGTATTAACAGAAAATATGCTTGTACATTTCTCCGATTCTTTGTACAAACCTACACTGAGTTTTTGTTCGTTTCGATTATTCTTTTTAGGGTTCCGTAGTTCACGCCTCGGAACTCTTATAGTTTTGCCATGTCCATCCGTACTCGGCTTACCTTCCAAATGATTAGTGCTAGAAAGATGAAACTTTGTATGAATTTGCGACCTCCTCGATAAAGTGCTAAACCAAAATCACGAAAAAAAATGTTTTGGGTTATGTCCCCTACACGTAAAATGGTGATGATTTTTTTTGGTAATAACTTTATGATGATAACGAAGGGTAAATGAGCATACCTATCGACTGACGCTAAGCAATTACCACCGCCCAAGGACACCCGCAACACCAAAGACGTCACTAGTGAGGAGGGTTAAAGGGGGTATGGAACTCAGGTATTCTCACTCACTCGGTAAAATACAGCGCAAGTGCTGCTTAACATCGGTTTTCTGTGACGCCCTGGTATCACTTCGGTCGAGCTGGCCCACTCATGCCGCCACGTGGCTTTCCTGCGGTAGTTAAGTAACGCGTTACGACGCCAGTCTGTCTGGCTTCCATTTTTCTCACGCATATGGTAGCCGTAGGCAGGCAACTCTCTCACTCTGACCCACAGCGCTAGCTGTCAACCTAAGCAAGTTAAACAATTTCAATATTAAATAGTTCAACTTAGACTAGTTTAAGTTATTAGTTCCATCAGGCGTCACGAGACGGACTCTTTTTCCTTTTCTCGCGCCTAAATCAATAAGTGGAGTATAATTTGGTAGATCTTTTAAAAACATTGAGAGGTTGCTCAGAAGATTTTCTGATTTAGGTATCCATTTGCGTGGTAATCAGCTCTAAAGTGCAGTTATTTTTTCGTTAAAGTACAGCGCTGTGTCTCCATCCCTCTGAAACCCAAACGGCTGTTTTGAAAAATTGTAAAAAAACCATGATGGAAGTCCATGTGATGCATTTTGAAGGAAACTATAACAACCCCACCTTCAAAACCACGTATTTTTATGAGTGACTGCGGATACGGAACCATATTACATGCGTCGCCTGATACGCCCAAACCGGGTCCGGTTTTTTCATTCATTAATTTCCAAGAATACAATAAAATGTAAATGAGAGTGGTGTGTATTTATTAGGTATGAATTGTACGGCTTGGTGTGTTTATTGATAGTGAAACGGAGTGAGCGAGCAAACGATTGAACGGCCTCCCCATTAGCGGCGGCAGAGGCGCGGTGCGAGGACTCTATCGGGCACAAACGATTCCATCAAGAAATAGGCAAAAATTGAAATTTTAACAATTCATGCTTTCATACTAATAATTTTAAACTCGAAATTGTATCTGTTTGTTACTTTTTCACGGCTAAGCCGCTGTACCGATTCCAATAAAATTTGGCGAGTTGCTACTTAGATTCTTTGGGAAGGATCCGCCCCGGGTATCGAATCCGAGACCACATGCACAGCATTCGCATACTTTATAGCTGCGCCAGTCATTACACAGATTTTTGTAAAAGTGATTTAAAACAAATTAAAAAGCCCATAACCCGTTGCATATATTTTTTTTAGTTGTGTAATTTTGTTAATAAGCATCAGAGCGCGGATTGAGAATACTCTCTCTCTATCAATTTAATAGCCATATCCTTGTCGGTGGAGCAATCGGCATTCTTCTGTGTTTTCTGCTGTTCCTATTTCAAAATAACTCAGTAGTAAACTCCAGTACACTTTAGCAGATTCGTGTTAGGACTTCAGGACATTCGGTAGGTATGTCTACCCGACTACCGCCAAGCCTAGCATAGGGGTCATAGGTTTGGCAGTCTATTTATATTCTATAATAATGAATGAGGTATTATAAGATTTGTAATACTGGCCATCTATTATATTTAGTTGTCTTGTTACGTTGTTGTCCACGATGAACACTGAAATTATCTAACCGATTTCCACACTTTTTTGTATGTATAAACCCGCCAAAGTGATTCACTTTGGGGGGCTTATACATACGTAAAATTTGGAACGTGGATGGTACTCTGCCCGATGGAAAGTGTAAATAGAATCCGAGAGTAGTGATCAACGTACTCATTGCATCAACAACTCACAATGTCCCACTGCTGGGCTCTGGTTTCCTTTCAGGAGAGAGTTAAGGCCATCCATCCCCACGCTAGCCAAATACGGGTTGGGGGCTGGCAAGAATACGTTGTGGCTACGTAATCTTGCCGTTGGATGTTTTTAAACCGCCCGAAGGCTCCAACCTAAAAAGGCTACAACCGCAACCGACTTTTTAACGTGACCCCGAAATCACGGAGACGCTCATGGTAACATGCCACCAGCAGTCATCCATCCAGGTACTGACCGCGCCGTCGTTGTTTACCCTCGGTGTTTGTTTCTAATCACCGAGTGCAACTGGGCTATGAGCGCCTCTATACATACTCATTGCGAATACAGACAACATGAGAGCATGGCGACCCGCAGAAAGCGGCCTATTGAAATGCACCATTTTAAGTGTGTGATTGCTGGCGTGTCTTGGATAAGATTAACATTATGCCTAGATAAATAGGAGCCGAGATTGAAAAGAGACGCAGATGAAGTTGCGTGAATCAGCTAGTAGACTTTATACATTATATCATTAGCTGTTTAGTACTTAGGTTAAAAAAAAGTTTTTTTATTCATTTATTTATTAACTTAATGCACATGAAGTACAAAGGCAGACTTAATGCCATTAGGCATTATTTACCAGTCAACCTTCAGGTTTTGCAGAAATATGATGCGGTAGGTGCAAGGACAAAATATTGAACTCGACTAATAACAATTATGCAAATAATAGATAATATATATCTATTATTATCATACACAATTATACTACTACATATATAATAGATACACAATATACACAATTTTTACTGTGTTATATTCCGTTTCTAGTAGTGATTGTAAAGTTTTGAGTAGTTCGACACAACCGCCATATTGTACAATTCGTTGGTTTGATAAAACAATATTCACAATAAATAAATATAACATAGTCAAACAGTCATTAGTGTTAGCTAAATAATGGTGAAATATAAAATATTCAAACCTAATGTATTGAAGTAATTAACTAAACCGAATTCATTGGATTTAAAAAAGAGTTCGAATGACAAATGAAATCAATATTATATTGGTTGGGCTAGTGGGTGAGCGTGAGGTGAGTGCCTTTCGGGGTTACGTAATACACAGCAGGCACTGGTGAGGAGTACGCGGCGCGGAAACTCCCATGCTACACATCGCCCACAACAACTGCTATAGTATATTAACGTATATACTCTGCACGCTGATTTTAATGGTGAATATTTCTATGGCCATGACATTTCCATTCGTCTAAGACGCGATGGTCATGGATATGATCAGAAATGTTGTTCGGCTCGAGGAAGTCACCTCAACAGATGATTTAATTTCATCATTTATTCACCAACAGCAGCTACGCATGCACGGCGTGTCAGCTTTGCGTGACACGTGTCACGGCATGACGCCGTGAAGTGTCACGACGTGCGTGAATATCGTATAAGACAATATATTTCGATCATATTTGTGAAGCGTAGCCTTGTCTATGTTTATTTGTTGAACAGAACTACAAGCACACATCTCTATGCAAACGATTCAAAATAACTTACGGTAACAAGGAATAACCAATTTAACATTAGTAAGTGTATAACTCGTATTTTTTAATACTGTGTGTGACAAAGTTGTAAGTCAAAGAATCCGAGAAAGAAGAATTTATATTGTCATCAGGTTATTTTGGCTTACGCTTTGGTTAAGTAAAGTCAACAAATGAGAAACTAATGTTTAAGACGGTTGAAGGCATTTAAATTTTAGCAAAAAGAAAATATATCCATTTCTGATGAAATTTTTTTACCAATGTGGGTGGTGAGTGCTATTTGCACACAAGATTATTGAATAGTTACCTAATTTTTTATGATTCATGTAACTGTTCATTATTGACAGTCTCTAAACTCTACGATCCAGTATGTACCTTTATATCTCATATTAAAAGAAATATAAAAGCTGGTATTTGCGGCGGCCATCTTTGATTTTACAATTGTTAAAGCATAATACAGTATTCTATAACTCAAGCCCTATCATTTGACTGATCGCCACCTTCCAGCTCCAGCACCAGATACTGGTTACCATAAAGAAACAAAGTACTTGTCAAGATAAATCCAATGCGCCCAAACTCGATAGGGTTGTGTCGTTTTATGTCAAAGCTCCTATAAATAGCTTCCAGCTCCGGCATCAGATTAGCCCCATGTTATCATAATATTGTATTATCCTGCAACTTATATATGCATGAGAAATTTCAGCTCAATTGGATTAAATGAACAGGAAAATTTCAATAAAACCTTTTAAAAATGAAACTTTTTGAGTAAATCAAGTTTTCGGAAATGTGTATTAGTGCACAAGACAGCTGATGTATAAGGCAAGCACTTGCATTTGATTGGCGAACGTGTGCCAGCTCATCCCGCTGTAGACCAACAACGCTTCGATAATAGCACTGTTGAACGTATTTGGGTACATGCGACAATTTGCAATCGTCAATCGTGTGCACACACGTAAACACGTCAAGATCAGCAGTCCTGTGCAGCGACCATAGCCAGGGTGTAGTCATAGAGTTACAAATGTACGGGGTACATTTGTGTAATGGGATTGGTGAGGAAAACTGTTTTTGGGTTCATCATCAGTCTATCGCAGTCCACTGCTGGACATAGGCCTCTCCAATTTCACGCCACTTAGTTCGAACTATGGCTTCTCGCATCCAGCTCCTGCCAGCCGTCTTGCGCAAATCATCGCTCCAACTGGCTTATGGACGTCCTACACTACGTTTGCCGAGACGCGGTCTCCACTCAAGAACTCGTTTACCCCAACGGTTATCGGTTCTTCGGCAAATGTGGCCAGCCCACTGCCACTTCAGCTTGCTAATCCTGTGGGCTACGTCGATGACCCTGGTTCTTTGTCGGATCACCTCGTTTCTAATGCGATCAGAAGTACATTTTTTACCATTAAAGTAGACATTTTCTTAATTCTAAATTTATTATCTAATACGGAAAAATATTTAAATAACAATAAATTATACACACAAGCAGTTATCACGAGCATTATCCCTCATCCGTTATTAGTGTTACCGCCGCCGCCCCGCACAACAAAGTTGTCGAATGTTGGTAAATGCAATAACGTTATAGCAGAGTTAACGATATACAAGAGTTTCATATATTTTTATATAGCTTGCCAAATACCCTCTTTTTTCCAGAAAAATATATGACATAGATATACTCAGACATATTATGCTATTATACTTTATAATTTCTTTGTTTTACAAATTGAAATGTGTAACAAGAGAAGTAGGTGCTACTTGAGATATTAATAGGTTGATTAAATTAAATGTCAGCTTATTTGTGCCAAATTTAAAAAGTTTTATAGTCAACATTGTACTACCAAGGCTATAACGGATAGTTATGATTTTATGGTATTTAGTTAAAAATTATAATGATTGTTGTTAAAAACGTGCTATCTATACTTTTAGATAACATTCATTTAACAACAATCATTTAATCCAAATGGTCGATAATATGTCCGCAATAAACCTGAGCACTATCAGAGCGCATCTGAAATTGTACCTGTACATTACACAACCATTTCAATATTATTGAGCGTATTGTCGAATATAATGTTACAAGACGCGATCAAAGCATAGCGCGCTAGGAAATTACTCGCTATATGATTTTATCTTGAACGAGAAATAATATCCGTAGTTTGTATCTGTGGCCGCAGCTAACTTAGAGCTCTGCGTCAAGAGATGCGTGGGCGCCAACGTTCGTCAGGACTTTAAGGTAGGCTAAGTCCAGCGAAGCCACGAGCGCGCGGTGTCGTTCTCCGTCGCGTCTCAATTAAATCCCTCGTTATGCAAATGTTCAATACGACTCCTGTTTCGTTCGACTATTTAGCATTTCTATGCCGTAATTCTCTTCGTAAATTAATTACTTAGATGATCATTAATTAGAATAAATATTAGTTGCTTTAGTATCCTCGCAGGCAAGTATTTGTTTTGCGATCATTGTTATAATTACAATGAATGTTAAATTTTCAAATGTGTTTTTAATTATATGGGGAGTGATTCTCCATTTTTTCCAAACAGAAGTCACACGACATAAAGTGACCACCGCCACCCATGAGCGGCTGCATCTCCGGAGTGACAGGCGCGTTGCCGGTGTTCGAGGTGCAGGAGAATGCGCTCTTTTCTTGAAGTTGGACAAAAGACCATAGGCTATAATTTGGGTTTGAAATAATGAATAAGAATAAAGTTTAATAATAATGACAATAAAGAAATGTGAGCGTAAGTTTTCGTACGATGCGTATCGAACGACAACTCAGCCAAGTCGATTAAACAGATGCAGTTGCAAAAACTTTATTTTAAATAATAATAATAATAATAATAATAAACTTTAAAATTTAAATTAAATTTTTTAAATTTTAAATTTTCCNAAAATATATCATAGGTATATCATTGATTGTATACATTACAAATAATCGATTAAGACATATTTATATTCAGGCGCAGGCGCTTATAGCCCAGTTACACTCGGTGTTTAGAAACAATCACCGAGGGTAAGCAACGACGGCGCGGTCAGTACCTGAATGGGTGACCGCTAGTGGCATGTTATCATGAGCGTCTCCGTGATTCGGAGATCACGTTAAGTAGTCGGTCCCGGTTGTTATCATAGGATAACAGTCGTGAAGCTTAGTTGGAGGCCTTTGGGCGGCTTGAAAACATCCGACGGCAAGATTACGTAGCCACAACGTTGTCTTGCCAGTCCTCAACTGGCCTTGGCCAGCGTGAGGACGTATGGCCTTAACCCTCTCCTGAGAGGAGACCCGAGCCCAGCATTGGGACGTTATGGGTTGTTGATATATGATATATTTATATTCATTTTAGTTTAGTTGCATTCCAAACACTTCGTTGCACATTGAACGGCATACAATGCATATTTTGTCATGTTTGCGTTTATACTAATACATGTATGAACGTTTTAGTGTCATCAATTTCTATTTTCGGGCTTTTTTAATTAATGTTATGCCTATTAACTATGGCTCTAAGTAATAGAGAAGACTGTGTTACATCAACAAGTCTGTAAACATATAATTACAGTAAGGAGACTTAAACATACATCGACAATTCACCGTACTATTTACTAGAATAATTAAATAAATACATATTATATTAATAGCTAATCACTGGATAAAAATTGCAAAGCAATAAAGTACTGTAGCTATTTTAATTGTATAATATTTTATGAGAGTCTGTTTCAGTTGCTACCGTCAGAGAGTGATACACTATCTAGTGACAGAGAGAGGAGGCCGGTCGGAGTTGTAATTACAGCTGCAATCACAATCTGTCTCTACGGTGACAAGGTGACAGTGGGCAATACCTTACAGCTGAGCAGCGCGTCGTTTCCACATTCAATCGTGAAACTCAGAGAACCCCTTAATTAAATTAAATATACAATTCCAGTTTATGTTTGAACAAATTACCAACCAACCCTATTTTTAACCGATTTCAAATATGCACAAAATTTAACATAAAAAAAGTTTTTTAGAACTGGACCAAATTGAAACGGGATCACACAGGAAGCACCAGCTTTCGAGTATAAAAATAATCATCAATCGGTTCACCCATTGGAAAGCTCTGAAGTAACAAACAAGAAAATTAAAAATACAGCCGAATTGAGTACCTCCTCCTTTTAAACTAACTTCAAAGGAGAAGGTTGTCAATTCGACTGCGTTCTTTTTTTATTTGAAAGCTGGTGTTTCCTCCCATGCATTCCCATTTCAGTGTGGTCCAGTACGTTCGATGTTGGTTTTTTTGTTAAAATTTTTTTATTAAAAGTTTTATCGATTATCAATAACACAAACGAAGGATAGAATGATGTAACATATAAATTTGATTAAAAGATAAACCTTTATTGTAGAAAGCTTACCTTATTGAGGTGCTTATTGAGGTCCTTATGAAATGCGCTATAATGTACATTCTAATGTGTCTGAAGTCAACAGTGGCTAGCCGGAGTTATTTTAAAGACTTAGCGGCGACTATTGCTTATTTTAATAAAGGTCATGAAATCAAAAAAATCAAAGGTCAAACTAGGTCATTAGATTTGGATTTTGGAGCATGGGGATTATTGTACGTCGGCCTAAACAATTCGCAACGTAAGGTAATTCGTAGGTGTTACGAGGAAGGCCTCAAGTGACCCGCCATATCCGCAGAGTTCGGTCCAGAGCTCCGGGGCGCAGGCCTTAACAACGGATTTTGTGCTGCTCTCGTACATCGATTGACTACATCTTCCCACTTTTCAAGAGTAAGAACATATTTAAAAAAATATTACTCGATTTTAGATTGCTTTTTATTGCTTTTTATTAGCGTGTACTTGTGTCCTGAGACTGAAAGTACGTCATAGTGATAATATAAACAAATGTCGTGCCTTACAACACAGAACAGTTGTTGTATGTCCCCTGAACGCGTTCGAGTTGTAAGTGATGCCGCTTGCAATTTAGCATAACGGCTGGAGTTGTGACTCATATTACAAACAACAGGTTAACACGCCGGTTGTTAGCGTTTTTAATTTGAATAAATTTTCATTCAGCAGCGCAGGACGTGAGACGCTCGCTCCGCGCCGCCGCCGCGGTGCTCGCATGCCTCGCTCGCGTTTACTGCCTTGTACTGCTGTGTATCCGAGAGTGGTCCCTTTAATTTGTAATATAACACGAACGTTATTTATTACATTGCTCGAGAGTGATATTTAATTTATAGCGTGATGCTCCCACATTATTAACTCATAAAAGTATAATGGTTTTTCTATATCAAAGTGAACATTTAACAACATAACACGCGAACAAACTTTAAAATTCATACGATTGTAGGTGTCTATAATTTCATTTTATATGTTTAAGTTCACAACCTCTCCTGTGTGTAGTCAGAGAACACGGGAAGACACCACGACCATTCTTATACGTAAGTAGAAGTACCCAGTGCAAGCGTGTGAATTGTTAGTTACCCATTGGGTGAAGCACATTGAATATTTCTTTGTGAGATTACATGTTACTGCAATATTAGTAAGCTCTTTGTGTGAGGCACGGCGCCGCCGCGCTTCTTGACTCCCGGTGCAATGTGACGATGTAGGTACCGCGCATTGTTTCTTGTTTTTGGTAATGAACATTAATAGTGCAATAGTCAATTAATTCCTCTCCGGAGAAATTAAGTATTTCAACATGATGAAATTCAGTAAACACTTGATTGCTGCTTGTGAAATAATCATCTAACATCGTGGTCCTAATCGTTTAGCACGAGAGTGGTGACAACGCACTTGTGAGAGATATTCTGTCTGCTCATTTGGCTCCCATGCTATAGCTATATAACTGCCTCGGTGTCGTAGTGATAGCGTGAGCGACTGCTGCGCATGAGGTCTCCGGTTCGATTCCTGAGTCGGACCAAATGTTTGTATGATCTGCAAATATTTGTTTCGGAGTTTGGGTGTTTTCTATGTATAATATGTATGTGTTTACAAAAAAAAAGTATATATGTATTTATATCAGTTGTCTGGTACCCATAGTACAAGCTCTGCTTAGTTTGTAATTAGATGGCGTTGTGTGTTGAAATGTCTGAAAATGTCTGTCTGAAAATATGTCGTGTTTGACCTAGGCACGAAGTGAGGATGATATCTTCAAGAGAGTCTAGAAGATGTTTTCCTCTTTTCCTTATGTTGAACGGGCCCATCGTGGGTGGGTTGACCAGTTTCTGAGTTATACCACCTAACCTACAATAACTTACCTGATTCCGATTATATGAAACTTAAGGTTGTAATTTTTGTTATGGTTACAATAGTGTAAACCTCTTGGGGTCACGTGGCGCGGCTCTCTTCGCGCTTTCCGCGGTGGGCTGTCGCCAAGCTCGGTAGGGACCTGCTAGAGGAGGCAGCCATAGTTCAGTCTTGGCTGTCTCCGCGGGCCTCGGCCGAGGAGGTCGACATGGGGGCTGGCCGTCTTCGGGATGCGATTACGCAGATCTGCGATGCATGAAGAGAAAGGAGATGCTGGAGGGTCTTGATCGTGGCCCCTGGGGTCGCCCATATCGTGCGGTGCATCAAAAGCTCCGCACGACAAAAACCGAGACTCTGCAGCCCAGCTTCCTGCAGGAAGTGGTCGAGGGCCTATTCCCACAGGGAGAGGTTGAAGTTCCGCCCGTCAGGGTAAAAGGTAGGGGCGGCTGTTCTGCGAATCCGTTCAAAGAACACCGCTCCCGGGCCGGACGGGTTACCTGCCCGAGTGATGGCCCGAGCCCTCGATCACCGGTTTTGGACGCTAGCTTGGGGTCCGGGCGCTTCCCGGAGTGCTGGAAAAGCGGAAAGCTGGTACGCCGCGAGGAGGCGACGTTACGCGTGTGCTGTACGTCGTCTAAATTGAGAGTTTTCCATCAGACGGAGCCCGCTTCAGGCGCTGGGAGGGGTTCGGATGGCGTAAGAAAGCGGTTCCCGGATCCCTCCCGTTTCAGGCGCAGAGTGGCACACCGTGTGGGTTTTAGTCGGTTCGACTCCGACACACCGTCCCGCCGCTAAACCCCGGTAGGGTGAAGGCCCGAGGAGTTTCCAAACGTAAAAAAAAAGTGTTAACCTCTTACTCCTTACAAGCGCTATCGAAACTATTAGCTTGAAACATCTAAAAATATAATGATAAGCATTTAATAGTGCTAACATCTTCCATTAGCTCACTAGCAAACTTAGTTCAGATCAAGTATAATGAGTTATAAATGATTTTATAATTTCTCTCTAACTAGAAATAATGTATATGCGAGTAGCAGCTTTAACCACGCAGTCTCGTTTGCGCCTCCCTTTGCCCATAGCGTAATGTTTTTGAGCGTCAGCAAAGTCATTTATCACTGACACAGCGACATGAACCAACTTTAAAATACAGACGTACGCTGTTGCAGACTTTTTAAAAATTTTAAAACGAATTTTATTTTTTTATGAAACTTTAAGCAGCGCACTTGAGGGATGGTTGCCTTTGAGGATGAGTACTAGGTATTTGTATAGTAAATAGTTGGAAGGTGAGTATCAGCGTAAATCTGATATTGGAACCTATTAACCTATTAAGTGTCACAAATCATAGTTACCAGAATACACACTCGCTGAGGAGTGTACACCCCTTCATTATCGTCGAAAACTTCCGGGCCAGCTAAGGCGCTGTTGTACAGTCACCGGCACATCAAATATAAATAAATATCTATCATAACGCTGAAGTTTCACAGGGCTAAGACTCAGGCGGGTTGCGGGAGGTAAAGCCCGCCTCTTGCACCCGCGTGCATCCGATGCCCCTCTGCACCTCCACATGGCTCTAAAACGGATTCCCTTTACAATATTTCTTTTCCAGTTCGAATGTGAATTTCCCGCGGCGTTCCGAACTATTCATGCACTCGGGGAGGTAAATTCATAGTGAGATATTTTTTAACTTCCATTGGAAAAGAGGTTTAAATATTAAAATGATATCGGGATTGGCGATGTGCCCAGCGACGGCGGGGATCGACAGGGGATTATACTATCCTCTTATTGAAATAATAGAGCAAATTATATCTAAGCTGTGCTGACAGAGTCAAGAGCGTGTGGCCGGACATGCCAAATGCACCTCAGACGTGATATACTCCGCGAACAGCCGAACTACGTCATCCGCGAATGCTCCGCGGGTGACGCCCCACACGAGTAGAACCTTCAGAGGGGGGTCTAGGAGGATATTCCACGATATGGGCCCACTGATGGACCATTGAACGCAGCCCTTTTGGGTGTGGCGGCGGTGTTCCACCCCGGCGTACCGTAGCTTCACGAATCTGACGTCTAGGTAGCTGTTCAGTAGGCGCCTGATACTGACCGGGCAACCTTCCTCAGTCAGTCGGATCGGTCAGATCTAGATGGCGGGACACCAAGTGGTATTGAAGGTGCCCTCTATGTCCTGTGATACTATATGATTGCCGAATGTGATTCTATATTTTTTTCTAAATTACTTTTTGATTTGATGTTATCTATGTTAATTTTGTTTCAACTATATTCTATTTTAAATTAGGCCAGTTTCTCAGTAAACTGGTTCCAATTTGCTTTTTTGGTGTTGTAGAATCGGGTTGTGGTTTTTATATTTTATTTTGCTTAATGTTAAATACGATGCCGTTGTGGTTGGAGCTGGTCATGCTGACGTCTACTTGTCATCCTTCTTCCAGTCCGATCAGATTCACTGAGCAGACCGTTAGGTCAATGTGGCTGCTGAACGTTTTGCCGCCTGTGATGGTGTAAAACGTGGGCGTGTTGCCGTTTTTTTTTTAATTTTTTTTTTATATTTAAACTGCCAAAATGACTCTGCCTTGCCTGATGGAAAGCATGAGCAGAATCCAAGAGTGGTGGNTTTTTTTATATTTAAACTGCCAAAATGACTCTGCCTTGCCTGATGGAAAGCATGAGCAGAATCCAAGAGTGGTGGTCACCATCCTCAATGCGAAAAAGAACAATGCAGCATGGTGACCCACACTATGGCGGCCTGGGGGGAAAGGGGATGGTGAGGGGGATAGGGGTCGTTGGATTGGGGTATGGGCCTCCAGTATCCTCACTCACTCGATGAAACAGCGTAAGCGCTGTTTCACACCGGTTTTCTGTGAGGCCGTGGTATCACTCCGGTCGAGCCGGCCCATTCATGCCGAAGCGTGGCTCTCCCATGGTGTTTGTTGAGCACCTGCAAATTCCATTCCTCTAATGTGCCACATATCTCTTCTCCTCATTTGTCCTCAGTGATGATGCCCCACCAGAAACTTTTGGCTTTTAGATCACGTCCGATCCCGTGGCCTTAACCACGGGATCCTAGCTTTCGCCAAATTCCTGGGAGTTGGTGCAGATATCCGATGAGCTTGTTGGGCTCGTATTAGTCTGAGATGACCACGAGGACCCAGGCGCAGGTTCGGATCCTCTTCATTACGGTGTTGTGTGTGATGAGTTCTGAAAACTGCACGATGTCCGGTCTGTGTCAAAGACCGTAATTGCGGCCTTCACAGTTCCGATTCTCTCTTCCAACACCTGGAATATACAAGCCCCGCAATAGTCCCGCGCCTTTGAATGCTACCCACATACGTCCCCTGTATGAGATCTACTGAAGCTCTTCTCTCTTCGGCAACTGCAAAAAACCGGCGGTGACCAGTTCCTACCGTCGCAAGTTGGCCTGCAATATAGGATACGCCTTAGTTCCGGTAGGCTTATGGTTTCTGCAGTGGTGCTCTTAAGAGTACGATATTTTTTCTCTTGCTAACGCGTCCTATTTGCGCTGAATGAGGCAATCCGTGCTAAACGCACTATGCCCATTACACTTCTCTTAGGTTATAGACCCACTCCGACAGTCACTTTGTAGGGAGATTATTTGATTTGATACAACTTAGTAGCACTGCGGACTTGGGAAGAAGCGCGACGAAGAGAAATAACAAGAAGTGCCTAATTCTATAAGTTATATATAAGAACACCGACAAAACGAACTAACCGATCTCATTACCGAGCAGGGTTTACGATGAGGTCGGTCTATATACATATATACATACACACTCCTCGTACCTGAGGGCCGACAATTGCAGTAACAAATTCATGCAAAGTAACGTACTGACCTTTGTTTTTAATTACATAAGCTACCTAGGTATACTCGTATATTTTATTGACTGCTGTAGTTAAATAAATTTGCATTTCCGTTCTTGAGTGCAATTTTATTATATTTTTTTTTTTTGCTGAGGCGCTTTGATTGTGATAGCCAAAAAAAGATGGAGTTGTAAATTGGACAGTTAATGTCGAAGCACATTGACTACGGATCGCCTTTTGCTCACCGTGTTAGATCTCATTTGTTGCAACGATCTCTTTCTCCACGCTATATCTAAAATAAAATACACGTGATTGACTAATACTTTCTGCTTCTACAGAAGATATAGGCAGGTGGCATGCGGCGCAAATCGCTGTAATGGCACGCATCGACTAATGAATTGTACGTTTAATCTGATACAGATTACTGGCCGCAGCGGCACCGCACAGAGCGGGCGCGCCAAGGGGCCCTCACCTTCGCCTCAGCTTTCATTGTTAAAACAAGTTTAGGGCGAGGCACGTAATGATACGGTTTAGCAATTAAACCGGTGCCATTGCTAATAAAATAATCCGTTGTTTATTTCTGATTTCATTCCAAAATATATCAGTTAAGCATAATGTACACCACTTGGTAATTTGCACACAGCAAGCGTTGTTGTTGTTGTTGTGGTTGTTTGCCTCTACCTGCGTCTGGTGATTATTGATGATTAATTGTATCATGAAATGCGAGTAAATTCAAAATGTCACACTTCTTTGAAATAACTAAGTTTGTATAAAATTATGAAAAGATAGAAAAATACAGCTGGCAATACAGCAGATTTTTTGAAGTTATACTTCAATTGGCGCATTAGGGAAAAATGATGAGAGAAAATTTTTACGATGCGCGCGCACCCGTCACGAAATACTGACACCCTGGAGTTCTCTATAGTCAACATTTTAGTTTTTCAAATTTTATCTTGTTACGCCAAAGAAGTATGACTTGTAACGCGTACACATAGGTACACCCACACTTTTTTTATTGAAATAAAGTTAGTAAATAAAGGTACTAGTAGTGTGTTTGAAGGGTCGAAAAATTATTGTTTCGAAAGGGACAGAGTGAACTTCTAATACAAAAAGGCTACGAGAAGTAAACGCCTTTGGATTTTCGTAGGAGAGTTTTGTTTCGGTACAGCTTGGCTCAACCGGAGATTGTGGTTCACTACATGTACCTTACAATGTAAAATCTTCGAAACCTAGCATTGATATGCATTTAATATTACAAAGACGTTATGTTACGGCCGTTTCGTATCGGGAGTTCACATGTATAACTGTTGTATACAAGGAGGTTGATGATCAACGCTGTCCCATGCGATCAGGCTTGAGCCTGATCGCATGGAACAGCGTTGATCATCAACCTGATAATATTTTTTGTTCAAGCAGATGAATTGCTCTGGATTAAGTTTAGTTGACGAAAAGACGCGATCACTGAAACCTCAGCCGGTTTTCAAATATTTCGTATGTTCATTTCACATCCATTGCAAATTGAAGCAATTAATCCAGAGCAATTCATCTGCTTGAACAAAAAATGTTATCAGGTATTACCTAAAGCAAAACTACTAAATTTAAAACCCTAAATTCCCCTTGCCAAGATTTGATAAAAAAAGAAAAAATAGAAGAGATAAATGAAAGAAACATACTAGAAAATATAAACAAACAACAGCAACAAACAAAATATAAACAAATATAAAGAAACAGGAAACAATACAAACACAGCCCTGATGATGAAGCAAAAAAAGAAAAGTTTGTTGTGAAACGTATTGAAGTAATGTGCATGATACAAAGAAAAACATCCCAATCCTATCATAAGCAGTTTGCTAATTACAAAAATAGGCCAAAAAAATATGGAGCCTCTTAAACTATATCTCAAAATGATATAAAAAACAATACTGGGCTACCGAAACTTTGGACACCAGAAGAATATATTAAAACCGAAAAAGAGATCAGCAACTATTTTAACGTGTATTTTTCTTATATTGGTTCAATTCTACCTAATAAAATTCCGAAACGATACCAAAACCGTACAATTTACACCAATCTTTTGGGAGTAGTAGGCGGTAACCACAGAATAACACAATTTGAACATATTTATCCAATTGAAGTTGTCAAGGTAATCCAGAGTCTGGACAATAATACTAGCTCAGGTCTAGATGGTATAAATACCAAATCTCTCAAGAGTTTGTCTCCTATGATACTTGAAGAACTTACAAACTGTATTAATACCTGTCTTATAAATCTGGTAAGAAGAGTTATCCAAGTAACTATAACCCAAAATTGTTTTTTCCTGTTGAGTCCAAGATTTTTGAAAGGGTTTTGCAAAGTCGCATAGAAACTTTCATAAACCATCAAAATTTTCTGTATACAAAGCAGTACGGATTTCTAGCGAAACCTAATACGTTATCGGCAACTGTAGATCTTATAAAAAAAATGTGTGCGTGTACTAGTGTACACACGTAAGAAGTGAAACTTCTTTATGGCCTTATTTTTCGAAAAATGATCTACATGAAACTTTCCAGAAATTGGTTAAATAAAGTTAAATTAGATAAAGTTTAAATTAAACAAAAGGATTTATTTATCATAGACATGAATACAAAAATAATACAATTATTTCACTTTACCTTTTTGCTACTAAGGTTATTACAGCATTTCAATAATTGTAATAGAATTATTACTATCATTGTCATCGTTATTGCATATTTTGGTAATTAATGGCTTATGGTAACTGAAATATGAAAAACGGCATGCTATCCCCACTCCTTTGGAGAAAGTGAAAGTACTCTTCGTCTGAACCAACCGTGGTAGGGGCAAGAAAAAGATGGCGCGTAACGGATAAATGTGACGCATAACCGAAAAATGTGACGGTAATTTTTTTTCCAACGCCGATAAAAAAGTTTCACTTCAAAAACTAATATGGACAACTAACAAATCGCACTGGGTATTTTTATTGATTTGATGAAGGCGTTTAACACAATTAGTTACGAAATATTTCTGAAAAGGCTTAGTGATATCGGTATTCGCGGGGATGCACTCAACATTTTAAAATAATATCTATCCGATCGTCAACAGGTTTTTAAAGTCGGTCAGACTATGAGCGAACCTAAAACATTAGATACGGAATACCACAGGGGTCAATTATAAACCTCTTGCTCTTTCTTATGTACATCAACGCTAATGACACTTCATTGTTTTATTTTGGCCACCAGATAGACACTGTGATTGCATATGTACAGAGTGACCTTGGACGATTGAATGAGTAGTTCCTCAGTTATTTACTAACGATCCATCCAGGTACTGACCGCGCCGTCGTTGCTTACCCTCGGTGATTGTTTCTAATCACCGAGTGCAACTGGGCTATGAGCGCCTCTCGTCTTAAAATAAAAAAAATAACTTCACTTTATTAACTATAAATAATGTTAAAATCAATCAAGTTAATCAAGATAAATATTTGGGTCTCATTTTGGATAACCATCTTACATGGAAACCTCACATACAAAAATGTGTGCGTGTACTAGTGTACACACGTAAAAGTGAAACTTCTTTGTGGCCTTATTTTTCGAAAAATGATCTACATGCAACTTTCCAGAAATTGGTTAAATAAAGTTAAATTAGATAAAGTTTAAACAAAAAGATTTTATCATCATAGACATGAATACAAAAAAAAGTATACGCTCACAAAATTCTATTGATAGCTAGGTAAGTAAAACTACAAAAAGAATTTTTCCGTACCGGGAATCGAACCCGAGCCTCCTAGGTGATTAATATTCATCACTAACTGAATACTCTTTGGAATTAGTCTTGAAATTAGAACACTTAGCGCCATCTTTCACGTAGACTATAGAACTAATTATCGTCACTAGATGGAGCGGAAATCAAATTTAAAGTTTTCTTTACAAAAATTTTCAAGAATTTCGTCCAAAGTAGAATGTGAAAAGAAAATAATAAATTTTAGGTGTCTTAGTGTATTTTCTCTTTTTTTCCTTTTTTTATTTTTTAAATTCTTATTGTAATGATTGTATTAATTGTGTGTGCTACTAAAAATCATTTATAACAATCTGACGTCCATGATGGTTGCCTGGAAGAGACGGTCGAATCTTTTTCTTTTTCACACACACAATTAATACAATCATTACAATAAGAATTTAAAAAATAAAAAAAGGAAAAAAAAGAGAAAAGAAAAACAAAATGAAAAAATATTTACCTTAATAACTAAGTACTTAAAAAGTACTTAAAAACCATAAATAAATTTATTTCAAAAATAAATCACTGATGAGCAAAAAGATACGCCCCCGGATGGGCTCGAATTACCAACCTTTCGGTTAGCAGCCGAACGAAGCTAACCAATTGCGCCACGGAGGCTCCTGCATGAAAGACCCAAATAACTGTTTAGTTATTTGAATGGATAAATGTGACGCGTAACGGATAAATGTGATGCGTAACCGAAAAAAATGTGACGGTAAATTTTTTTCCAACGCCGATAAAGAAGTTTCACTTCAAAAACTAAAAAAAAAATATCACATTACCAGGAATGTTGGGTAGCTTCGTACATTGTATACCGCGTCAACTTCGACCCACCATATATAATACACTCATAAAACCGCATATAGACTACCTGACAGAGGTTTGGGGTGCAGTTGCTAAAAGCAATCTTACAACCTTACAAACAGTACAAAATAAATTTATCAAGAAATTATTTCATTACGATTTTCTCACGTCAACTCAAAAAAATTACAAGGAGACCAAATTCATGATTATCATACAGACATACAGATATCATAATTAGTTACTTATAAGAAAAATACTATCCAAAAATACACATACACAAATAAAACTAACTAAAAAAAGATGTGCACACCATCGGTCTCAGAAGTAGGAATGACATATTTCTGTTAAACTCATGAACGAATTATGACAAGAAATGTTTTATGTATGAAGTAAACTTTTGAACACAATTTTCTAAAATTTTTGAAATTGTTACTCTCGGAGATATCAGCAGCCAAATAATACAAAAACATGGTAGAGATCCATAAGATACGCAAGGAGGTACAAAAGTCTCATACAAACCTGCCATAGTCCTTTCGGCTTGTATTTTATATGAAATATTCTTATAAAGTATAAAGATAGATGTAATTTTATTTAAGTCACATTTACGTTTTAGTATGATAGTTACACTTTTGAATCTGGTGTTAAATATTATTAACCCTTGCCTTTATTACAGATTCCCATACGATCGAACTTAAACAATCCATTTTATAGAAATTAAGTTAAATGATATGGGAGTGACAGTTGTTATTGATACCTATATAGCTAGAGCAGTTGGTTGGCGTCAGCAGTGAGGCTCGCGAGGCGCGTCGCCTGATCAATCCATCATTATGACGTTCTGCGCTCGGGTGAGATGTAGGTCGCGTTCGTTCGCAGGCGCGCCGACGTTCTGCTGACTGAGACCGTCCGGTGCACACTCTACACATACCTACAGTACCCGTACATGTGTGACGCAGTAGGTCATACACAGGCTATGAGCCAATCACCGTGACTACCGGAACTAAATTCTGTACTTTCGATAATGCACTACAACCCGAATCTCGTTTATTAGTAGAACCGAAATATTTCACGACAATACTATGTTTAATGTAATCGCTGTATGAAACATGCGTTACAACAGTGGGGCAGAGATATACATGGTCTGGCCGTAAATACTGTTACAATTAAAAATAAACAAAATATTACTTTTGAATTGGGATTCTGCTATTTTTATACTATTGTTCATTGTGTTTTCTTAATTTCACGCCAACACATATTTTTTTTAATCTTTATCAGTTTAGAGACTTTTATTACATGGTAATATGTTAGTCCCATCGTACCTTATCACTATGTTATATTCTATATATAATACCATACCATACCAATATCATAAATATTTAAATCGTATTTACGCACCAACGCTTCCCTTTGTGTTCGATACTTGACACACTCCGTCAGTAAGTGTTGGACATCATCAAGAGTCCTACATATCTCACAGTCCGGTGTATCTACTTTCTTCATAAGATATCCAAACATCCTAGACGGATAGTGTCCTGAGCGAAGTCTATGCGTTCACTTTGCTATTCATGAATCAGGGTACGCGAGAAGGCTGATGCTGAATTATCTTAAACCAAATAACTTTTTCTGTACTTTTTTCATCAAAATGTTCTTTAAACATATTTTTCTAATATAGCCAAGATGATCGGAATACAGTAACTTAATATTATATTCAATACCTTCTCTAGCTGCCTGTTTAGCCAACTCGTCAGCCTTCTCGTTACCGCGAAGCCCTATATGCGAAGGCACCCATTGCAGTCTCAAGGTTTTCCCATCGTTATTCAATGAAATGATTTGCATTAATATTTCATAAGCTAACGGTGCACCTTTGAACCCAGAGGTGCATCGAGCTAAATGTTGTAAAGCACTTCTGCTATCCTTTAAAATTACAATTTTTTCGCTATTTTGATTCATAGCCTGACCAATGGCTTTTGAGACTGCATTAACTTCCAATGCCATAATTGTTGTGTTACAATTCACTTTGAAAATAGCCGACGTCATATGGCATGCGTCAAAGTACGCAATCAAAAAATCAGGTGCCAGCCACTATATTTATTATGAATCTCGTCAGTAACTTCAGATTTAAGCGATGTTGGTTCCATGTTTTTTTTGGCTTTTTTGTGAGTAACATCTAAATCTAATTTTACAATGTCTTTTAATTCTATATAGTTAGCCCATATGTCAAGACTAAACATTTCTAAGGGGCTTGATGATTGTAGTTCCAACTGATATTGCTGTTGTAATAATTAATTAAAAATGTAATAATTGTAAATCAAAAACTTGTAAATTGCTGACTTCTAGTCAGCAAAGATACTTTTTTACGTTGCCAGTATGAATTCAATGCCAACATATTGTAAAATATTTTGTGATATTAAAATGGATTGGAGTAATAAAAAGAACCGAATGCTGTAATTGTAGAATTGTAAAATTCTACTGGCTCCGTGCGTACTTTACGTATGGAGCCAGTAGAATTTTTGAAATCCTTTATATGTTTGGTATTAGTCAAATATTTGTGTAATGTGTTTGTGACAGAAAAAGATCTGGCCGTCCAAGTTGTATTCGTATGAAAAAGGCGATCAAAGCAGTAAGGGAAAGAATTCGAAGAAATCCTATCCGAAAGTAAAATATTTTTTCTCGGAAGATGAAAATAGCACCTAGAACCATGGCGCGTATTTTAAAAGATGACTTAAGACTTGCAGCCTATAAGAGACGCATTGGTCATTTCTTGACTGATAATTTAAAGAAGAATAGGGTGGTAAAATCAAAACAACTACTTAAACAGTAAGCAAAGGGAGGTTACAAAAAATAATTCTTTACGGATAAGAAAAAAATTACGATTGAGCAATATTTTACAAACAATATACCGTATTGATGCTGAAAAGTCTAAAGAAGATTCCCAATTAATCAACCGAGTACAACATGGATATTATCCGATTTCTGTGATGGCTTCGTGGGGTGTTAGTTAAGAAAGAATGACTGAGCCATATATTTTTCACAGGTGAGCATAAGTGTATCTAGATACCATTCTTGAGAAGGTAATTAAGCTCCTAAACAACACCGTGCTAAATAACCAAGAATGATCTTATCAGCAAGATTCGGGGCCAGTTCTTGGTTAGAAACAAGCGATCCGGACTTCATCCAGCTGAAGATCGGCTGTGATTTCGTTCCGATCTTAATCCACTAGATTATGATTTATGGTCAGTTTTAGAGAGTGAGACTTGCTCTAAGCGCCATTATAGTTTCCCTTTCCAGTATAGAGTCCCTAGTATAATCCATATGATTGGCAGTGAATATTTTTCCCCATAGAAAGAGTGCGTGCTGCTATGATAACTGGCCTTAACGTATAAAGGACTGCATAGTAGCCAATGGCGAGCACTTCGAATAAATTTTACATATTTTAATGGTTTTATGTTAATGTATTAAACACACTGTAATAGTAAAAAGTGTTACGTGTAATAAAAAACGTTGTTATAACAAAACTTGTTGTTAAACATTATTTATGGCAAGACTAAGTAAAGTTTGTGTTAATGTTAACCAAGTTTACATGTGATACGAGAGTGTTTATACATTTTTGGAGGATTCTTCATTTAATTCTTAACTTCGTCACCGTATGTGGATTACAACACCTGGTAGTATAGGTGAAGCTAGTTGTGCCCTATCCGCTGTAAGTACAGCGAGGGCGACCGGCCCTAGTGTGTCTAACGATAACTGGACACAGACCTGACCACACAGTTATTTAGTTAGGAGCCGGTAACGGAGCCCAATACTCATGAGCATGTGCGAATAAATCGTTCCAATGACATAATTATGTAATATGTAGCTCAAGTAATGGGACTTTTACGGTGGCCTTTTAAGTGACGGCTTTAAATTGATTATTTTTTGTCTTCTATTCACTGGTCACTTTAAAAATGTTGAATTAAAGTTGGATGACGTGTAATTCCCGACATGTCTCGTAACGCTGTATTATTGTACGAGACGTCGCTTATACTCGTGCAATGTCTTACACTTAGGACGTTTGTATAGTCACTCAAAGAGTTGTTCGTAGGTGCGTGTAAGCGAAGCCCCAGCACGGAACAGTAGCGTTTAGTTCCGTAACAACTGCCGGTAATGACTCGACGACAAGCTGTCGACGTACATTATGTTCAAGTGTCCCGTAGCGAGGCGTTTAAGGCTTTGCAAACCTATTAAGACTTTAAGTGTTATGTTCTGTGCTCAGTGTTGCCACACGTTACAGCTATTCTTAGCAAATACCGTCATAGCCATGTACATTATTATGTGGGTGTATCAACACGATGATCAAAAACTGAAATTGCATTTTTTGTGACTTTACCTAATCTGTGTCAATGTAAACCAATTGCATGTATTATTTTAAACAAGAGTAGGTACTTACATACAAATTCGTATTGTACTACCACAACAAAACACTGAGCGACAACCACGAGGCGTTCACCTACTCAAATTACAAAAAAAATAAGAGCAAGTATTGATAAAAAATAATTTCTACATTCAAATCAAATTAAGTTATCATGACGATATTGATACTTGTCACATTTGGCTTGCTTGAAAACTTTCCTTGGAGTGTTATTTTTATCCAACTTTGTGTTGATAGGTTGAGGTCTATTGTATTACTTTATTATTTTACACATCTACCTGATTCTCTGAACTACCCTTATTTTAGTGGACTGCTGTTGCATTTTGTATCTTCTGAGGAAGATCATGCTTATTCAAAACTCCATTACCTGGATGAATTTAATCACCTATAATAGCTTTGTAGTTCATGTCAGGCATTTAAATGAACCCTTAGGAAAATGCCTAGAATAGATCTGCTGGCCGCTGACACTGGTCAGTAACCGGAGATCACGAAAACACAGGCTGGTGTCCGCGCATGACATGTAAAGGTGAATTTGCATCAGACGAGCAACTGCTCATTCTATTTATTTATTTAATCAGCTGCTCACCGCATTTACAGTTTGCCCAACACGTATAACGAGCCAGTACAATAATAAATAATGTTAAAAACAGGACAACTAATGTCTATTACATACTAATATTACCTACCACTAAGGAAAATATACAAAATTTAAAAAATGTGCTCTTATTGGTATGGAATAAGTCAACATCCGGGTACTGAGCAATCAGATAGTAGAGCAGACTAACTGCCTGGCTCGTGGGAGCGCGTTGTACGTACACGTCCGCACCTGCGGCGCGGTGAGGAGACGGCAAGATCATAGCCGTGTTTACTAGTTTGGTACCCACAATATTGGTCGCGAATTTCCGTTGGACGCGTTCTAGCATCGTATTGTACCTTTACATAAATTTGTGATATGCGTATTAAAGGTCAGGCGCGAGTCCAGAGTCAAACCTAAATCACATATTTCTGGAACTCGTCAATAAGGAAATCCGATATTTTATAACTGTGGGTGTACGAAGAGCGAGATCGATTAAATGTAATCGTTTTGCATTTAGATGCATTAAATTCTAACCGTTTGTGGATACCCAGGCTACAACGCTTTGTTTCCCGTTGGAGCGCTTTACAGTCGTCCGGGCGACTAATTCCTAAGAGCAGCCTTAGATCGTCTGCAAACATCAGGGCTGATCATCGGGTATCAGTACATGTGGCAAGTCATTGATCAATACTAGGATCTGGGTCGGTCCTAAGATGCTGCCCTGACTTTCACCTAAACGGGTGTCATATGCGTCCGACTAATAATTACCCAACTGTACAATTTGCCTACGATTAGAAAAATAGCTACCAAATAATATTCATACATTTGGAGTAAATCCAAAAGCTGTTTTTTTTTTAAAGAACTGCGTTGTCGATACGTTCCAAAGCTTTTTTAAAGTCAAAGAATGCCACGTCTACCTGCTTACAGTGGTCCATTTCAGTAACACAATAGTCCACAAACTTAATAAGATTAGTTGAGGTAGATTAATCAGTTCTAAACCCATGCTAAATGATTCTATAAAATATTCTAAGAATGCTCGCTCGCTCCATGTATACGGGATTACAGCGCGCGAACAGTTGTACCTTTGTGAGAATTCTAGTTCTTGGTTCTCATCTTGCTTGTTGCAATTTTGGTGTAAACGCTGAAAACAAGTTTTTGTTTACATCAAAAGCTTAAGTAGGAAGCCTCTTGTTCTCGCTCTAGCTCTTTGTTCGCTTAATCTAAACTCATCCTTAAACTAAATTACGCTGTTTGGTGTCAAACTGTGTAAGAAGGGCTTTGCAGATATGTGCGCTGGGGCCCGGCAGATTGTGCTAACGGTGCGCTTGCTCGTCCGTTCCCGATGTGCCTGACACACGTCTACACGTCCTAAGCTTCTACTACAAAACCCTGCAAAAAATACGCTGATATATTTAACGTTTTAACATCAACTTGTACCTATTAAATCTTAAAAAAGCGATTTCCGGTGCCTCTCGACCCCAAGGCACAACAATTTTTATGCCGGGGAAATTAAGAATGAAGTCATAAAAGTGAAATATGGTAAATGCATCGTATTTTATTTATTACACTAGAGTAAGCTGTTTGATTCTGAAAAGAACGCACATACCTACGGTTCTGACTTACTTAACTATGTGAGTTTAGAAAGAATACAAAAGGTTTTATAAGTATAGGAGAATGGCAGATCCTGTAGCCCCTAATAATATGTGATGGCTGGTGATGCGATTTATACAGTTTATAAATTTTATCATCCTGAATGTTTATATCTAATTATTATATATTTAAAAGTATGCAAGTAGTAAATAAGTTCTTCCGAAAAATGTTGTAAACGCTATAACTATATATATATAAAAAACGTTTAAACGTCAAAAAAACGTATTCTCTGTTTTCTAAGCTTGTCAGGCAAAAAATATAAATAACACGAAATCGATAATTTTATTTAACTCGATAATCATTGATTATGTCACTACTGTTATTATTAGGGAAAAACAATCATTTTCTTTAACAATAATATTGATGTAAAAATTAGATGTTATTGTCTAATATGTTCAGTTAATATTATTATAAAATTGTAAATGAAAGAATATTTTAAAACAATTAATTTTAGACACGGGACCAACAAGTTTTGTACAAAATGACAAGATTAATCGATTCCAATAAGTGACCTAGAGATATAACTGATTTAACCGGGCAACATTTCATTGATTAAAAACCTATAGCGGTACAAATGTCAAATAGCGTTAATATTATTTTGTAGTTTGTTTCGAAAGATTGATCGAAGATCGAAAGCTTAGCATTTTTGGCAATATATGTACACTGGATATTGTACAATGTATTAATTATTTTGTTTCAATGTGCAATTATAATAATAATTATAATTAAATTCGACTGTAGAATTATTCTAGAGATGTTTACATCGAAGCCTGTAATGCTAAAATCTTATAAATGACTAAGAATTATTGTAAACCTATATGTAATTGTGAGGCATGAAAGTGCAATTGGCATACATTGTCATATAGAAATATTTTGAAATGTAATATTCACCTAATATTAAAAGATAAGGCTTGTGTTATGAACATAATCATTTGATCTGTATCTAGGTGTAATTTATCTATGATGTGTATGTAGTTACACATCTTTATTTTGAGTAAAGTCTCAACCAACATCTACAAAGACATAACAATAATGATAACTTTATTCAAGGCCAGATAATCACAAATGGATTTAAAACTAGGTATGAAAATACAAGTGGTGGTCCTTATCGCTCACAGGAAATGCGTAGAAGTAAACATGATACAAGGAACATAACAAGGGAAATTAAAGCATTTTAAGTATTATAGAAAGTGACGGTAAAATAAATTGCAGTAAATGTATATAAAAGCTCTGAATGGCCTTCAATACCCATCTTACAATAATGGCGTGGACAGTCGTACGGTTTTACTTAAAATAAAACAAGTACCTTACTAACAAAAAAATGCTTTTTTTCACTTCGTCTATAATTGATAATTTCACAAAATATAATCGTCAGCACATAGATGACATTAGCTTTACTAATAAGTACGAGAGGGCGCTTCTGCGCAACGTTTCATATCTACTCCGTATTTTTAACGAATAAAAAATATATTTTGTGCATGTACAGTTACATAAAGCAGTATAATCGGTGCATAAAGACTAGATTCAGTGGGAGAGTGTGTTATTGACAAAATAACATAATATAAAACATTTATAAATGTCTATTTTCTGTCTACCCTATTTTTGTCACTTTCGTAAAAACTGTGTATCATCGATGCGGAACTCACTTTAGTGACTGTCTTGTGTCAATAACAAAAAATATGGAAGAGCTTATGGTACTGATAAAAATCTACAAAGTAAATTCGATGAGCAGAGGGACAAAATACGTGATATGAAACAGAGTATACCACAAACAATAGTTAGTAGTATAGAAACTAATATTTGCAAACTTGGAATCTAAATACAATGCACTGGAACAGATGGTCGAAAATAAAGGGTGACACATTTATAATATGGAAAGAATGATCGTGACAAAGAATTTAGTTTTCTTTGGTATCAAAGAAGAGGAAAAAGGTTATCATAATTTACAACAACTTCTACTCAATGTCATAAATAAAAAAATGAAATACGACTGACTTCAAAGAAGTAAAAAGGTTAGGGAAACAACGAGACGGCGGAAAGATTAGAGCGGTGGTTGTAACTGTGAGTACGGGTGGATTGAAAGTAGAACTTCTGAAAAACAAGAGAAACCTTAAAGATTCACTTTATTATATTAAAGAGGATTTCCCACCTGATATTTTAGAAGAGCGAAAGCAACTGAAAATTCAACTAGTAGAAGAAAGAAACAAGAGCCGAAAAGCATATTTAAAATATAATAAACTTATAATAATTCCAGAAGTCACCCAATAAGATAATTTTGAAACATTGAAACGTTATTCTAACAAAATATATTTATCTGAGTCGCCTGAGGTCGCGGCAGAAAAAAGTAATAACACTATTATGATCACAAATAGTTGGGAAAACCGTTTAAGAAACTAAACTCTAATATCCACCAATATATGACGAGAAATCAAAAAAAAAACGAAGATATAACATTAACAGCTCATAGCCTACCTAAAACCAACACAGATTCCATAATGTTCCAGGTCAATAGGAAGTAGCAGAAAGCCACCTCTCCTCGAGTACCCCCACCACGGCTGATCCCCGCGGGGATAAAAGACCACAACACTCCACTCCAACCACTCGATGTATGTACATTCAATGCTAGATCTCTTTTATCTGACGAGATACTACTTCATTTTAAGCAAGCCGTATTAAAAATTAATTATGATATTATAGGCCTATCAAAAATAAGAAGATATGGTTATAATATTATTGAAGATGATGAACATCTATTCTTGTATTACGGTGAAACCAAAGGACAAAATATGGCGTTGGTTTCCTCATAAAATGGAAATATAAATTGAATATTGAGAGTTTTATCGGTATATCTGAACGCATATGTATATAAAACCTCAAATTTGAAAATATGACTTTAGCAATCGTTCAAGTGCATGCACCCCATACGGAAGCAAGCCATCTTGATATTAAAATGTTTTTCAATCAAATCCAGCAAGCCCAAACATATTTTAGTAAGTATCTAATTATTATGGGTGACTTCAATACTCGAATCGGTCATCGGTTGCCTGGCGAGGAAAATATATTGGGTAATTATTGCTATGAAAAAGAGATAAAAGAGGCGAAATCTTGCTCCAATTTGCTGGGATTATAATCTGTATATTTTGAATTCCTTATTAAAATGAACAGAAATAATATATGGACATGGCTCTCACCGAAGGAGAACAAAAGTCAATTGGATTATGTACTAACCAATAACAACAAGATTTTTACAAACTTGGAAATTTTAAAACATCTATTAATCCCAAGCGATCATCAATTTATAAGAAGTATTTTAAAACTTATTAAACCCCGAAAATGTAGAGCAAAATACAGACATATTATTAACATGAAATTAATTACAACAGAGGAAAAAGATGCATTCACTAAAGCATTAAAATCTAGAATAAACTTGTTAAATTTAAACGACAGTGTAGAAAGGCGCTCGTAGCCCAGTTGCACTCGGTGATTAGAAACAATCATCGAGGGTAAGCAACGATGGCGCGGTCAGTACCTGGATGGGTGACCGCTGGTGGCATGTTACCATGAGCGTCTCCGTGATTCGGAGGTCACGTTAAGCAGTTGGTCCCGGTTGTTATCATACGATAACAGTCGTGAAGCTTAGTTGGAGGCCTTCGGGCGGCTTAAAAACATCCAACGGCAAGATTTACGTAGCCACAACGTATTCTTGCCAGTCCACCCGCACTTGGCCAGCGTGGGGACGTATGGCCTTAACCCTCTCCTGAGAAGAGACCCGAGCCCAGCAGTGGGACATTATGGGTTGTTGTTTGTTGTTTGTAGAAACTGTAATAAAATCAACAATTTAATATATGTTAGCTTGAGTTGTACTAAATCACAGTCAATACAAAAACATAACAAAATTACGAGCTATGTTCAAAATTTAATCTCTAGAAGAAATGAGCTAGAAAGAAAGAATAATTTAACAGAAGAGGAAAAGAAAGAACGATGCCATTTATATAAGCATATATACAGGTTTTTAAAGAAAGAACGGCAAGAGTATAGAATTAAAGTACTGAAAACTGAATCGGACTTTTTTTATGTATAAGCTCCCAAAATGACTCTGCCCTGCCTGATGGAAAGCACGAGCAGAATCTAAGAGTGGTGATCACCATCCTCAGTGCGAAATAAACCAATGCAGCATGGTGAGATACTTTTTCACGCCCCGCTTAAAGGATCCGGGATCATAGTGGGAAGGAAACACGTGCGACCGCTCAGCACAGGAAGGAAGCACCGAAGCGATGAGTACGAGAACGTATGTCTTCCATTTTAAAGCGGTGACTTCCAAGGCCGGCACGTGTTGTTCTGTAGAGGAAGGGAGAGGGGAGATCAATTGGAAGAGCTTTTCAGAACACTCACCATGGTAAAGGCGATACAGAACTGCCAAGGAGGCGATATCTCTACGTAACTGCAGAGGCTCAAGGTACTCGGTGGCTTCGGGACTATCGACAATACGGATTGCTCGCCGCTGCAACCGGTCAAGAGCGTCAAATAGGTACTGTGCGGTACTATCTTAAAGGTGAGAACAGTACTCCACTCATGAGCGAACCTGGGTCTTGTAAAGAAGACACAAATGCTAGGGCGAGAAAAACAGTTTCACCCTGTTTAACACACCTAGTTTCCGTGAGGCCGCTTTAGTGACACTCTAAACGTATTCGCGTGGATTGAGGTCTCGGCAGATATCCATGCCCAGGAAAGCGAGCTTATCTTGTAATAGCGTTTGAGTGCACTGAAAAGGGGGAAGGGGAAAGAATGGAGACTTTTTGGCTAAGAACACGCACACCTGTGTTTTCTTGGCGTTGAACTTGCCCAGATCCTTACAGCCCCATTGAAAAATGCAGCCCAGAACCTGGTCAAGTTGAGCGACAAGTTCTTGTCGTTTTCCTTCAACATCTGCTGATTTGTCAGAGAGCTGTCCAAAATATTGTCCATGAACTGTACTGTCGTCTGCATAACAATGAATGTTGCCAAGGGCTAACATGTCATTGACATGCAGAAGGAACAGTGTAGGCAACAGGACGGAGCCTTGAGGTACTCCGGCGTTAATCCGCCGATACTCGGAGGCCGCACCGTCGCAAAGGACTCTAATGCGGCGCTGGTGTAGAAACGCGGCAGTCCAATTGCAGAATTTGGGGGGCAAACCGAAAGCCGGTAGCTAAGAGAGAAGCGAACGGTGCCAAGCAAAAATCAGGTAGCCTAAAAAAATGATATAAGACACTCAGTAACACGAAACAGTGGATACTTTGTCTAAACAAGTAGTCTACTAGTGAAAAATCCTACTTTAGGCCTAAAATAATAGAAATAGCAACAAAATTCTATGAAAACTTATACTCATTAAAAACCCCGATGCTACCTGAGAACTCGTGTGAAAAGATTTTCTACTATAGAGATCTTGAAAGCAATTGAACCCTTAAAGCCCGATAAGAGTGTTGGGCCGGATGATATCTCAAACGCAGCAATCAAAACAGGCAGATTTTTACTCGGGTCACCTGTAACTATATTATCTAATAAAATCTTGGATGAACAGAAAATCCCAAATATGGGGAGAATCATACATAATACTATTTTACAAAAAGGGAATCATGTCTAGAAAAACGTCTTGCTTTCATACCGAAAAAGAACAACTCCCAGAACAGGCAGGTTTTAGGAAAACCTTTTCAGCCACTGATCACATTCACACACTTAATCTCATCATAGAAAAATATGTAGAGTTTGAGAGACCTCGTTATTCAGCTTTTATTGATTATGCCAAAGCTTATGACTTTATTTCCTTGAACAGCATGTGGACAACTCTACATGGGTATGATGTACCAACAGATACCATTTGTACTATAAAAAATATATATGAACAAAGTATTAATCGTGTGAAAATGGAGAAATGTGGCCCGGACATAAAAATACAGAGGGGCGTTAGACAAGGCGACTCTTTTCACCAATAATCTTTATAACTCACCACAGCACCGCGCACCGCATGTCATTCCGACTCACTAGGATCAGCGGACTACAGCCCCGACCCACTGGGACTAACGGCATTCAGTACCGACTCACTGGAACTTGTGGCACTTAGTGCCAACTCACTGAAACTACTCACTCCTGGCACTGGCAAGCTCCGCAACAGAGTACAGACAGCTGACTCATCCAGATATCGATCCTCCGGTCTTGGTCGGAGGATTCTCCTTTTGTGTTGGAGGAATATGTGACCTGTTCCTCCACAGGCCACATGCTGCTGCTCACATGTAATACGCATTATCTGGTACCTAGGACATGTGCGAATATCCATGAATGAAGGACTCTTTTTGTTGGACTGTAACATGGATGTTAATACACTTGTCTACAGTATATGAGTACTGCAACTAGAAAAAATCTTTTGCGTAAATACTGCATTATTATTTGCTATTTATTTCGTAAATATAATAGCAGCACAAAAAGAAATAAAACTTAAGAGAAGTTTATGTCCTACCAGTTAGCTACCTACTGGCGGTTTATAATAATCAAATGAGTAGGAGTATAAAATAAGATTACCAAATAATGTTCATTATAATGCATGTATATACATTTGTCTACAATAAATAAGCACTGAAACTGAAATGTTGGTTTATTTCCCTTTTATACTAAGAATAACAGCCTAACAGCATTGCAAAGAGAATGAAAACAGGATTTTGTATTGTGCAGTACACAGGTATAGTAAGCAAAAAATCTTCGTTTATTATAGTATAGTATTATGGAATTTTAACATTCCTTCTCTTTAGAAATATTGACAGTAGAAAGGTTCACGAAAATAGGATGATAAAGTATTGGCTAAGCCTGTAGGCTTGTAGGTTAACTCGTTTGACAACCAATTTGTGACAGGTAGCTGTCATAGATTGCAACTTCATTACAGGGAGATCGTTTTTTGTTTTTTCGAAAGACGGTCCCCATTTCATGTCATCCACATTTTTTATAATTTTTATCATTAACTCCATCACGACGAAGACTTGAAGACTCGAAGACTTAGAATTGAAGACTCGAAATACTTGACATTGGCAGAAATAGCTGATCCGGCTGATTGCCATATCATCAAAAGAAGAAGAACTTCATTACAGATAAAATAAATAATTTATGTGAATTTAAAACTGAAATATCTTTTGAATGCCGAGATTTAAAAATCTGGTAATTAAAACTGGAATTGTTGATACTAACATAATGAATACAATGTGGCGACTTCCACATACAGCGTCAACATTAATATATGACAACGCCATCCACTGAAGATACACTGAACTACGGAGTAACGTAGTGCACGAAGAAGCTACCAATCCTGCATCGCGCAATAGAAGTTCTCGCGCCGATTAACATATATACAACTTCCCAACATCAACCGTTGGGCAGTGGCCCGCCAGGCATGATCACCTCGCCTGGTCGGAGGATCCTCCCTTTGTGCTGGAGGAATATGTGACCCGTTCCTCCACAGTGGGATCTGCTCCTACGAAGGCTGCGTCCAATCACGTCGGGGTCACCAGTGTAGTTGTTGAGGGTAGGTTACAACTACGAATTGTGTATGCGGAGGTAAAAATAATAATTCCAACTTACGGGTTGATATTGTAATTGTCCAGTTACTCAAAGATATCTTGAAGGCGCAGTAGAAAGAATATATATACATATATAGGCACAAGCACAGCACAGTAAATAGTTCGAGATAGGAAGACAGATAGTTCAGAGAATTATAAAACATAAGCATACAAGCAGTATATAGCAGTAATTAGCACTAGCATGTAATACATAAGGTTGTAAGGACAAGCGTGCTTTCCGCGTCTATAACGAGTTCTCACTGGCGCAGGTGCACGCCGCTTGGTGGTGGTTGCGCGTCGCATGAATTCCGGAATGGTGCACCCCAGGTGTCGATAATCGATATCGATATTGGCCATTAAATATGTTTTATATTTTATGTAAGTAAATGTACATGTAGATAGTTAATTTATAGTGTGTCTGGATATGTATGTATGTATGTGTAAATATATAAATACTTATAAGATTATAATATAATCAAATATGTAAATGTATTTGTTCATGTTTAGTAGGTAAGTAGCCTACAACAACAAAAATCTCAACCATGAGAAGTGACAGGCGCTACAACGGTGCCATACAAAGCTGCCATTGTCCTTTCGAATGTATATTTAATCTGAAAGCCTCGTGGATAGTTTTGAAGGATCCCCGAAAACCGCTGCAAAGTTAAATTTTTATACAAATAGACAAGGGGGTACAGCACATCGAACATCAAATTAAACAATTAATATCATATTTAGGATTCCGTACCCCAATATGAGTAACTATAAAGTTAAACTTTTTTTCTCTATCTATAAGCTTGTTATTAAAGAATTTTCCTATATATAGAACTATCTAGTTTCTAAACTGATTTGGATATTGTTCAATGAAAGGAATATTTCCCGTTTTAGCCCCAACAAAATTCGAAGAAACCACTCATCATCGATGACCATAAGATTTAACCAATGATAGTCCAAAATTAAGGAATATGCCCATTTCATTGCATTGAAGTGGACGATCCTTTGTCAATAGTGACCAATTCTAACATTACGTACCAACCATGGTCTTTGAGCACAAGTAATAAAATAAAAAATGTGTGCGTGTACTAGTGTACACACGTAAGAANTATATATATCTATATATATACTCTCTATCCCTACTCCGTTGGAGAAAGTTAAAGTACTCTTCGTCTGAACCAACCGTGGTAGGGGCAAGAAAAAGATGGCGCGTAACGGAAAAATGTGATGGTAATTTTTTTTCCAACGCCGATAAAGATGTTTCACTTCAAAAACTGTTTATATTTACTTTACACACTTGCACATCAACACTGTTCTATGAATCTAGTAAATGCATATGTGAAGTCATAATAACCTATGATTATTGGAGGTCATACTGTACTATGTGACTTCTGTGTATTCAGTGTCGTTATTGTTAGTTCTTTTGTTTTGGTTTTCTGTAAAAGTCAGTGGTAGTCTGTATTTGGGTCACACAGATGCATATATGTACTAAATTTCCATTACGTCGTTTGAACGTATTCATAGCAAACTAGGTATAACACGCGTATAAACCTTTTTTTGTTTGTTTGGCGTTCTAAAAAGTAATTCAATAGCTTAGATTGGAATATTAACATGATAGAAATGAACACCCTCCAAAGACTTAGGTGGACACTGTTGTCTTTGAAACTCTTTCTTATGGTGTTCGTTCAGGCGGATCATCACTTTCGTCTATAATTTACTAATCGTAATAATATTTCCTTTGAGAAGGACAAAATTGCGTCGCACGGATAATACTAATTCAAAACTGCGAGATTTGAAGCGATAATTTATGAAAGGAGAGCGGCCGCCTGATATTCTGCTGCTCTTAGATATTTTTTAACTCCTCCCCTCATCTATTGAAATCGCGCCGCGAGGGTTGAGTGGAGGGTGTACGAGCGGTAGGTACGTGGGAATGGGGAGGGGAGGGGAAATTTAGTGCCGCGTCAGCACCATGTTGTGGTGCGCCGCAGGCGTGTGATGAGACACGACGGCAAGTTTTATTGTGAACGGTGCGGTCTGTGCCTGTGTGTGTGCGCGCGTGTGCTTCTCGTGCTTGTAGCATAAACTAGCTACTTGTCGTTATTATTAAAGCAATTTTGCCTTTTGGTTTTACTACTGATAGTATAATTCTCGCATTGTATTTGCTAACTCATACATGTTCCATTCGAAATCTAAATCGAAATCCAAAGCAAAGATACAAAGTGCGTTGAGCTATTTGTAGGCAGGACGCGATAAACTCTTGAAGATAAAATAACGAGGTTGTACAACTAACTACAAATGGGAAGAGAAAAGCATTTCAAACAAACCACTTTCCGGTTAACGCATGCTTTATCTATTCCGATAGCTCCGTTCATCAAATATTAGCGGTTGATGTTTGGGTGGCAGTCGATGGGTTCAGTCGATTGTTTGTCCGATTATAAAACATCACCCGACCATTAGCAGACATTCGTCTTTAACGAACCTGCAAAGTACAACCGAGTAAATAATACAATGGGGCGCCCACTTCTCTTAAGAAGCCAGTTTGACTTGGTTTGATTTGATTGTCAATGGTATCCTGCAGGCAGAACCACTCCAGACGGAAGTTGTCTAACTTCAAAATTCAAAATGAAATAAATTCAATTTATACTGACACGTCTTAATGTAAAGCAAACTATTCTCTTGCATTAAACAACTAATTGAAATTAGGGAACTACCGGCACTTGTCTGACGACGCCCGCTGCACCACTTCGCCATTAGTACCTCGCGCGCTCGGGACCAATATTACAGTAGTGATTCATTTTAGCGAAAAATGACACACAAACAAAATCCACAAAAATAGTATTTCGACATAAATATGTTCCAATTGTGATAAGCCTGTGTCGTACCGCAAGGTTTTTGAAATTCAAAAATTAAATGATATTGAATAGTTCAAAAAATTCTAAACTTAGAGTGATATAGAAAAGAAGGGACACCATCAAGAAGTGCAGTGCTGAATAAGTAGAATGAGATCTCAAGCAAATTTGATTAGAAGAATATGAGATGGGTAAAACAAAACTGAAATGAGAGTGAATAGTGTTGATTCTCTTGTTGTCATCACAAAACTGAAATTCACTAAAATCAGTTATTGGATTATATACTCTAATCTCATTCTAAACAACAGTCCATTTTTCGATAGCTGATAAGAGTAACGTATATAATTCAACAACATATTTTACATTGTAGAATGACATGTGTGTTGCATCCCTGGTAGTAACTGTGTGTCAGTGCCCTAATATTGTTATGCAGTGTGCCCTAGTGGTGTAATGTCAAAAGAGAATAAAATATGACTGTAACTGCAAGCTGTGGTTTTTTTATTCCAATGTAATCGTAATACATCCTGTAATCATACAACTACCAACATACTGGATTTTAGTTAAGTTTGACAACAAGACAATCGCCACCACTATCAAAATTAAAACAAAAATAAAATTAAGGTTAAGCAGTTATAAAAGTACACAAAACACAATCAATTCCCTATCATAGTTCAGTGAAGCCACCGTTTTATGACCTTTGAAGTTTAAATTATAATATAATGGTTCAAATCAAATTATTTCTATGTTTGTGTACTTAGGCTACAAGTTATTAAGGTTATTGAGGTCTTCAAGAACTCTATGGTGGACTTTGTTATCGTGTCGTGTTTGTGTAAGCATTTTATATCAATATATTGATTTCATTTTATATCATTATTCATACATAGTGTGGCGACTTCCACATACAGCGCAACAACATAAAATATATAACAGCGCCATCTACCGAAGAAACAACGAACTACGGAGCAACGAAGAAAACTAAGAAACTACCAATCCTAAATCGCGCAATAGAAGTTCTCGCGCCGATTAACATATATACAACTTCCCAACATCAACCGTTGGGCAGTGGCCCGCCAGGCATGATCACCTCGCCTGGTCGGAGGATCCTCCCTTTGTGTTGGAGGGACATGACACCCGTTCCTCCACAGTGGTGACCCCGACGTGATTGGAAGCAGCCTTTGAAGGAAGCATATCAACAATCAGCGCGCCACCATCATGTTCACTCCCACAGCAAGTCTCAGCTAGCCAGCAACTTCGGGCTCGACAGGGATACACCACACGCAGGATGCGACCGCTCCAGCCTGGTAACCCCTACGACCTCAACAGCATCTAGGCACAGCACACTGCAACTACGGTCCATGTAAGCAGAGCATTTCTCTCCCGTCTATGCAGCAGCCAGCCACTACGCAGCAACCGCCCCGACTCACTGGGGATCTCACCGCAGCACCGCGCACCGCATCTCATCCCGACTCACTGGGATCTGCGGACTACAGTCCCGACTCACTGGGACTAGCGGCATTCAGTTCCGACTCACTGGAACTTGCGGCACTCAGTTCCGACTCACTGGAACTATTCAATCCTGGCACTGGCAAGCTCCACAACAGAGCGCAGACAGCTGACTCATCCAGATATCAACCTCCGGTCTTGGAGGGGAGTGATGTGGCGACTTCCACATACAGCGCAACAACATAAAATATATAACAGTGCCATCTACCGAAGAAACAACGAACTACGGAGCAACGAAGAAAACTAAGAAACTACCAATCCTAAATCGCGCAATAGAAGTTCTCGCGCCGATTAACATATATACAACTTCCCAACATCAACCGTTGGGCAGTGGCCCGCCAGGCATGATCACCTCGCCTGGTCGGAGGATCCTCCCTTTGTGTTGGAGGGACATGACACCCGTTCCTCCACAATAGAAAAAAGGCCTAGAGGGTTAAAAAATACTGCATGTTGTTTTTGACTAAGACATACGTTGTCATTTACTATTAGTAAATGTTGAGTAGGTTTGCCCGGCATTTAATTAAATTGATTTCTATGTTACTTTTTTACTTTCTCCCTTAGCGTTACTATCCATTACCTAAGTGTAAGATTCTCTTGCCTAGTTCTGCTATACACTCACACACATACGTATAAAGTAGTAATCATTTTGAAAGTTAGTTGTGGAATTAATGCAACGAGCACTTCGAATGACCTCTAGCCGTGTTTCTTTATTTTCCGTTCAGGCTACTACACATGCAAGTGCTTTGCTTTACATTAAAATTAATGACTGAAAAGAACCGAGAACAAAACAGTAGCTTAACTTTGAAAAGACGTATACAAGCTATTCTACACTTCGCAGAAGATTTCATTTAAAATACGTTGGAATAATATTCCTTAAGTAGACTGGTTTCTTTGTTTGCATCAGCGCAATAGTTTTTAGTAACTACGATAGTTCGCAAAGACTGAGATTGCGAGGAAATGTCACGATCCCCGTGAACTGTAGAGATGCGAGTAATAGTGCGATGCAGTTTCAGGTCACGCGTGTCGACAGGAGTGCCTGCCGCGGAGTCCGCGCTTGTACCGCGCTAACGGGCCATTCATTCTCTCAACTTGCACAATTTATTACATCTCATATATTCATTAGTGACACAAGCAGAATGCAAAGCTCTCCTTCGCGATATCGGCTCCGCATTGCTTCGCGCCGTAATGGCTGTGAGTTGATCGATGTCAGTGACGCGGTCTCTTACGGAAATACAGTAAGAGTATAGCACTTTTACTCTGTTTTTATAATTTGTTTTTAAAAATATATAAGCCTTAGTCAGATTATATATCGGTATAGGTACCTCGTAGTACTAGTTAAAATTTTATTTGATGACGGATTTCAGTTTTATATTTTAAGTTATAATTTTTACATGTAGGCCTGGGGAGTTCTTTCGGGATAATGGACTGTAGTATGGTCGTCAGTAAACTAAAATAATACGTAACTACGTGGCAGACGTGATGTTTCTTGAAATTTTGAGAAATGATTAAAAGAATAAATTAATTTACTATTTTCAGGGAGCTCTTTCCATCTAGATTCCTGGCTACAATCTCATCCTAGCGGCTTTTACTGTTGGTATTGTTTGTTATTAATTATTATTTAAATAAAGCGGGTCATAATTTCTAACTTGAAAACCATAAATATGTGATCAACTTAATAATAACATCCAACTACTTAAATAGAAATATCTATGAAACTTATTGAACTAGGAACGCGAAAACGAGCACATAGCGCTACAGTGTAAACCCCAGACATCACTTTTGTTAATTCAGTTGAAGGGATTAGTGGCTCGGAGCCGGGCGCCGCGCGCTGCCGCCGCTCAGTGGATTGTGGATTGAACTTGAGATCTTCACTTGGCGACATAAATCCTCCGACGCTTATCTAAAACCAGGTGCTACTGCTTTACTTCTTTATTCTATTTTCAGCAAAACTGTCTCAAGCTTGTGGGCTTTTTTAGCGAAAAGCCCCACGGGACTGCCTCGGTCCGTCAATATTTAACTATATCGGCTCAATGTAAGTCGGTTAAGTATATACTTTGTGTTTACTTTAGTCAAAATTAAAAGTAATCATCAAATGTTCACACTTCACGTAAAATATGGGGCAGTGGCCCGACAGGCCTGATCACCTCGCCTGGTTGGAGGATCACCCGTTCCTCCACACAGACCATTTCGATTCTAAGGCCATATTCATGAGCGCTCATAGCCCAGTTGCACACGGTGATTAGAAACAATCAGCGAGGGCAAGCAAAGACGGCGCGATCAGTACCTGGATGGGTGACCGCAGGTGGCATGTTACCATGAGCGTCTCCGTGATTCGGAGGTCACATTAAGCAGTCGGTCCCGGTTGTTATCATAGGATAACAGTCGTGAAGCTTAGTTGGAGGCCTTCAGGCGGCTTAAAAACATCCAACGGTAAGATTACGTAGCCACAACGTTGTCTTGCCAGTCCCCAACCCGCACTTGGCCAGCGTGGGGACGTATGGCCTTAACCCTCTCCTGAGAGGAGACCCGAGCCCAGAATGGGACATTATGGGTTGTTGATTAATTGATTGACGTAAAATATACCTCAGAGGCTGATTTGAGCCAGTACATCCTCTAGGGACTACAAACTTCTTGAACATGATAGTGCGGAGACTGGTGGCATTAAGCGGTTGGAATTTGTTAAAATGGTTGATTATGTTTAACCTTGATAGCTAGTATTTTGGCAGTGTATTCGTGAAATTATATAATATCAGAAAATATATGATACTAAATTAGTTGGCAAAGCGTTATTTTTGAAAAATAAAGTTTTACTTTAAAAAAAAACTATGTAGCAAACGTTAGTTTTGAGTTCAAGAGTGATGGTACGATTCCATGTTGTTGCTCACAGAGTTCCGCCAGTACGTCTTCACAAGCACCGTAGAGGGTACCTGCAACTGTTGTGATCTTGTTCATCCTTCGAATCGTGATCAAAACTAGGAACACATGTCCCAAGTTGAATTCCTCAGCCTACCATGCGTCCGCTCACAATGATACTGTATTTATATTATTTTTTTTTATATAAATTAGTCTGCCATTTTCATAATCTCTAGAAATACCATTCTTCCTAAGTGGTATATAGGTTACATTCACTGAGATAGATTTCTCTTTCATTTTGTGACAAAGCTGCATTGTAAAGTAGCATGAGCTGATGATAAGCGCCGTGTCTTGCGACAGAGAGCCAATTCTAGCGCGGCCTTTGAGGTCGAGTGACCACTACCGCCGGAGAATGTAACAAATTGTATTTTTGTTTGTCACATGCAGACGAGCGCCGCCCTCGGTCACGCGAGATATAGGTTAATGAATTATGTCGTAGCTGCGTACATGTGGTGTTAACTGCGATGGGCCGCTCGCCCGTGAGCCCATCTTCACAGCTATTCGCGGTTCAATGGATACTTTCGTATTTGATTACACGACTGCGGGCTGATTTTCATCGTATACTCTAAGTTTGTTTTTAAGATCATAAAAAGTTTTGCTATTAAATTACTTTCAAAACACTTCGAATATTTTTTACTTAATATTTTTTTTGTGAGAAAAACTATCGTTAACATTAAACCTAGACTTCTAGAAAAAATTCAAAGAGGTTAAACTGAAATACAGATACTTACGTGTAAATAAGTAGGTTTTATCTAAAAGGTATAGGGTGAGGGATATATTAAGGGAGGGTCTCCACAATGTGTACTCTGCAACTTGCTGAGACCACTAATTTGTGTAACGTCGTCAAAATAAAACTTTGTGTAAAGAGTTCTGTTTATACAATGTGAGCAGAATAATTTTCTAAGGTCACTAGTACCTGTATTGGCTGGGCCGAGAGGCCGGGGTCAGGCCTCGGAGTGGGAAAAGGAACGTGGAACACAGTGGACACAGTTTTTATTGTGCTCGTTTCACTGATTCGCGTCACGCTCCGGAGCGGATTAATTTTAAGGGTCTTTTTATAATTTAATTTTATACCGTGCTACAATCAAAATTATAAAAAGGCACGCGATGTGTGTGAATGCTCGTTGTGTGCGAATGCGTGTGTGTGTTTCAAGAGCAGGCGGCGCGATTTAAATTGGAGGCCAGTTGCTGTCCAACCCGCGTACAAGTTAATTCCATTCGGTAAATTGCTCGGTAAATAACGAGCCCGCCCGATGGACACATAATAGTTTTCCAATTTGTTCGTCTCTCTTATAATTTCATTGGTTTGTGACGGCAGCGCGACGCTTTTGTGACTAACGAAGCGCTCCTGATCAATGTTTTATTTCCTGGCGTCAGCCACGCTGACCTTAATCTTTTCTTTTTTTTTATTTATAAGCTGCCAAAATGAATCTGCCCTGCCTGATGGAAAGCATGAGCAGAATCCAAGAGTGGTGGTCACCATCCTCAATGCGAAAAAAAACAATGCAGCATGGCGACCCGCACTATGGCGGCCTGCTGAGATACTTTTTCACGCCCCGCTTAAAGGACCCGGGATCATACATAGTGGGAAGGAAACACGTGCGCTGGTAGTGAGTTCCAGGTTTTAACCGCTCGGCACAGGAAGGAAGCTCCGAAGCGATGAGTACGAGAACATATGCCTTCCATGTTAAAGCGGTGACTTCCAAGGCCGGCACGTGTTGTTCTGTGTAGGAAGGGAGAGGGGGGGATCAATTGGAAGAGCTCTTCAGAACACTCACCATGGTAAAGGCGATAGAGGACTGCCAAGGAGGCGATATCTCTACGCAACTGTAGAGGCTCAAGGGTCTCGGTGGCTACGGGACTATCGACAATACGGATTGCTCGCCGCTGCAACCGGTCAAGAGCGTCAAACAGGTACTGTGCGGCACCATCGCAAAGGTGTGAACAGTACTCCACGCACGAGCNAAGGCGATAGAGGACTGCCAAGGAGGCGATATCTCTACGCAACTGTAGAGGCTCAAGGGTCTCGGTGGCTACGGGACTATCGACAATACGGATTGCTCGCCGCTGCAACCGGTCAAGAGCGTCAAACAGGTACTGTGCGGCACCATCGCAAAGGTGTGAACAGTACTCCACGCACGAGCGAACCTGAGCCTTGTAAAGAAGATACAGATGCTCGGGCGAGAAGAACCGTCTCACCCTGTTTAACACACCTAGTTTCCGTGAGGCTGCTTTAGTGACACTCTCAACGTATTCGCGTGGGTTGAGGTCTCGGCAGATGCCCAAGATAGCGAGCCTATCTTGTAATGGCATTTGAGTGCATTGAAAAGGGGGAAGGGGAAGGAATGGAGACTTTTTTGGCTGAGAACGCGCACACCTGTGTTTTCTTGGCGTTGTTAATCGCTCTCTTATCTACGCAGGGACAGTAACCCTCACCTCTGTTACTGCCAGAGTAGGTGCGTGGTCACGTGACCTTTTTGTACTGGATGAGGACAAACATTTCATATAAGGGAACTTATTTGCACGATTCGATTCAGGAACTACAACGGTATTAGATTCTTGTAAGAAGTACGATTGTATTAGATTTTTCTTAGAACTGCATGTCATGGTGCATAAGATACAAGTTGTGATGGTCTTTTTACCCCTTCTATATTCATGATCCTTTCAGGAAAATCAAACGATTTCTTGAGCATCTAGATTTATATTTACATAGTTGTCAGTTGCATTATTGTCGATTATATAGTGTTTGTCCATAATTTAACAAACTTAGATATCAAAGTTTTATTTTGTTAATTTTAAGGAATATGTGCGTAAATGTTAAAGCATGATATCCTCGATTATGAAAAAAATACTTTTAAAATACACTTTTCGAGTATTAAGTCACAAACATAAGATCATTTAATAATGTTCATTAAATGTTATTGTAGTTTTATGTTATTATTACTTTTTTCTCATGCCAAACGAACGGTAATGGCGTTGAATACGGTAATGCCTCTTGTAATTATATGAGGCTAACGCGTCACTCGTACAAGCGCTCAAAGCTTTCTGAAACTAAATGTGATCGTCTAAATGGTGCCGGCCATGATCCATTTGTGTGGCTAATGCGGCCCTCGTACATCAGTGAAGAGCAGCGCGACTCGCACCTCGCCACATTTACTCATTATTCAATTGGACAATCACATTAGAACCTCGTACATGATTATGAAGTGGACTAAGTTATGTGTTGGTGGCATTCATCTACACTTGCACACACAGTTGTTACATGTCAAATTAATATGTTGGGTTATATTTAACAGTCCGAGAGCGTCGGGGAGAGCGCGAGCCCCGATCGAAGCGCGGCCAAATGTCATGGTGCCGGCGAACGCGTGTAATGTTGTTCTAGCAAATTGATCATAAAGCAGTGTCGGAGGCTGCGCGGTACCATTGAATTACTTGTCAGAGCCGCTTTGTGTACTCACTGTAACGAATAGCTACGACGCAAAATCACTGTGGTACCTACCAATACATTCTACGATACCATTAAATGTAGCTCAATATTAAAATAAAGAAAATATTGAAGGAAGCAACATTTTACCCAAGATATTGCTGAAGTGGTTTGTTATGGAGTGGCCACATAAGGTTGCAAGCGCAAGCATGTTTCTTTTGAAGTTATTATAAATATCTTGCATTAAGAAGCAATTTTGGCACATTTGTGAATGTTACTGCTGATATATTTAATTATCCAAGCGCTAGACAGTAAACAAAAACCTTCAACCGCCAGACGAATGTCGCAACATTAATTCCGCACAAAGAACTCCTTGTTTGTGTTTCACGGATCGACCCCACTCTTCAGAGTTCTCGAGAAAAGGATACATTTATGAAGATCGAATTGATATAGAACAAAACATGTATATTTATGTTAATCTAAAGACGAACAGTTGAAAGTAAATGTCAAAAACGTATAAAAGAGACAAATTTGTCAGGGGTCTGTTTCGTGTCTTTGGCTAATTCTGCAGTATTGTGCTATTTATAGTAATAAGGCTGGTTTGTATGCAAATAGAGTATGTGGGCGGTTCTTCGGGTCCGTCCGCGCCGCTGCCATACACATTCACGTCGAGCGCCGCAATTGGCCACTTTTAGTGCTGTGCGGTGGAACGCTGGCGGTGGGAGAGGCCGCCGGCCGACTCTTATCGCTTATTGTGCACGTAAATAGGCCCAGGAGGCAACCGCAGTACTACGTGGCAAGTCTCCAGCCTGGTCGCCGACCGACAAGTGGCTTGCCAGCGGCTCCTTTCAATCGACACTACTTATCGAATTCTTATCATTTATTAGACAATTCCATTTATTTTAGTGATTGGAGTTTAGTGCGTCCGGTATTAATAAATAGGTCGTGTTCCATTTTACTACAATTCAGAGTACTACGTAACATAGGATCAATGTTTGTGCTTATTATAGTCATTAATCAATATTTTGTACGTTAAAACATATATACTATTGTTTTGTTTCAAAACGATTAGGAAATTCAGTGCGGTGCTATACATCTTTTTGTTAAAATTACTTAATATTTCGCAGTTAATATTAAATTCATTCACTCGTTCACCTTCATTACATGCTATCATAAACAAATAAATAAAAAAAAATATGGTCTGAACTAGATGATTATCTCATTGATCTTATAGTTTATTGTGATGTGAGTGACGGATTCTTAATTGCGCAACGCTGAACGTCGCTGATGTGGAATATTTGTGACACCACTGGAGCGAGTGCTTTCGAGACCGAGTCGTCTGCGTCACACGTCAGGACTGACTGGCTTCTAGATGTTTGTAAAAAAAACTGAATTGAGAATTCGGGTAAAAAACACACTACCGCATTTCTTTAAACTATTTAAATGTTAAAAAATTCGGTTTAAAAATCTTTATTTCTCAAAAATTAAAAGCTTTTATTACTTTTTAGAAATTAATTGAAATTAACATTTCTTATCTGCATAAAGAATGAAAGGTATACTTATTACTAAAATGTAAACAATGGCCACGTTTTTATCAAGTGATCGTTCATCAGCTGGATCATGTACTTGGCCCATAGTATTCACGAACGATTTCGAACTGTAGCCCATAGTCTGTACTCAGTGATCATTTCTTGATAGAGAATATATTATAGTGGAATTGAATACAACTTAAACGCGGTATTTTATTTTGAAATACAGTAATTTTTGACATGAACTCAGTTGATCATTCTGTTATCTTTCAGCAAATATATTTAACATTACATATATGTAAAAGCCAACAATCTCTCTAATGCCATACAAACAGTAGCGCTATGTTTGAAATTGTATTTTAACGTCTCTATGCTACGTAGGTGTATATCTAAGCAAGTGTTCGTATCTTAGTATAAGTCAAGATATATAAACATCACCTCTTGACAATTCATATCTCAGGCGGGCGCCATAAGCCTCAAATAAGCACAGCGCCCCCGGGACTCGCGGCAAGATGGATGGAACTTCCGAATTAACTACAAACGAGTTCAGCCCACGAGGGTCGTTGGGTGCGTGTGTGTGTGCGGTCAGGTGTGCGCGCGTGTGTGTGTGCGGGCCGCAGGTCACGGGGCTTTATTCTCCTTTGTTTTTATTTAATTAAGGCGCTGACGAATAAACAAGAGTTATCCGATTACACACAACAAAGACATCCAAAAATTGGATCGCCCTTAGCGCGACAAAGGAGCTGAGCGGGGCCGCTCGTACTGAGAGCGTCACACAATTACCTGATAATACAACGGAATATTCAAGTGCTGTTTACAAATATACCCACAAGTTACATTAGCGTTTTTATTTCTTCTTCATTTTAAGTCCGAAAATAAGCTCAAGACTCAAGACAAAAAGCTGATAATGGTTTTAGTTACGCATTAAAAAGCAATGACAGATTTTTAAAACATCCTTAAATACAGACGATGTCGATTAGTCCCGACTGGGGTTGATTGGTGTCTGTTCTGTCTAACTCTGCTTAAGTATACCAGTCATCTGCAGGTCATGTCGACAATGAAGGCCGTCTCAATTAGTCTTTTCACAATGTCCGTGATGTATCACCACATTTAAATTAATGTTGCGCATACACAGTTCTGTATTGAAGTCAAAGTCATCAGTCAAGTCACACACACGGTTTCACTGTAAACTTGTCCCAAAGTTTATTTTTTTCTTTAACGGTTTACCAGTAGTTATTACACTAAAACATTCGTAAGCACAAAAAAAGCACAGTAAAAGTTTTAATCTAAGTGTACAACTTATGTACGTAAACACTACATGTCATAAATTCTAACAGAATCAAGAAAAAAATATGCTCAGTATCTGTAGAGGTTGTCCAAAGACCAAGGAAATAAGTGTCTATAAAGACATCAATTAATTACTACATGTTAATCGTCAGTAAGAGTGTGGACCTGGTTCTTAAATCGTTGAAGTGTTGAGCCAAATATATCTATATCTGACGACTGTAGTGATTATATTTCTTACTAAGCCGTGAAATAGGACAGTTGGAACCTAAAACTGTCCTTCGAAAAGGTGGATGTGTGGATACTTATGAGGGATACTAAACTTCAACTTTGAAAGCAGATTTGGGCAATAATATTACTGTTAAGTATTTTAAATAAAAATAGCAAATCAGATGAGTCTCTGCGTTTTTCCAGGGAGCCGATTTTGAGTACTTAAGGCGTTTCAAGTAGCTTGGTTGTTTTTTTGCAATACCCTTGGAGTAGGTAAAATGATTCTGGTTCCGGTGCGTCCGTGGTCGCACCACACAGGAGGCGGCGTGCCTGGCCACCAGGGGAGTCTCTCTGGTGGTCGGGCGCATCGAGGCGCTGGGCTTGCGGGTGGCCCTGGATAAGAAGGAGGCCCTGCTATTCCATGGGCCTCGTCGCGGGCCGCCCACGGCTCCTGCCCTGCTATTTCAAGGGCTTCGTCGCGGGCCGCCCCCCGGCGCCTCCATAGTGGTCGACTCGGTCCTAGTATCGGTTCAGGCCCAGATGAAGTATCTGGGCCTGATCCTCGACGGTCGGTGGCTCTTCGTCGAGCACTTCCAGCAGCTTGCTCCCAAGCTGGTCGACACTACCTCCGCCCTAGGGCGACTTTTGCCCAATCTGGGTGGAACCAGTGTCACAACGAGAAGCCTTTTCATGGGCGTTGTCCGGTCGATGGCGCTGTACGGCGCACCGGTGTGGGTGTCGGCTCTGACCGCCCCGAATAAGGCACGCCTCTGGCGCCCTTAGAGGGTATTGGCGGTCGGAACCATACGCGGATACCGCTCGGTGTCGACCGAGGTGGCGTGCGCCTTGGCCGGTACACCCCCGAGGGATTTGGAGGCAGTAGTGCTCGCCGAAGTTTATCGACGGGTGGCTGAATTCCGGACGGAGAGCGGCGTTCGCCCTCCGCCAGAAGAGGTACGCGAGTGGCGTGAAGCTGCCCGACGAGCCACTATGGTTCGGTGGTCGACGCCGCTGAAGGTTCCACCTGCTGGATTCACCACCATTGGAGCGCCTCCATGCTCCAACCGGTCATCCTCGAGTGGGCAGGGCGGCAGGACGGGACCCTTTCCTTCCGACTGACGCAGGTGCTTTCCGGTCACGGTTGCTTCGGGAAGTACCTGCACTCGGTCGCACGGAGGGAATTGAGTCCCGCCTGCCACCACTGCGACTGCAGTGAGGACTTGGTCCAGCACACGCTGGCGGTGTGCCCGCTTAGGCACCGCAGCGACGGGCCCTAACTGCGTGTCATCGGAGGAGATCTCTCGCTGACGGCCGTCGTACGCTCCATGGCCGGCGGCGAGAGCAGTTTTACCGCGGTCGCGACCTTCTGCGAGGAAGTCATCTCGCAGAAGGAGGCGGCGGAGAAGGCCTGGGAGGACGATCTCCACTCGGACCCGATCCGCCGCCGGCGAACCAGGCGGCAGAGGCGCGCCTATCAGCGCCCCATGCTGCCCTGAGTATGGCCGCGGATGAGCGGGACGGGTTTTCCCCCCCATCCGCTTCACAGGCCAGCCGCGAGAGAGCGATGATACGCGTGTGCCGTACGTCGCCTAAATTGAGAGTTTACCATCAGACGATGAAGCCCGCTTCAGTGCGGGCAGGTGCTGGGACGGGTCCGGATGGCGTAAGAAAGCGGTTTCCGGATCTCTCCCGTGTCAGGCATAGAGTGGCACACCGTGGTGGTTTAGTCTGGCGAGTCAGTCAGGAGTCCCACACGAAGCGAACCTCCTGTCCCCGCGGGGGGGGGGAGCGAAGTGCGTAAACGCATTCAACCACGTAAAAAAAAAGGCAAACTGATTCAAGAAACGCTTTTGGATTCGTTCAATTCTTAGGCTATGTATTGCATAGTGAGGATGCCATACTATAGCGCAACATTCAAGTATGCTTCTTACGAGGCTATTATAAAGTACAGCTTTATTTTGAGGAGAACAGAACGATTTAATATTTCTAATCAGAAAACCCAGAATTGTTTACACTTTATTTACATTATCCATGTGGTGAATAAAAGTTAGTTTAGAGTCCAGCATTACACCTAGATCTCTGACAGTGTCCACATGGTCAAGTGGTATGCCATTTATATTATAACTATAATTTACTTTAGTTAGTTTACAGGTAAAAGTTATTTGAGCACATTTTTAACGTTTTGTTGCATATTGTTATATCTACACCATTCTAAAAGGCAATCAATATCACTTTGCAACAACAATGCATCAGTATCCAATTCTATTACCCAAACCATTTTAAGTCATCCGCGAATAAGTATGGAGTAGAATATAGAAAGCAATTCGGGAGGTCGTTGATGAAAATATTGAATAGATAGGCCCCAAACGCGATCTCCGTGGAACGTTAGAGGTAATATTGATAAAGTTGGACTTATAACCATGAGCCACAACGAAGAAAGTTCGGTTTATCATGTACGAATTAAGCCAATGAAGCAATGATCTAGCAAAACCATATGACGACAGCTTTTCAACTAGGATGTGGTGTGACACCTTGTCAAATGCCTTGCTAAAATCAGTGTACACAGTGTCCACTTGTTCATTAGCATCTACTGACTCTAAAGTAGTCTCAACAAAATCATCCAAATTACTGCGTGTGGATCTAGCGATAGTAAATCCATGTTGTTGGCTTAATAAATATTTCTTAAAATAATTTTGTCAAAGGGGCCATATCAATGCTTCAAAAATTTTTTCGAACGTTGAAAGAATTGGTATAGATCTAAAACTAGCAATTTAATCAGCCTCAGCGTCAGGTTTAAGAATAAAAACGACTTTCGCAAGATTCCATCGATCAAAAAGATGCCATCTCTTAGAGACTGATTGAAAATTAAGCTTAAACAAATCGCTAGCTCATCAGTGCATTCCCGTACAAAGTCTGGCGGAATATTATCGGATCCCGGTCTTTTTCTTGTATCAAGATTTTTCAGAAGCTTTATAATTATTTCATTGTCAATACTTAAATTAGAAAATGATTCGGAGTGATTTGCTGACACATGTAAGCAAGAAGATAATATAGACAAGCAGTTGGATTGATTTGTTGTGTTATACACGGAAGAAAAGTAGTCACCAAACATTTTACATATGTCATGGCCATCACCAGCTATTTTATTGCCGTTTGATAGGGAAGCAGGATAAGTACTCTTGCCATTAGACTTTATGAATGACCAAAAGAATTTAGGTTTCGTCTTAATTTTACTTTTAATATCGTTAATATAAGAATTGTAGCACTTTATTGCTAGGATTTCATAGCGTTTATTACATAGCTGCATAGAAATCTTATCTAATGGATTCTTATATATTTTATATCTTTTCTATATTTATCTCTTTCTCGTTGTAACCGTAGTATCTTGAGATTAAGCCAAGATGGCCCCGAGTTATTTTTTATGGGATAATATGGTACGTACTGCTCCATTAATTCGCTAAGATTACTGTAGAATGTGTTTAACATGAAGTTGAAATCGAATGTCATTTTCTATTTCAGGAATTAAAAAAATCATGTACAGTAAATGGGTATTTAAACATTGTACACGGAACGAATGTCACAATATTCAGGTGATTAGCTCAGTTTATGATCTGGGAAAGAAGGAAAAAAAATTGTACACGGAACGAATGTCACAATAGTCAGGTGATTAGCTAAGTTCATGATCTGGGAAAGAAGGAAAAAAGGAAAGAAGAAAATATAGTAAATAAATGAGACTTCAACCTCTGACTTAGGTCATAATGTTTATTATCTACAGTTAAAGTTTGTTAATATATAAAACGTTCAAGGTGACTAAAAGATTTTTTTTTCTTTATTTTTAGGGGCTTTTACCCTATTAGGGTGTGCCAGACCCATAAGGCTTTGAATTATACCGACATCCAAATAATTCAAGTTCAACTGCTCCATTATTAAATTTATTTTAGATTGATTCTTGACACATTCCATCAACAAATGTGGAACGTCGTCCACAATGTTACACATCTCACAATTTGGTGAGTTAGCTCTACGTATTAGATATTCAAATTTTTTTGCCGGAATGTGTCCTGAAAGTAATCTATGAGCTATTGTAACCCACGATCTACTTCTTTCTAAGTTACCGAACCATGGTACATGAGGAGGCTCGTACTGAATAGTCTTGTACCAAATTCCTTTTATTTTCGACTGTTCATTAAAATACTCTTTCCGTTTATTGTAACAATTAATGTAATCGGAGTAATGTGGTTTAATATTAATATTATGCCCTTCCTTTATCGCTAATTTGGCTAATCGGTCCGCCTCCTCGTTGCCCTTAATATTAATGTGCGATGGTATCCATTGCAATTTCAGATTTTTTGAAGCACTGGTATCACGTACCTTTTTAATTATAATATAGACTAAAAGATATAATACATTAACTTGAAACATCTGAAAGTATGTGATAATGCACAACAATTCTGTTTTCCACAATTTTCTCAACTCGCTGTTATAATATCTTTGATGTTTGGTTGACACCTTCGTGGACTTTTTCTACGCTTTGATAGTCGTGAAATATCATACTACTAAACACATTTTTCCTAAATATTACCCTCGTTACTTCCAAAGCTGTGCGTGACAGGCGCACGTAACTGCTGTACTGTTGAACTCTACAGTACTCTACGAAGAGCTCTACATATTGCTACGAAAGGCTAAACAAAGCTCAATAGCATGCCCCACGTATTCTACTACATAGAGCGTGTGCGAGGTACATCGACTGTCACAAGCTTCACACAATATCTTCATATCTACGCTAAAGAACACATACACTAAGACAAATCCCATATGCTCAAGGGATGTCACAATACTATAAAACAAGTGCATTCTATGAAATAAAATTTATATAGAAGGGGGTAGAGGACGTATTTGTAATACGATAAATTTATGATAATTGGATTTTATTTTTGTAAGTAAGTCTTTACAGACATTTTGAAAGTCAGATTTCTCAGCTAGAAGGCCAGGCTAGGCACATGTAGGAAAGAATAAGTTAAATTTAAATTATTATCAGAGAGTAAACCTGCCTACGTACAGTAATTTATATTAAAAAAATAAGAGCAAACCGCCCAAGTGGAAATCCGCTTGCAATCAGTAACGTACTGTAACACCGAACGGCTTAAAATGCTACGTGTCGTAGGCCATTGTAGCAAAACGTTGCGTAATCGGAGGCAATCGCTTGGCTGATTAGTTCGGACGATCTACGTCAATATTGAGCAGAGAGCTACCTGTGAATATTCAGTGGTTTACATTGATTTCATCGGCCGGTTGTGTTTGTGTGGCATTGTCAACACGATCTGTACTCTTCTAAGAGGTCTTAAATAGAATTATATCTATTTATTTTTAAGCTTTCTTTACAAAATCTATCTTATAATGTTATTGTTTTTGTAACAAAAAGAGGCTACAGTGCTCCACTTACTATTAGTAGAACATAAAATTATCAACTAATTCAGTGGTATATGAAACTTCAAACTTGGTATTGTAAAGAGCACGAGAAATATCGCTAAATAATTATAGTGAAATCTTTATTAAACACATCTGCATGACTTCTTTGTGTATTGATTAGAAGAAAAGTGACAAATCTTAAACTTGTACAGTATGCGCCACGGAAACGTTATTTTACTGAACATCTGCGGCAGTACTTAACAGGCCAGGCATCTAACTTCACTATTAATGTAAATAGGGCTGTATACCGACTAATTTTAAGGTTGATTATCAGTATGCAGGTTTCTCGTCGTCTTCATAGTATAAATATGTAAAGTGTGGCGCGTGACCGTGGTCGCTCGTAAACTGCGCTCATTGTGTCCATGACGTGCAGACCGCCGCTACACATATTGTTTACTTATTACGTGTATTATGCCTACAGTTCAAACACAAGCTTGCTCAAAGCTTTAAGACTTACTAACGTAGGAGCACTTTAGGTTGAGAAGTAGTTGGTAAATAAACTAACGACACCAGAACTATTTCAGCGTAAATGTAATCGTGGACGGTTACAAGTTCACTTTAATCTTAACGCAAATTGCAAACTCAAGCCAATACTTACGATGTGGACTCATCCTTGATTAGATACGCATTTAAGGGAAACAAACTGTCTTCGTTGAGAACAAATCAAAAAGTTAAGGGCAGGTGCAGAGGTATAGAGGGGCAGGAGTGTTAGCGATCCACACACTCGCGGATGTGAGGATGATTGTCTCGCGTGGCCCCTCACGTCCTTTAACTCGCGCCCAAAAACCGATACGAAGCGGAGCAACAACGAGGCGAGGCAAGGGAGCACTCACTTTTCTCGTGGAAAGCGTGGATGGAGCATCAGAAGAGCCAGGAAGACCTGATAATTATTACAAGACCACGTGTTAGATGTTTTGTTACTTTTCCTTTTCTTCATTAAAATTTACTTAAAACAAGAATCACACATTACATTTGTTACTCGACTACGGAAAGACCCAAAGGAAGGGTAATAGTTTTTATAGTCTTAGTTTTAACATAACCTCTTAATTGACGCAAATTTAACGAATGAGGTATCAATAGATTTATAATAATGGTGTGGGTGATGGTTGACTTACTTCCTTTGTGGTAGATGCAGGCTGTACAAATGTTGTCAAAAGTTTATTCATTGTCAGCTTAATGATTTTCCAACCTTTGTCTGTCCTTGTTAAAAATATTAACCAATCATAAATAATTACCTGTAATGATAATGTGGGCTGGTATTGGTGAAGTTCGAAACCGTTCGTTGTTAAAAGGTACACATCCGAAATCGGTACCAGCAATGTTGTTTGATTAATGTGTGTATCTACCCATATCGGTGAGAGGTTTCTTTGCATAAACAAATACGTGACACGTCGAAGGGGACGCGGTAAGACACGATTACTCTATTTAGATTTATTTATACACTCACTCTCTGAAATGAACTTTTTGAGGATACGAGCTTCACAATACACATCAAAATATTCAAAACACTAGATACCGCCAGTGCCATTTCATGAAATAACGCTGAGTTACAAGTTCGCACTTGTAGACGTAATGAATAGTATTCGGTACCTTGTTAATGTATCATGTTGAAAAATTCTCAGAGTGTCCGTCACACGAGCACTAATTGTGTTATTAAAAATACCATAAATGATAGGTCTGGTACTTGGTGCTGTAATAAAAGCATCTAATTTAACTTTTTTCAAATACATGTAAGATCAATTGCTGTTAGATATTAGTGTAGTGTATAATTTAAATGTATAATTTATGAAAGTTATAGATTGTATATCCTTCTGATGTTGGAGCATTACCAATATTACACCATTTATTTCAATATTTACCATCGATTCTGTCATATTGCGTCATAAAAAGCCGAAGAACTCTGTTGGAAAAGCTGCAGACCGCAGGAACGTAAATGGGCAGTCTTCTAACCTTATCTACACCGTCCAATGTTCCGTCTTTAAACCTCAACTTATCAGTGTTCCATTACGGAGGTACAAATACGAGCAATTAATACGTTTCAAAGAGCCGCTTCGATGTTAAGGTCAATTTTGTGAGCAATCGGGTGAATTCGTGCGATCGAGTGTACGTGTGTCAGTATGTTCGTGAGAAGAGCTGAGATCGAGGCGCTAGTCACAGAGGACTTTTAATGGTTTCGTGTTAATCAAGTTAATCCCCGGGGCGGGAGGGACGGGCGACGTTCGCAAGTGACGTTATCTGATAACGTCGCACTTGCCATACTGAGGGGATTAGGGCACCGTCCACAAGCTCGTGTAACTGTAATTGCTGTAACTTTTGATAAGCTTCAGTGCTATAACTATAAAGAACTTAAAAGTGCGGTTCTTCACAGTTTAGATCTCCAAGCTGCATTTAAGTTGCGGTGAGTTTATACTTTTAATCGAATTCAGCCTCTATCGGGTACTCTTCAATCTTATGATAGTTATTCGCAACTGTCGCTAGCATTTTTATTATACTATTGATGATGCGATGTAAAATCTGGAAAAAATAATTAGGTATTTGATGTTAGTGTTTAGATGAAAAGGAGAAGTCTATTTCTAGCAGCAGAGCGCAGGTCATCAGCCACCGGCGCGGGGAAATGACTTGATTGACCAGAATCCAATGACGTGATTGTAAATATTTTTGGAGGGGCAACATTGGAATATTCATTAAGTTGCTGAAGTATTCTTTTTGCTTTTTTGTTTTTAAAAAAAGACAACTCTCGCTTTAGGAATATAAATTTCTGTGTCGCGGGGATCTTTACAAACATACATGAAACGGATACAAAGTACACCCAGACTTAGAACAACAATTTATGGATCACACAAAGTGGGATTTGAACCCACAACACTTGGCGCAGTAGGAAGCGGTGTGGCGACCACTGAAACCACTAAGCCAATCGTGTAGTCGATTCTGTTTAATAACCTCGAGAATACTTGTTATTCCCAAAGATAATTATTCGTAGAATACGACAAAAGACGAGGTTGTTGACATCTATGTAGATATGCTCTATGCATTATATTAATGATGTTGCTCGACGATTCCATGTTTGCGATAAGATTTTGTGCTATTGTGTAGTTTAGTAGTCAATGTAGTATTTATTATTGAGGCTATATATCAGAAAACTTTTTCCTTAAATAGCAATAGGTCCAACTCCACTCTAGTAGCGACTGGAATCTTATTTTATTGTTATTGTTGAGATTCGATATTACAAGTGAGTATCGAATGTATATCCTTCATTTCGTTATGTTAACACATAACGTTTCTAAAAATCAAAATTCGCATAGATTGAGAACCACGCCACTAACACGCGATGTGTACTACATACAGCAATACTAAGTTGGCTTATGGTTTTTTATAATTATTCACAAAAAGGGTAGATGTTAGTATGCGATACAAACACCACGTAAGTGAACAGCGGCGATACGTGCCGGCTTAACTACATTCATTTATTCTAGAGATTATGAACGCGTCGGCAGCGCCACCCGACCGGCTCGTGGTTACACTCAAACGAAACTCAATGTCCCACGGCAGTTTTAGCTACCGCCGAGTGGCCTGTAGCTCGCGCCACTCACGAGTCGAGGCGCGCACACACCTACTCGAGCTATAAGCATAGCGCGTGCACAATAGAAAAGAAACACAATGTGGACTTGCCGAGAGCCTCGGCTCGTGATTAATTAGAAACAATGCGAGGTCGCTCAGTTCTGCACCGGGACCGGCTCGCCCGAGGCCTACTTGCAAACAAAGGCGGGAATCCCGGACACGGCCTCTCTGCGCCACTAACTCCGGGACTGTAAAAACCGCTTACTTTCATTTCTATGATTATAAAAATCGGCTTTTGCACTCGAAATCTTCGCGGACCTTTTCCAACCATATAGGGATGCTATTATTATGTAGATCCAAGAGCTAATGCTTTGAAACACTGATCGCAAGGGCTTAGTATTGCTCGTACAAACTCTCCGTGCAATGTAAACGATTTTGTCATTACTTATTACATTTACATGACGTCACTGCTGCGGTCTGACGCCGCTCAGGGTGAGGGACAGGCCCATTTTTCTTGAAAGGATTATGAATACCTTTGTATTCGAGATGAATTGGTTTGTTGTTGATAAACAACGGGGCGAATAAAACGATCCACACCAACAGACACAGTCATAAAGATTTTAATTTCGCTTCTGTTCTTTTGCTTTGTTCGCGATCGGCGCGGGGCGGGCACGACTCGAACGACGCTCGTAAATGATCCATTAGTTGCTGGGAGGGACTCACAGCACAATGAGCTTAATAAAGAAAGTTTTTTATTTAATTACTTTCAAATAGGTTTTCCACCCATTCAAAGTTTTTGTAGATACCTATTTCGTTTTACAGTGTGACGTTCCGTTGCACTTGTGACAGGTGCAATGGTGATGTATGTGAGTAAGAACAATAATAATTTTCCCTCACTATTTTAGGTCTGTTTCGTAAAAATTTGGTAGTTAGGTGATTAAACTTGCAACAATAATTAATCTTTTTCGGGTTTTAGATTCTTTACTTGTGATCTAAAATATATGTGTATATGCACGTGCCAGCCTAATATTAAAATTTATTACCTCTAAATGAAACAATGGTTTGTAAATTCATTACTTCATAAGTTTCATTGTTTGTGTAGTTTTTAATCTTCGATTAATAACTTCATTTGTTACGTTAAATACATCTTCATCTTAATATTTTGTATCATATTGGTGTGAAGAATGGAAGTACTCCTTTTTTAAATAAGCAATGTGTAGGAGTAATAAAAAGCAGCTTATTCTTTTCTACAACCACATTGGCGCGCCGAGGCGGATCGCGTGCTGAGAGCGCGTTACGGCTCGCTTCCGGTACTCGCCGCAAGCGGTTGATCGCGGAGATTACTGCCTCATTCACGTCTACTTTGCTCCCCGGACAACGCCTTACACTGCTACACTCTCCTATAACAACACTATATATTAAGCCAAGGGACCGTCGTATTTTATTTGTTATTTCAGCCATTCTTTAAACATATTCATCCCTTTCTAGGGTTCACTAGTCCACATAAGGATGCCCTATAGTTACGCCATGTATGTATTAACTGTTCCTTATTAACAAGCAAACTGTCTGGAAAACTTGACCAACAAAGTTGCTCAAATAGCTGTGGCTCTCATGTGAAATTTTTTATATTGAATAGAACTTTTATATTTGATTTGTTAATATTATTAAAAGAGTATCTGTTTTATAAGTATATGCAAATAAGTACTAAAGCTTCGCTCACGGGCCACTGCCTTGAATCATGTGTTTAATTGGTCCAGTTATGAACGAAGCCCGGTTAATTATTTACGTCGTCGAATATATGATGTCGCACAACATTTTTGGAACGCACTACAGGTGCCACAGTAGTGTTACTGCGGAACGGCACTCCTGCAGTCCTTAAACAGATTAACTTTGCCTTAGTCCAATCTTTGATTACTTACTGTATCTCCTCCTGGGGCGGGGATCTAAAACTATTCTTAGGCGACTTGAGGTTTCTCAAAGAACTATTCTCAATGTTTCTACTTTTAAGCCGTGTCGATACCCCTCAAACCAGGTTCTTACAGTGTGAAAACTTTTCATTATAATATTTTAATTATACAACACGCTTTATCACAGTATGATTCTAAATAAAACGAAAAACGGAGAAATCGCACAGTTTGTGTTGGATTGATGCGGCCGAAAACATCATTTATGCGTTGATTTTTCCCATTCTTAGGTTCTTATATATATAATAATAAAATAAATATTTCTTTGTATCCATCGTCTAAATAAACAAAATCATAAAAAAAAAACTGTATCACAATGGTTGGTAAGCCTGTCTTATGATGAAACAGAATCACTACTTACTATTCTGCAATAGTTAGGATCTAAAGGGTTTTAGGCGCAGTTCTACTTTCTCATTACACCTACAACTAACTTTCACTCACCCTCTGACTCACACCCATTCATCACTGTATTTAACACACCCAGAGGACCAATACACACATTATCTTAGTTTTAAGTAATTGTTTTGTTTTATTATTTCTTTTTCATCGCCAAATAGATTCAAAGTTAACATAAATAAATAAAATTATGTACTGGCACTGCATTTTATACTCAAGTCAATGTTCATGACCGATAGGTAGAGGCGCCGTATGCTGAAGCACAGGTTTCCAACCTAGTTCAGCAGCGGAGGCTAATAAGACACAATGTAATCATGTATTTTTAAGATTTTATAAAAATTGACAATTTGTTAAGACTTTGTATGGATCAATAAATATTATTATTAAAATACTTTTGTGGCATGGGTGTATAGACTAGGGACTGAGTGTGTTTCTGTGAAGTACTTCCCAATTAGTGGAACATATAAAACAGCAAGATGTTACCTACATCATTAGAATGGTTTGTTTACTGACGCCCGCTATGAAGCGTTCGAACATGTGTCTTTGTCCGTATCTCAACAGCTCAGTGAGAAAGTCGTATAACGATAGTCCAGTGTTTATAGTGCGGGACAATGAAGCGAGCCACAATTCGCGAAAAGGTTGCGTGCGCCGCGCTGCGCGATGTAAATACTACCGCAAGCTAGTGCGACTGACTCACTGAAGTAAATTAACGATGCCACGATAACGCCGTCGAGACAAAAACAAATATTCATTATAAATAGAGATTAAGGAAACATTGCACTCCCATGTTTCACAGGAAAATTGCTTCGTTGGTCTAGCGGTTAGCGTATGCGACTGCCAATTTAAAAGATTCGGTTTCAATTAGGGAGTCGGGCTATAAATTGCTTTTGAGTTACACGGAATTCTAAATAAAAGCCCGACGTGTAAAAGTTAGCGGTGGCCTTGGAAATTACCATTTCAGAGTGGTAGAAATTAGAAATGAGGCTAAACGGTTCGGCTCTTCCTTTCTGTGCTGAGGGGTCAAACACTGGAACTCACTCAATTCAATTCAATTGAAGAACCTTGACTAGTAGGGTACTTCCGTACTAATTTAAAATATTATCCTGAAGCACAATAATCTAGAAAAAAATTAACACAAAAACCGACTTCAAGAACTGGACCAGATTGAAATGGGACCACATGGGAAGCTATCAAATAAGTAAAAAACTCATCAAAATCGGTCTTCTTGCGTATAAGTAGTTGCCAGGTGTGTTGTGAAAGAGCTGAGGTAGATATTAACTGTGTCTACTTTCCTCAACTCGGAATATTTGGATCGCTACGTGAGGTGAATAACTAGGCCATTTAATCTCTTACGGTTGGAGATACTTTACGCGCAATTTTAATTGTAGTATAAGTTAATTGATATATCATTTTGAAAATTTTCGGACCTCAAAATTAAACTATAGCTTCATGATTTAATCTGAACACTAACGCTTAAACAAGTAAAATTATTTTAAAAAAAACATGACTGTATTAAACATAAAAGTTATACAAATATTCGTAATCACCGTTAAAATTCTTAAAGTTGATAGCGCACTCGATGTTTTTTGAAAACATATTTTTTATGAGATTACATTTTGGCGCCAAAAACCTTTAATTTTGTTTTTTTAATTTTGATGTACTCAATATCACTCTCATGACTAAGCCGAATCTATTGACACCACTCACATAAAACGTCTAGGCTCTAAGGCGTGTCAAAGAAATAGATACACATACATACATACACTCGAAAAATATAACCCTCCTTCTTTCGTAGTCAGGTAAAAAGATTGACGTTTAACTAATATTCATAAAAATAGTTTATAAATTATTTAGATTTTAATTAAATATAGCATTAAACTGTACGAGTTTAGTGGATTTGGCTCTTTTCTCCACGAATGTAAAAAGACCGAGAAGAAACGGTGCTGATTCAAGACGCACTAGCTGAATAAAATTTTAAAAATATTTATTTTCTATTTTTGAAACCTCATGGCTCATTTAAAATATTATACTGTTTACTTCATTACAAAGCAGCGTGTTAACGTTACACTCGGAGATAATAATGACGTTGGAGAACATATATTGTCGCAAATCAGTTTCCTATTAATGTTTGGTGACTATATTAAACCAATAAATAATGCAGGTGTACGTCAGAGCACTATATAAGTGAAGCTACACTTCGCTTAATTACAGCTGAGGAACCTTTTAATATTGTGTAAACGTTTTAATAACTTGCATGTTACAAAATTTTCTTTAATGTTTTGCGGGGCTGAAAAAAGCTGAAATATACAATATCTTAGATCAGTGGGTGGTGACCAGGGGCCAGGAGGGAGGTTTGGGGACAAAACCAGGAGCCCCTAAAAGAGCTACAGTTGAAAGGTTACATCAAAAGATTCGTGTTTATCCGGCGAGAGGGCCCGCGAGGGGAGCGCTCGTGAGGGCCAAGGAACAAAGCTAAGCCTCTATATACTTTAATTTACACGTTTATATAATGAATTTCAATGAAAAAGCGGCGCGTGCCAAAAGCCGTCTTTATGAAAAAGCTTTTTTGTTGGCTCCTCATGACCAACTTGCAAAGCATCTTTCGTTCATATTTCGTTCAGTACTATTCTTTAAGCACGCAAATATTCTAAAACAGTTTATCGTACTCTTTATGAGCAAAGGTTGCATGTCGACTTATTATTAATAAATGTTCCATAAGGACAGAGTACAATGATATCCTAAATGGACATTATCTGAATCCTTCTACACGTATGATTATTTAAATTGAATACTTTGAATGGAATATATTTCATAAAAATGGACTGAAATTTTATGTGGTTTTTATATGTGCTATTTATTCAAGATTAAACGCTATTTAACATTACAGTTTATAACCAAAGAAAGGTCGGAAGAAATGTTTCCCTAGGGGTTGATAAAGCTCAGCAAATAAATAGAGTGCAGTCTATTTCTTTTTGAATTTTCAAAGTGACTCTACTCTGCTTGAGGGCAGATATAAGCAGTATCCAAAAGCCCCTACCCCTCTTCACTACTCGTCGTCGTGCTCGTCACTATACTCGTTGCGAATTCAGACAATGCAGTATGGTGTCCCGTCATGGCGATCTCTCACACACTAACGCAACACGAAACCACGAATGTTGTTTATTTAGGTTGAACTTCTGCGGGAGGGTAGTAATGACCCGTTCGGGCCGAAATCAGCGCGGCTCTACTACCTTTCAACTTTTCAAACGGTTATTTGGTCCACTATTTTCCGCTTGAGGATTTTTCTATAAATGAATTGAAAATTTCTAAATTATTAATTCATTCGTAAAAATTCTAAAATAAACATAATAAAAAACATACCAAAAATATTAAGGAAGAAATAAATGATTGCATTGCTTACTTGTTTGTTATTCACTCGCTTGATATTTTACAGAAATGTGTTTATTTATTCAAATCTCTCTAATATAAACCTAAATATTGAATTAGTTTTTGTAAGTACACAATTTCGCAAACGATTTTAACGTGTTTTACAGTAATATTGATAAAAGCAAACTAGTAGGCAAATGTTAGTGAAATATAGTAATGATAGTTGTGCGGTACAGTCATGATTGCAATCGCCGTGAATACTTCATATTGTGTGTTTGTACTCACTCTTCGCTCATTGTTTACCTCGGTATAATTAAACCACCAATAATAATCACTAATAAAGGATTACCCAGAATACAAACGCACATTCAATTACCTCAAATTAAATAATAACAGAACGTTATTCCAAAACGTTCTCATTATGTTTGAGGAGACGAATGATTGAAATTAATTATTCGTATAATACAATCTGCAAAACTGTTGTTCTGTTGAATCCGCGGAACTAGTGTCGTGTCGTAACGTAACGTAGTCGTCGTGTAGTTCGTGTGTTCCCTGGGGAACGTTGACTGGAGCTCCAATAGATTATTTTCTCTTTCCACTTCTTTATCATTTTTATATAAATAATCTGTAAATTAACGTGACTGGTGATGCACGAGCCTGTGACAAACGATTGAGCTAAAAGTGTTCGTACTATTATGGTAATTAGTTTTAACCAAATCCTTAAATCGCAGTACATAATTGAACATAAGTAATTGGGTACCGTGCCGTTAACACATTCATAATTGTACTCCAGAAACTAATTTCTGTTTAAGTGGAAATAAGTGGTTTTAGTGGCTAGAAATAGTGATATTTTGTGAGATATATCTTGCTTCTATTACGGAACAGTGAATAAACGTCTCAAAAGTGGTTGGTAACAGTAATTCAACAAAAACAATCGATGTGAACATAAAACCACCGGCATTAAAAGTGTTCGTTAAGTGATTCGTTAAAACGCGTAAGCGACGGCTTATACACGGCGCTTACGCCGTTCTTCTCGCGACCCCGCACCAACCGCCTGGACTTTTACTTGCTGCGATTGAATATTGACGGTGTGTAAACATAAACATATTGCAAAATATTTAACTTTATATCTAATCGGGTCTTTGGTTCTGCAACTAAAAAAACTAATAATTAGGTGCAGTTTGTCGTTGTATTGAGCTGTTTTTGTTGTGATGGCTTCATCGTGGGGTTGTTGTACCAATTTGAGTGACGACGAACAGTTTATTAACTGCGTTAGATGTCACAAATCACATCATTTTGCCTGTCTATCTATACCAGAAATTGCTTGACTCAGATGCATATGGTGAATGGAACTGTCCTAGTTGTAAGGTCAAATTGATGAAATCAACAAAAAAGGAGTACACCCCAAATAGGAATGTTTCGAATGCAAGGGGGAATAAGAGACCCGCTTTGAACTCGCCCCCTCAGACGGCCGCTATAACCACCAAAGATGTGAGAAATATTGTTCAGGAAGTAATTAGAACAGAATTTGCCTTGGTATTGCAGCAAATTGACAAGTTCATACTCAATGCGATAAATAAAGAGCTAGAACCAATTCGCTGCGAAATTTTGGACCTCTCGACATCACTGAATTATCATACCAAGAAGTTCGAACAGTTTCAATCGGAGCAAAAGACATTGTAAAAGTCAATGGAAAATTTGGCGGAGGGAAATAACCTGCTCAAGAATACCGTGGCGGAACTAAGTAACCGAATGAATACTATAGAACAACTGACACGTTCGGGCAATGTGGAGCTTCACTGTTTACCTGAGATTAGACAAGAGAACTTATACACCATGGTTAAGTAACTAGGATCGGTGGTTGGATGTGAGCTAAGCGATAGTGACATCCGCCATTGTACCCGTGTAGCTAAGCATCAGACCAGTACAAACACCCGCCCACGCTCCGTGGTGGTCCAGCTCGCTTCTCCTCGGGTTCGCGATCATCTTATGGCTGCTGTTATTAAATACAACAGAAATAAACAAAACGCTAAGAAACTCAATAGCTCAGACTTTGGATTAACTGGTAGAAGGACTCCGGTATTTGTGATCGAGCACTTGTCACCCTTTAACAAAGCACTTCATGCTGCCACTCGACTTAAAGTGAAAGAGAAGGGATATAAATTTGTTTGGGTACGGAATGGAAGGATATTTGTCAGAAAAAACGAGGAAGCAGATCATATATTTATTAGAAATCTTGACTCTTTAAATAAGTTAATATAATATTTAATAGTAGTCTCCTAGCATGTAATTGTAATCAAATTCTAGTACATTCGACTGTTTGCGAATATATTATCAAAACACTAGAGGCCTTCGCACAAAAACTAATAAGGTCTATCATAATTTAAGCTGTAATAACTACGATATAATCATTATTACAGAGACCTGGTTAAACAGTATCGTATTGAGCAGTGAGCTATTCGACAATAGGTACGCGGTCTACAGAAGAGACAGAGAAAGTTCCAGTTTGAATTGTGACAAAGAGGGAGGAGGGGTTTTGATTGCTATTAGGAGTGATCTGCTATCTAAACGAGCTAAGCATTTGGAGAGTAACTGCTAAGATCTATGGGTTACTTTAGAATTGCCAATGGCCCGTTCTGTGAGTCGCATGGCTCTCTGTGCAGTATACTTACGCCCTCCGGTACATACTTTTCATTTGGAACATTTTTTTGATAATTGTAATAAAAATTTTGAAATACTAGTGGTTGTGGAATTTGTGTCATGGGTGACTTTAACATGGGTAGTATCGACTGGATCAATGTTGGGGATACAACTAATAAATTTAAACAGCCGAACACTGTAGAATTTTTGTTGGATTTTATTTGTACCAATAATCTCTACCAATTAAATAATATAAAAAATGCTTCAGGTCGCATATTGGATCTTGTACTATCTATTTACTCAACGTGCGATGTTAGTCAAAGTGATAATAGTTTATGTAATTTAGACCAACACCACCCTCCATTTAATGTTGTATTTTCCTTTGAAAAAGTAACAAATCTTCCTTATAATATTGATGCTGGCAGACCTAACTTCCATATAGCGAACTATGTACCTATTCGTAACTACTTGAATGCTATTGACTGGAGGGGATTATTTGAGAAACTAAGCGACGTTAACGCGATGGTCGAAGTCTTCTACGAACTTATTAACGGTGATGTACATAAATACATTCCCGTTCGAGTTTCTAATGTTAATAAGTTTCCACCATGGTTCAACAAAAAAATAATAAAAATGATAAATTCGAAAAATAAAATCAGAAAACGCTACAATATTTTTAAAACCCATTAGATAAAATTGAAATGCAGCTAATTAGCAGACGATGCAGTGACTATGCAAAGCTTTGTTATAATCTAAGGATCTTATTTAGGGCCGGTCTTATTTAATATTTTCATTAATGACATCTCCAGCTGCTTTCGACACTCTAATATCTTTTTATATGCCGACGACTTAAAAACTGTCAAGATTGTTAAGACCAGAACTGATTCTCTCAACTTGCAAGAGGACTTAGATAGGCTAGCCCAGTGGTGTAAAAGTAACTAAAATGCACTTAAACGCAAGCAAATGTTACCACACAAAGTTTACTAGAAAGCTTAACGTGCTTCCGTTTGAGTATAGCATTAACAATAACAAAATCAAAGAAGTTGACACAATAAAGGATCTCGGGGTGTTATTTGACAAAAAATTAACTTTTATACTCACATAGATAGCATTGTAAAAAGAGCATCAAAAATGATGGGATTTATTATGAGAACCACCAAAGAGTTTCGGCTTCACAAAACAAAAATCCTGTTGTACAATGCCCTTGTTCGTGGGATTTTGGAATATTGTAGCGTAGTCTGGCGGCCGCACTTTGCTGCGCATACATTGCGTCTTGAACGTGTGCAGAAACGTTTCTTATGGCACCTAGCTTTTCACAGTGGAACTGTTAAAAAAATGCATACTTACACCAGCAGATTAAATTCTTTTAAAATGACGTCACTTGAGAAGTGTCGACACATAAATGACGCGTTGTTTGTGTGTAAGGTAATGACCCATAAAATTGACTGTCCACAATTACTAGAGGGTTTTGACTTCCGTGTTCCTTCAAGGATCCCTCGCAAAGCCATAACACCATTACGCGCACCTCTTAGAAGGACGGTTCTTGGTGCCAATTCGCCGTATGCACGTTTTTGCAAGGTTATTAATAGTTGTAGTGACTTAATTGACCTCAACGTTGACTCCTTGAGTAAAGTCTTGTTTACTTAAGAACCTCCCAGAACGGTAGCAAGGAACGAGTGAATTGGAAAGTGTGAACCAGTGCTCACTCCCTTTATAGTTTTTGTAGTCTATAGTGATACATGGTACAAATCATTTTACGCATGCGGAGTTTACCTATAAGTAATTGTAACACTATTGCTATTTTCCTCTTGATGTGCTTTTTTACTTTATTATTATGCTGTGTATACAATTGTTGGTAAACCAATAATAAACAAAAAAAAAACATTAGTAATCAACAAACTAGTTGCAAATAATCCCTTCTATAATAATCTTAATTGCCTTGGTTGTGCAGCGGTAACGTATGCGAATGCTGTGTTGAGATCTTAGATTCGATTCCCAGGTCGGACAAAATGTTTCGGTTACACTAAATACGTATGTATGGCCCTCCCAAAGTAACTCAAATCTGCCTGATGGAAAGCATGAGTAGAATACAGGAGTGGTGGTCGTCATATTCATTGCAAAAGCAGACAATGTAACAATGCAGCATGCATGGTCCCATAGGAATTCCATCCCATCCCAATCAGTTGTCCCATAGTACAAGCTCTGCTAAGTTTATGCATGGGCCAAAATAGGGAGGAGGGGGGGTTTAGGTTTGACTCTTTGACCCATGTTCAAACCTCCACTCCGAAATGTCTCTACACTATTGATATTTTTTCATCTCTCATTTATTTCAATGTTATAGTATCGTTAAAAGGGACATAATCATATGACTATCTGGAATCCCCTCCCTTGCCCCGTGGTTAGAGGTCCGAAATGTCATTATTATAAATTTGAGAAATACAAAATACCTAACGCTCTGTTGTGCTGCACAGGAGCAATGATTATATACAAGTGAACAACGAGTACGGCAGCGAGCACAAAGCGAGCGCTGAAGATATTTTGTTAACAGTTGCTAAATTTGTTTCAGATTCCTATTTAAATTAGTATTTGGAACTATTTCATTCGTTACATTCATTACTTGACTTTTACACTCAGAATCGTAGAATACATACAAGTATAAATGACGTGACATTTTAGTTTTTTATTTAACTAGCCGAGTTGTTGTCTTTAAAACAACTACCGCAGGTAACACGGCGGGGTGAAGTTAGTCTAAAAAGTAGGCTCAGTTACTCTTTATACGGTCGGCTAACTGACAGTGCAAATGCCGTCAAAATCAATTCAACTGTCCCAGAGGTTAATCGTAACAAAGAGACAGACAGACGGACAGATGGGCAATATTTTTAGAAATTGTTCTGTTGAGGTAAGTATCGTTTACACTCTCATTTTTATTCAGTGAAAAGTTGTTAATTTGAAATCACAAAAGACACTTCAGTTTTATTTATTTGTTAAGGTTCTGCTCCAAACATACATTAAATCAGATACAATTTTAAACATTGCACGGGAAGGCCTCACATCCTGCAGTGTTGTGTAACCTGGCGGGATATTTGATCCACATGGTGCACCATGACTTTAGAGGAATTACACATTACGATGCAGCACGCATGCAGCACGACCACGTGTGCTCCTCAGAGCTCCGTTTGATTTGTTCATGGTGGTCGACTCTCACACTACCGCATATATACGTATCGTGCCTCGAAGCCAACGAGTAACATCAACGTTCCTTTTTGACACTAAAGTTAAGTATGGTAAACATACACAATGTATTTAGTTTACTTCCCGTAAATAATTTGCAGTGTCAACTAACCAAAACGTCCTACGGAGCGTAAACACAACCCATTAGTGAAAAAATTGGCTAAGCTTTATCAACGTAGCGCTGTACGTCGGCCCGCGCGGCGACGCTCCGCGGACAAACGCGTCGCTTTGAAACTTTTACTTTTATTCCTATTAAAACTTGTTTATGATTCTGGCCACAAGTTAACAACTAAAGGCCAAGTTTTAAACGAGCGCGCCACATTTTCATCGCTCTAATGATGTCTCCGTGAATGTTTAATAATTCATTAAAACTAGTGTCGCGCTCGAGTGGGCGTCTCGGTCACAAAGTCGGAGTGGCGGCAAACACCCAGGCCGTGCGGGTGGCGCTAAACTGAATGAGTATTGTTCAAGTGCGCGGTGCATACACTGGGTACATACGGTGGACTCCGCTTTACGTAACACCCATTACGTTATTTTTTTTATATATAAGCAGCGAAAATGACTGCCCTGCCTGATGGAAAGCATGAGCGGTGGTCATGCTTTCCATCAGGAAAAGGAAAAGACCCATACTATGGCGGCCTGGTGAGATGCTTTTTCACGCCCTGCTGAAGGGACCTGGGATCATAGTGGGAAGGAAACACGTGCGCTGGTAGTGAGTTCCAAGTTTTGACCGCTAGGCACAGGAAGGAAGCACCGAAGCGATGAGTACGAGAACGTATGTCTTCCACTTTAAAGCGGTGACTTCCAAGGCTGGCACGTGTTGTTCTGTAGAGGAAGGGAGTGAGGGGGATCAGTTGGAAGAGCTCTTCTAAACACTATATGGTAAAGGCAATAGAGGACTGCCAAGGAGGCGATATCTCTACGCAACTGCAGAGGCTCAAGGGTCTTGGTGGCTTCGGGACTATCGACTGGTCAAAAGCATCAAACACGTTCTGTGTGACACCATCGCAAAGGTGAGAACAGTACTCCACGCACGAGCGAACCTGGGTCTTGTAAAGAAGACACAAATGCTCGGGTTAGAAGAACCGTCTCGCCCTTTTTAACACACTTAGCTTCCGCGAGGCCGCTTTAGTGACACTCTCAACGTATTCGCGTGGGTTGAGGATAGCGAGCTTACATTGTAATGGCATTTGAGTGTACTAAAAAGTGGGAAAAGTTGAACTCGACCAGATTCTTACAGCCCCATTGAAAAATGCGGCCCAGAACATTGTCAAGTTGAGTGACAAGTTCTTGTCGTCTTCCTTCAACGTTTGCTTGGTTGTCAGAAGGCTGTCCAAAATATTGTACATGAACAGTGCTGTCGTCTGCATAACAATGAATGTTGTCAAGGGCTGACCTGTCATTGACATGCAGAAGGAACAGTGTAGGCGACAGGACGGAGCCTTGAGGTACTCCGGCGTTAGCCCGCTGATACTCGGAGGCCGCACCGCCGCAAAATAATAAATCAATATTTTGGACATCTCACACACACATCCAGCTAGTCCAAAGCTAAGCAGAGTTTGCTTTATGGGTGCTAGATAATTGATATAAATACATATATACTTTTTATTGTAAATACATATTTTATTAAACATAGAAACTAATATTTGCAGATCATACAAACATTTGGTCCGACCTGGGAATCGACCCCGAGACCTCAAACAAAGCAGTCGCATACGCTCCCACTGCGCCACCGAGGCAGTCAAATAATATTGGTATACATAAATGTATGTAGTCATATTGCAAGTTCATACGTGTAATTTTTAATTCAGTAACGAGCATGTTTAACAGCGAAACTATATGGCAGTAGAACATGACGTAACAGGTATTATACAACATTCATTACAAAACTGACGTTAAGGTTGGGAGAGGCACAAAGACCGAGATTACAGCCCTACTGCTCCATTTCTTTTGATACCATACAATAAATGCTGGTAATGGGCGGCCTTTGGCGCGGAATAGAGCCGTGGCTCTCGACGAATGTTCTCGCGGAGGCGGCTACAACCGTTAACTTGATCTAGCACGCCGATATTGTTAGTTGATAATATACAGCCCAATGTAAATTTGCATTGTGATCGTCAAATTGGTTCATTTACAATTATATTTGGAAGTATTTAACACCTAAAGTGTCACAGAATTTATTAGGCTGCAGTAATCCTTTAAATAATTATTAACATATTCATATAGCGAAGTTTGTAATGAGCGACATATTTCAAGTGGGCATTTAGCTGTTTGAGCTCCTACCTTTAATGAGATGCGCGGCGAGCACGATGGCGGCGGTGAAGACGTGCAGGCGCCACGTGCACGCGCACATCCTGCGCGCGCCACCTCACACTCTGTAACAATTCACTTTAGCTTAGCACAAATCACTTTAGCTTCAAGTAATATCATCATTAATATTATAAAGCTGAAGAGTTTATTTGTTTAGTTGAACGCGTCAATCTCAGGCAGTACTGGTCCGATTTGAAAAATTTTTTCACTGTTTGATTGAAGATTATAGACATCACGATACGAGCAAAAGAAACGGAGTGACAATGAAATGTGTTGCAGAAACAGGGGAAAATCATTTCTATTGAGAGCTTTCACTGCGGGCGCTGCGTAAACGATTTAAGTTTAACGAAAACAGTGTACAAAAGAATTATTCCCCTTTCGAAGATATAAAAAAAGTTCGCGAGAGCATACGTCTATCTTTTGAGGTTGGCTAACTGTAACCGTTTTTATGGCAACCTATTTGTTCACGCTTTACAACAACACGCTACGGGCAATAGGCAAACTGTAACCGTTGCCGAGTTTGTGCAAGCCGCGCGGTTCAGACCAAATGCTTAATGCCTTCATAAATTGGGTACCTATTGTTTGTATGCGACGATAGCCAATGTTGAGATTGCGTGCTCGCACCACACTCCGCACGCAGCACAAGTTATTTACTGGCCTGGAACACAGGTCTTACCTAGATCAGGCAGATTGAGCTCATAAAAACATTACAATTATTAGAGTCTAAGAATAGTAATGTTTTTTGGTAAGATATAACTAAAACTTGGTACTGATTGTATAATTATTTAAGAGTTTGCAGTTTGTTTATTTTTATTAAGTCTTCTCTTAAGTTACGTAACACCCAATGTTTGTACATTCAATATGGAATACATTTCTATTATTTATTTTTTTTATTTATTATTTCATATACCTAATGTATATTGCCATTGAAATCCTACTATCGCAATGTTTTTATGGGGAAGTTATTAGGAATGTTTTTTTGGGAGAGATAATGTAAATATAATGTGAAAAGGCAGGTAAGGCACTTGTGACGGCCTCTGATGTTACGAGTGTCCATGAGATGCGCTAATCGCTTATCTTCAGGAGACATGTCTGCTCGTTTGCCTCTATTCCATAAAAAGTCTAATAGGTTAGCTCAAGAATGATCATTTTGAAGAAGATATAATAAACTGTGTAATATGTACAAAGTGTGAGCGACACTTGAGTCACTGACGCGTCATTGAGTACGTCCCCCGGCGCAGCGCTAAGTGCGACTTAATGTGTTAAACGATCTCGTCACACCGGTTTATTTAAAACTTAAGCATGTTCAGTAGGTACTCACACTTAACTTGAGCCTGATTTACACTTGTTAGTTAGCGATCATTAGTATTAAGTTTCACTGTAAATAAACCGTTACTTACATGAAAAACCTTCGTAATGTTTCTGAAATGGAATTATATATATATATATATATATATATAGAGATGAATAGTTTTAGCTTGGGACAATTAGTAAGTAGTAGTCTTAGTTACTAGTAAAGTTTTTTTAAATTATTGCTCTTAACGTTTATGATTTAATACTTTTATTACATAAAGTTATAGAGACAATTAATTGGTTATTGAAATAATATTAATAAATAATTAATACCTTTAGTTGTGTGTGGAATAAATAAATACTAATATTTTTTGTTTTATATTCAAGAAGCAAATTATATTTCATGTTTATTTAGAGCACTAAAAAACAAGCTCTACAAATTTCATAAAGAACAAAGTTCAATCATTTATTTAAATTTATTCGTGGCTAAATCGATATTTATTTAAATATTTTTCAGACAAAAACAAAACGACCTCTACATAAAGGCAAATGAATAATTGGATTATGGGTCAGTGAGGTTACAGATTGCAATATATTAGTTTGTTTAGTCGCCGAGATACATAATACACGAGGGGTTCAGACAGCAAGTTTACTGCACCTGATGCCAGTGAAAGCCACACGCGATTGTAGTAGATACATGCGTCGAGCTCAGTAGGATATAAACACATAATTAAATCGAGAACTAATAATTTGATATTGAGAATAGGAGTATTTCCTGCTAGATAGTAGAATAAACCTCTATATACATCAATTAATAAATGTTCTAGAACTATTTACAATAAATCCTGAAATAGAAAAAATTCCCAAGTAACAAATAATTGACAGTATTCTATTAGATTTATTGAACAGGTCAGGGTTTCATACATTTTCGAATGATTTTTTACATATAATTTTCGTGGCTCGATTTTCACGTTTTTTTTTAAATGTGTGTTTTGCTGGTGTACCTCAGATAAAATAGTTAACATTACGCTTAGACCAATAGGAGCCAAGCATATATCGAAAATCATAACAAACACAATCTTTATTCTGGTTGATGATAGAGTACACAATAGTTAATACTTCCAAGTTATACAAAACCCATCAACTTGGTGCACTTCTCACGAAGCGTGCCATCTTGAACGTACATTAAAAAACTTAGGCAATGTGACGTTGTCCAACGTCTCTTCCGTGCGAGACGCGCGTAGCCGCCTCAGTGCCCCTCAGTGTCTCACGCTACTGTCTGTATCTCGGCGTTCACTACAATCCGCCAGCAACGAGCCATTCAGCAGCGCCTTCATATTGCACAAGATATTAATGACAGCCGCCAGACGACTCCTCGCACAGAGATTCATTTTGTTAAAAAGGATGAACAACAACAGCAAAGTGTAAGATTAGTCGGACAAATTGTGTTTTACACAGTTAAATACACCAATTACCTCATATTTAGAGTTTTCATCAAAACGACTTCAGAAATTACATCTGATTTCATAGCACCTGTCTTTATACATAAAATATTATCCACGTTACCGATTACTATGACGTACGGACGACTAGGGACGCTTTAATTTATTGTGTTAAGTCAACACTCATAGACGTTACAAATAAAGCAAAGCGGATAACATTCGAGTCAGGGGGCCGAGATACTGAGACATTACCTTCTAGCTACTGCTGCTGTGACAAGGATCGTATTATACGCCACTGGAGGGAAATCTTCCCAACGAACAAACAACTTAATTCTCCGGTGAGACATGCGTGTCGCTTTGTGAGTGCTCTGTAGACACTTGTGTTCCTTCAAATTTCAAATGTTTCAGTTCATTGAATACAACGAGGGTGAGTCGCGCCTTCAAGAAATAAATACTATAATTTTTGCAATCGACAAAGGTATACAGAAATACATACAAGTTCATAATTTTAACAACCTGGATAAGTTTATATTATATTTCAATATTAGCGGCAGGTTTACTGAGATTATGTGATGCTCGTGCACTAGCATCATAAAAGATGATATAACAAAATGCATCGAGTAAATTCTAACTTGGACGATTGATGTTCCGGTTGCGGCCGCCTATTCGACCCCAGGCTACAGATACGAGTATTCGACCACAACCTCTCTCGGTGCTACAGCAACTTTTTTGTTATTTACCATATGAAATTTGTAGTTTTATTCCTTTGTACCCAGATAGACTAATGGAGTTATGGACTTTAGAAGTTACTTACTGGTTCTTCTCCCTAAGAATGACATTTTGGAACCAAGCAGCTATTATCAATATTATAGCGTTTCGAAAGTGCCTGAATAGGCCTGAAAAAACAACTGTTTGATTGATTGATCGATATGTATATTCTTCCTTCCAGCCCCCTTTGAAAGTGTTTTCATCTAAAGAGCATTGGCGTCTGGCAGAAGATTATTAAATAATTCAACTAAGACTCAATCAAAAATAAAAACACTAAATATAATTTAAGACATAAAATACGAAATGTTGTGAGTACAGAATATATTGCAAATGGTACGTATTCCACTGTTCCACGAAGATATTATTATTGACAGAAAAGAACAGAACTAGGACGCGCAAAGAAGTTAGTGCGGAATATAATTTACTAAACTAACTATAAGTCTCTTTATTTCACAAACTACTACTACACATTTTCAGATAAAAAATACTATAAGTGTTTTTCTGTATTCTCGGCAATGTTGTATGCAAAAGCCAAGCAAACGTGAAGGATTTAGTATCAATGTGAACTTGAAGATAGGCTTTAAAGATCGAAATCGTTAAAAGCAATGTGAAATCCTCTCTCCATTTTATCGGTACGTATTTATTGATTCAATGTGTAACAAGTGTAGTAAACAATAAACACGGCATGAACACTACGTTCGACGCAGAACCATTACAGGATTAGTCGCCGTCGCCGGGGACTTTCGCAGAGTGTATTATCTAAATGATTTAATGTTAACATTACTGGGATAACATCTCCACCAGATTTCTTAAGTACGTAATGAAAGAAGTTGCTCCTATTATACCTCATTTAGCGAACCTACGCTTTGATAGAGGTGTCTTTCCTGACCCACGAAAGATAGCCATAATTACCCCTGTGCATAAGGGAGGAGATAGAGACAACGTTAACAATTTAAGACCGATATCAGTCCGACCGATATCAGTCCTACCGGTAACATCAAGATTTAAAAAAAACTAATTAATAATCGACTCTCAAAATATCTAAAAGAATATGACTTACTATCCATGTCGCAGTATGGTTTTCGACAGGGTATATCAACTAAGGATGCAGTCACTTCACTGAGTTCATTGGTGGTGAAAGGTCTTGATAGTGGAAACAAATGTTTTGCTGTATTTTTAGATCTCAAAAAGCATTTGATACCGTCTCTGTCCAATCCTCTTAAAAAAATTGCAATACATTGGTGTGAAGTTAACGAAAATAAACTATTTTATTATAATTTTTATTGATTACTTAATAATTACCTGACTGCCTCAGAAGAAGCGAGCGTTTGTATGTATATCTATTTCTTTGGCATGTCCTACAGCCCAAACCGCTGGACCGTTTTTGAGGTATTGTTCAATTCGTCAAAATCGTGGTGAATTTTTTATTTTATTGATAACAATCCTCATAGACTACATACGTTTCGTTTCTATACTTAGGCTTTTGCGAGTTTCACTCATATACATAGCTTTTGTTGCTAAACGGGACTTATTCGTAAAAATTTCGTTCCTGTTAACACGAGCGATGTAGCCTTAGAAGAGTTTAAATGATTGTATCGCGAATCAGTCAACATTTGTATAAAGTGCAAGTGCTATCTAATAAAAATAGTTACGGTATATTTCCGAATGAACAGATTTTTTTTATCTTTAACAACATTCCATGATGACGAGCAGAGTGGTTAAGTTGTGAATGCATGATGAACAGAGTCTCTTTCATATCAATAATACTTGCTTATATGTTTTACGTTTGTACGACGTAGACGTGTAACACAATTAACAAAATAGGCAAGTAATGTCACAGACACGCAAGGCCTATACACTTGGCCGCGTAACATAATATATACATATATACTTAAGTTATATTTATTTGGTTGTATATGTGTATCTCCACGATGTTTGCCTTACTCGTGTTGTACTATTGTAATACGCTACATAGATTGTCTGTTATTTTGTGTTGAACTTACACTAAGCTTTACTTACTTCTTTCGACAAGGACAAAGATTATGATTTCATTTATTCATCTGCGTAATTAATATTAATAATAATAATCCGACACTTGTAAAGATGATACAAGAACAACTGTGCAGAATATCGGCTTAGCTGCAGCCTAGCACACAGCCGAGAACGTTGAGTATCACAGAGGGGAGATTGCATCCTCATCCTCAGAGATTACTTTGATTATTCCGGTTGCGGATACTTAATGCTGGGAAAGTGTATTTCTAATTATAAAGTAGTTGGTATTTCCTTAGTTATTGCGATAATCATTTAAATCACGTTGATAAGAATGCGAAGGACGCATTCAAGGCTGTTACGCTGAGTAACGGCGTCGCTTATTGTTCCGGTGCAATCACTCCAGTGGAGCCCTTAATTGCGTGATCAAAGACGCTTTATATTTAGTTTATAATCTGGAATGGTAGTTATAAAGTAAAAACGCGTATTGTAACGCGAACGGTGAGCGTAGATCAGTTAATGCGTCGGTGAGTTACACACAGGGAACAGCTCGTTCACTCTGCTTACTTAAAGAATAACTATAACATTTATTATGTTCAAATAAATGAATAAATACACAAAAGAACGTAAAGACGTACTTTCGGTTAGTCAAATGTACGTAGGCTTGAATTGAAAATAGGTGCTAAAATATGCATATTTATGTTTATTATAACTCTTAACTCACTGATAATACCGATTAACGATATTTATATATCACCGAACATAATATACAGTAAAATTAACTTGTCCAGGCAGTTAAGTCCAATACATAAAACGTAAAATTAGTCAGAACAATAGTTGACGCCAAGTATCGTAAGGGGCTAAAACAATGTTATTCCGCGTGAACAAACTCGACATTTTCCCAGTTATAAATAGCACACCTAAAATCTGAACACGCCTCTACATATAGCCGATATAAAACAGCGCGTTTGTGCGGCTCGTGTTAGCGCAAACATCGTATTAGCAGTTTACTGCAATAGACTACCAAGTGGCGGCTCCCTACTTGGTTCAGGTTAACAATATAAAATGTGGAAAAATGTTTTAACAAACTTGTTATTTTTGAAAGGGTTTCAGAGGCGTTTCCTGAGAATAAAATTATAATAATCGCTTTATTGTACACTAGATTAGTTACAGAGGTAACTTCAAGCGAGGAGGTACAAGTGGCGGACTCATCGCCCAAAAGCAATCTCTTACAGGTAATCATGATGGAAAGGAAAGAAACATGTGGAAAGTATAGGTTGTAGATCCTGCTGTAATAAAGGTTGATAGACAAAGAAAATTAAAACAGTATATATCCATATTATGTAAATTATTAGTAACACCTAGTGTAATGATAAATATTAATAAATAAGTGCAACTAAGATATTCCATAAATATACTCAAGTGGAGTTTTGTGGACAAATTGAGAGCAAGGTCTGTTACAGGTCACCGACGTCTCACGTCGACGTCAGCGTGGAGACGTATGCCCTTAAACCTCTTAAGCCCAGCAGTGGGACATTATGGGCGGTTGATTGATTAATTGATTGATTTATATATATAGATAATGGAAGGGAACTACGGAATTCTTAGTTACTGCGCTAGTCCGACCCCACGTCACCGATTTATTTTACTGTTAACTGTAACTAATTATAAATATTTCGGATATCTAATAGACAACGCCATCTAGTCTCAAACTAATCGGAGCTTGTATTATGGATACTATTCAAATGATATTAATCCTAAATACTTTTTTTTGTAAATACATACATATTACGCAAAGAAAACACCTAAACTCAACCTAAAAACAAATATTTGTAGATCATACAACCATTTGGTCCGACCCAGGATTCGAACCCGAGATCTCGTGAACAGCAGTTGCGTATGCTGCTACCGCGTCACTGAGGCAGGCACCTGTAAGTTTGAGCAAATTTAAGACAATCTTAGAAAATTTTTTCATATATGTACAATGTGTATGTACAATGACAAAAGGTTTCTTAGAGTGTTTGTTTAAATTTGTTTAATTAACGTTCATTGCGGTACACGACTGCAATATAATTTGCAGGTCGAAGAACCATCTAACGTAGATATCTTGTTAGCCAATATTAACAATAGATCGTATTCATGTGGCCGGAGATGGCCCCACTGTTTCGGTATGTTTGTCTTTGTTATGAGGTTTAAACTACAGTAGGACACAATGCTGCAGATAATTAATTTTACCTCGATTTTATGAAGACACTTAAAACTAAACTACTCGGCTCAAGACTCGACTTTTATTGATGTTTTTCATCGAATTGGATCGACGAATAAAAACTATGTGGTTTGTACTACATAAGTATTTTTTATTTGATCTATATTGACAGACAACTCAACATATGTAGTCTCAAGATTAAAGGATGCGATATATCGATAGTATTTTATAAATATATACTCACGAGTCGCTAATCTTTTGTAAATTTAAGACCCTAGAAGCAAGAGTGACGTCACATAGTACCATCGAACTTTAGCTTTGTGCATGCAATATCCTTTCCACCGCCGCTTTGTGTAACACTTTTGACAAAAACACTATATTTTGTATACAGCAGCTTTTATTTCGTAATTTGACTACATTATTTTTAGTCAGTAGTTCTGCTCAGGTAAATGGGTTACTATCAGCCGTTATAGTTAGAATTTAGTAGCAGGGCGTTGAAACCGATAACACTCTTTTAGCAATTCGTGACACAACTTGAAATCTAAACGTAATCAGAGGTGGATCAGTGGGGTCGGGTGCGACTCGCCACGAGGCTCGTTCGTAAACCATTTTATCTCAAGCACTGGCCGCAGTTGCTGCGGATTAAATTCCAAGCTTTGACGGCGCTCTCCTCTGTAATATGATGCCTCAAGTTATAATAATATTGATGTTGTGTTGTTCTTCTCATTTGTCTCCTTACACCTTTACTTGCCATTCTTATTAATTTATGTTGATTCTATTTTACTCCGGCAGGTAAAGTGGAATTTAAGAGTTACGAAAATATTGTTCCTACTTGTATTTTTACAGTTCTGCTGTTTTAATGTCTTCAGTTTACCTTTGTACCAGTTGCTTTCCTTCCTGTATAAATGTGTGTTACTCGACATTTGTAAGACTATATATATCGACATATACATAGACTGAACCCACAGTTATGTCTATATATGTAGGAACACACCACGCAGGAAGCCGCGTAGGGATTATCGTAAAAATTAACATATTGCCAATTTCACGCCACTTGGCTATTATAACGTCCTCGTAATCCAATTGCTATGTGAGAGTAGCTTTTAAAAACCTTTATGCATGTAAATGGACACTTTACAATGTATTTTTACAGTTTTTCATATAAATGCTAATTGTAGTACTAATTGTACTGGCCACTGAAATTGGAGTATTTTAATGTTTAAGTAAAGTACTTTGTAAAAGCTCACGTTTGTGAGATATGAATGAAGGTCATTCGCGCTAAAGCCGCGAGTTATCACTTGAATGTCATAATACAAAAGTATGTTTCGTTCAAAATACTTTCCAAATCAGAATTAGCGAAGTACTTGCCAGCTGTAAATAAACTTTTGTTAAAATATATTTTCATTTAGCATAGATTTCGTAAAGATAAGTGTGATATTCAAATTATTTGATGAAATTATCTAAACAACAAAAGTTCCTGCGCTAACAGCTGGTAAACGAACTTAGTTTAGTATTCAAGTAAGTCACAAATCGACCTGACTCAAATAAAGTGTCGGCACTGCAGCAGCGCTCATTGTGTTATTAGTGAGTAAGTTTCGCTCGGTAACCTTCTCATTCAAACAATAAAAATAAATATTATCGTGCAAAACATTACAACCTTAGCACTTCCGGCTGTTTCCGGCGCGTACGTCATCTGTTACGCGTTACGTACACAGAATACTATCTAGAGTAGCAATAAGACAATGTTTTCCTTATTATCCCTAACTTGCTTAATGTATTATTACAAGCTCTCATTTATTTAGTCCCTATGCCGATGTTTGTCTGTAATCAAATCTTGCAAGTTCAATTTGATGCACCTCCCGGTTTCCGATTGAGCTGTAATTTAAAATATATCTTTAGTTCTGATGACAATGCAATTATGTTAGTATTATTATTAATCCAAAATGACCGCTGAAATAAAAAAAGTTGGCGTACATATTTTGGTACAACTCACCCAATATGAGACGGATTTTTGATCGAGTACTTTGGTGCTTGACGGTTACCAGGGTCTGATGATGGAGTTGGAAGATGGCCATAGGAACTCGGTAATATTTTACATACAGCTTTAAGTGGTTAAAACAACACATTGTGAGCGTAATACGGGCTACGTAACGGAAAAACAGTGTTACGTGCTGCGAACTACGCCGTAATCAATCTCGCATCAAAAATACAAAAATGTAACTTTTTTAGGGTTTCACAAGAATATATAATTAGATATGTACGATATGGGATTATTGCGACGTAGACGAAGAAGGTTAATAAATTATCGTTAAAGGTTGCAATGTAATCGTATTTTTCTTATCAAGCTTAATTTATTTTTAAATTTTTAGTTCTTTTTCTTTATTAACAAGTAATAAAAGCCAGTTTAAAACATCTTCTAAATTTATTTGTTTTTTATTTTTTGTTTTTAATTATATTTTAATGTGTTTATAACAAAAGTCCATTTACATTCAGCAGAAGAATAAATTTCTCAAAAACCAAAAAATTAGCAGATCGTGTATTAAATGTGAGATATTCAGATAACAACAACAACAATCCATAATGTCCCACTGCTGGGCTCGGGTCTCCTCTCAGGAGAGGGTTAAGGCCACACATCCATATTCAGATAGAAAGTGCAATATTTTATGAACGTTTTTTTACGTTCCTTATATTTTTAGTTGTAGTATCTTCGATTACTATAACGTTGAATTGGCAGCGATAGATTTTTTCTCTATTATGTCTCTGTTTACTCCTTTATGGATGTTAACATGTGCTTGAAGATATTGCTGAACATCGTGCAATGTAATTATTGTTATCACCGAGGACGGAGGTACTGTTACTCGTTAATGTGCCCCGCGTCGGTTAACAAACGCTGTCGTCATTAAGATATTACATCGAGCCGGACAAACAAATATATTTGATTGGCCACCGATCAATACATCGTTAACTATTAAATGGAACTCTTCTTTGGAATGTGCTCGAATGTCTATTCTTCGTCCGTCTTGACCGTCTGGCTGTGACCGTAGTTATGAGCGCAGCATTATTGTTCAGAGTTAGAGTTTGGATATTTAAAAACCTGATTTGCTGAGCTTGATGCCAACTTAGTACACTCTATTATTTAATGTAACTATTGTAACTAATAATTTATTCACACAACACAACGTTAGTAACATTAAAGAAAATACAGTGTAACCGTCTGATGAAACAAGAGTTTTATTGTATTAATATTTCTCAGCAAAGAACATTATGTCCAATAACAAAAAGCATTTCTAGTTGTCCAAGAGAATTATTATCGCATCGTTCGTGAGTCAAACGAGACCATTCCGGAGACGCGCGATGCAAATGTACGCAGAATTACCCACTAAAAGTAAGTTATGTGAACGAGGTGAAAATTTATAGGAGACCTCAAAGTACATCGTTCCTTTTGGAATGCTCCAACTATCCAGGATAACTGTCACTTTGTTGTAAAAATGAAATACGTAGGGGTCGACGTTTGTATGAGAAGACTTTTGATAAGATATGAATAATGCTTCCGTAAGGTATTATTCCGTAAAGGAAAGTACATGACAGAGTACTTATACTACGTAGACGATTGTGCGCGGATTCAAATAATGAATATTAAATGTGTCAAACAATTTCCGTATCCCGAGGAGGTAGGCGACAAAGTGTTCCCACAACATGGTGCGCCGTGGGTATTGGCACGTAGCGGGGCTGCGCCGTGATAACTCTTGCCGCGGACGTGACGCGCGCCACCCGACGGGCGGTATTCGGCAAAACAACAATGGAAATTGCGTCGTGACGCGGTTTTTCTCTTGCAAGCAATACAAATAACGCAACATACGGGATTAATGGTTCCCGTTTTGTGGAACTTTTCTTTTATTGTTTAAATATGTGTACGATGAGATGTACAATGGCTCATACATTCAATACAACAAAACAACATTATTTACGCGACACTATACTTACGGTACTCTTAAGAGTCTTGGAGTTACATCTTATTTATAAATATATTAAACATATTACAGCTACTAAGGACTGGTGTTCTAATGAGATTTATGCGACCTATAAAATATTGTCAAATGAAAATAATATCTGGTTCTTAAATAACGGAGTTAAAACACAGAAGAATACGAACGAATAACGGACCTTAATATTTTTAAGTTGACCAAAAAGATTCGATAATATTTGAAACTAGTTACTCAGTGAATACGAAAGAAGACAAAGCGTTTATTCAAATGAGAACTGGGCAAATTGCGACAAGTAGCATCTGACATGTTCCTAAAGTTATTATAGTATATCTGTATTCATTAGAACCTTTATACAAGGCAGATAAAGTTGCAGGCATCAGGGTTGGCTCGACTGTCTAATGGTTACACTTGGGCTATTGTTTATATTTTAACGAACTCTAACAAATCTTAGTCAGGTATCAAAGGAGATTTTAAGCTAACGACTTTGGACTAGTCCAACTTTATAGTTCAGATCATTAGTTCAACTAGACAATTTTTTTGCAGCTTGCGCAACACTTAACGTTATTTTAGGTGGTAGGATAAAACTAAGTTTTTCTAGCGCTTCTTGTATAACACAAGTTACCTTATACGGTGAGTTCTATACCATTCACTCCTATCGTCTCTATTTCTCGCTGAAGTAGTTTCTTTTCTGGAAACGTTTATTAGACTAAATGTGCGTAACTACAAGACACTCGGACGTATTAACTAAGTTGAATTAAACAAAAGCGAACAACAGCTAGACGATGACAGATAAGGTTTATTAAAATGGAAATTAAACGCATTTAGTTCTTTTTTCTTCTCCGTTGTATCTGCAATTAGTCCATTCACTTTTAGCAGAAGAAGTTCATGCTTCCTCATCCAGAGTGTGTTCGCCAGCGAGAACGTCTACTCATAATTAATTCCCACTCTATAGGATTAGTCCCTCAAAAGGCCTCTAAAGGCGCTCATAGCCCAGTTGCACTCGGTGATTAGAAACAATCAGCGAGGGCAAGCAACGACGGCGCGGTCAGTACCTGGATGGGTGACCGCTGGTGGCATGTTACCATGAGCGTCTCCGTGATTCGGAGTTCACGTTAAGCAGTCGGTCCCGGTTGTTATCATAGGATAACAGTCGTGAAGCTTAGTTGGAGGCCTTCGGGCGGCTTAAAAACATCCAACGGCAAGATTTACGTAGCCACAACGTATTCTTGCCAGTCCCCAACCCGCACTTGGCCAGCGTAGGGACGTATGGCCTTAACCCTCTCCTGAGAGGAGACCCGAGCCCAGCAGTGGGACATTATGGGTTGTTGATTGACTATAGGATTACTTTTCTTTTAAGGCGTTTACTATAGTTGAAAATTGTGAGCAGTCTCGCAACGGTATTGGGATGGGCTTCTAGGCCTTTCCTGTATGTAGTCTTGATATCAGTAATATCTTATCTCACTGCTGATAGTTCGGGATGTTCGTGGATCTCAGTATTAGTCGCATATCAGGGGATATTACTGATTGAATTTAGTGACTGCAAATATCGACTCGTAGGAATCAGGCGAATGTTTATCTGAATCTGACGATTTATATTTTTATATCTTTTGAAAATGAAACGCTTTTGATACAGTATTTCGTGTGTGTGTGAAACGCATGCTAGCTATCTGTAAAGAAAGCAAGTTTGAAAATGTATTTTCGAAAAATTAATGATAATTTTTTAATAAAACTGTCTGTTTATTGGTATGTTATACTTACTTTAACTTAATAAAGTAAATTGTGTTTGTATGAAGGAGGTATACAACAATAACACGTGCATATTGCGCTAATAAAAAGTTTTATGAAGGTTTTGCGCCAATCTGTTAAACGAGCAAGCACGCAAAACGAAGCGTAGAGCCTCTACTTTATAAAGTTTGGTAGGGGTTTTAACGTCCGCAGGCGACAATAAAATGCCATTACTTTGTGAAAGTGTGCCATTAATAGCATTTATTTTATTATGAAGTTCATTTTATATTGTTTAGTGCGTTAAGCTGTAGCGGTGAACCGTTCATAGACAATAAAATTAATAGCTAATGAAACTACCTTTGCTTTAAGCGTGTCGCTACAAATTAATAAAATAAATAATACTTACGGTGTCTATTTTTGATTCGTCTTAATATCTCCTTTTCAGCTCAGTTTTTACTTGTGAAAATCATCTCGCGATAAGGTATGTTGGGCTAGAACTGATAGAAGTTGACTTATTCCTAATTCCACTAGCTTCAAGAAGTTCTGCTTCAAAGAGCCCGGAAACCATTTCGCTCTCTCTGGCGCCCAGTGCGTCCTCTGTTAGATGGAAACTCAAATTCTGGAACTTACACTAGTCTTGCTATATGTTAGTATGTTCTGAGCTACTACAGGCTTTTGTAATTTGTAGTATGTGTACATGAATTCCGGTCAATGTATTCGGGTCAACGTATACGGACAAACATGTTTACAGCCCCATGTGAGTCATATGGCTTAAAAAGTATGTTATTCAACACACTATTACTTACGTTTCTTAAATTGATGAATAAATATTATTTTTCAATCACCTTTGATGAGAGCCTGTTTAAACTTGTACCTACATGATAATATTGACCAAAGGTTATTCCACTTAAAACATCAATGACGTAACTACTACTATATGACCGAAAACGAAGGCTAACTTGTAACCAGCTATTAAGTAAACTTTACTTTAAGTTAAGAATAGAGCAAGTAACCTTGGTGTTATATTTTTTTTTATTTATTTGTCTTTATTGTATACACATAGTAAGAAACGGTACAATAGGAACAGTCACAAAGTATGTATAACAAATGGCGGTCTTATCGCTCTCGGCGATTTCTTCCAGTTAAAGTTCAGTTACAAATAATAGACATTATACAAAGCACCGTAAGTGCCGCGGAGGAGCGCCATTAGCTTTGTGTTGGGAGAATCGACACCCACCGAAGGCATGGCAATGTATATTTATCAAAATCAGTTATTGATCAACTGGAATGGCGTGATTTTGCAAAACATAGGTACAGAAAATAAAACATCACTTACAATAATCAAATAAAAAATGATGAAAAAATGGATAGTTAATAAATATTATTATTATTATTTTGATTTTTCATTTATCTCCCTTTTTTGAGGGGTAGTATAAGTGTTATGCGGGCCTAAGCCAAGCATGAAACGTTAAATTGAGTAGGTGGATGATATAGATGAGGATGTTAGAAATTTACAAGTAATGCGGCAGGTATTGAGTATGGTGGCTTTTTGGAGTAGATAAATAGAGTGTGGCGGCATGTGAAGTAATTCAAGATTTTGGGTGAGAGTTTTAGGTACTATGCCAGTTGGTGAAAGAACCATTGGAACTATATGTACTGTGTGAACTTTCCATTGGGTTTTGAGTTCTATTGCCAGATCTTGGTATTTTGAGAGTTTTTCTGAAATAGTAGACTGAAGATTATGGCTGTTTGGGATTGCTATGTCTATGATGTAAATGGCTTTATTGGATTTGTCGTGAACAGTTATATCTGGACGATTGTAATGAATAGTTTTATTTGTTAAGATTTTTCTGTCCCAATAAATTTTACAAGTTCTGTTTTCTAGTATTGTGTCGGGTTTATACTTATAGTAGGGAATCTTTTGTCTGATGAAGTTATAGTTATGTGCTAAATGTTGGTGAACTCTTGCAGCTACTTGATCATGTCGATGCTTGTAGTCAGTTTGTGCTAGAGCTTTACAGGCGCCAGTTATGTGCTGTATGGTCTCTGGGGCGGAATTGCAATGTCTGCATGTGTCTGTTGTCTGATTTAGATCTCAAATGATAAATTTCTTATAATTTCTAGTTATTATTACTTGGTCTTGGATTGCAAGGATAAATCCTTCCGTTCCCGGGAACAGTTCCCCTTTCTTAAGCCATTCGTTCGACTTTTTCTTGTCGACGTAATCTTGGCCAAGGTCGGTTCGGTGTCTTCAATGGAGGGATTTACCAGCCCACTTTGTTATTTTCTGTTCTATTGTAGTCAGAATTTCGTTATGTCGGGTATGTCGGTCTTGTAGGTTTAAAGGTGTGAGTTTATTATCAAGGTCTGTGATTTGTTTATGGAGAGGAGATGTCAGTGATTTGGTATGAAAGTAGTTTCTGAGTATTGTTATTTGTTTATTATTTAATTTTGAATGTCTATTAGACGTAAGTCTTTCTATTGATGATTTTGGATGATGTTTCCGGTCTTTAGTCATATGTTTGTTAATTGTTCGTTGCAAGTTCTTAAGATCTGTTTGTGACCAGTTAATAATACCAAATGAGTAAGTCAAAATAGGAATAGCAAATGTGTTAATAGCTTTAATAATGTTTTTAGTTAGTTTAAGTGAGTTTTCAAAATGAGCTTTAGTCTATATCTAAATTTATTTATTAGATCATCTTTGGTTTCTTTTTGAAGTATTCTTTTAGATTGCTTAAAACCTAAATATTTATAAGCGTTGTGACTGTCCATTGGTTCAATATCCTCCCCAGATTCTAAAATATATCTATTATTTTAAATTTCACCCTTATTTTTAGACAAAATTTTGCACTTATCGACTCCAAATTCCATACATATGTCTTTGGAAAACTGTTGAGTAATATCAGCTAGGTGAAAAATGTCGGATTTGTTGGTGGCATATAGTTTTATATCATCCATGTAGAAAAGATGCGTTAGCGGAACCCGGGTGTCAGTAGTTACTAAATTGTATCCAGAATTACTATTATTTAGAAGACTTGATAGAGGATTAAGTGCAAGGCAGAACCAAAGTGGGCTAAGTGTATCACCTTGATATATATATACCTCGCNATATTAGCCCAGGATCGATGCAAACTTTCGGATATTGGTGCTCTTTGTTCTTGTGTATTTGTGTTTAGAGAGTTAGATGTAAGAGTTCGGGAAAATATTTTTTCTGTTTGTGAAAATTGACTATTTTGTTTTTTCTAGCAGTACATGTAAGATACCTCTTAAGCCTACTAGCTGTTGTATTTAATTTCTGTTCAAGTGTATCTAAGAAGTGTTCTAATTCTATGTTTGTGTTTTCGTGTTGAGCGTGTACTCGATATTTGTTTTTTATTACTTCTACAGCATTTATCATTCTTTTACTTCTATTTCCATTTATGTACTGTGTTAGTCGAGCTATTTCAGATCGAAACTTATCAATTTTAGTTTCCAATCTTCTCTGCCAAGCTGGCTTATACTTTCTTGACCTTGTTTTATTAGTGTTTAATTTTGTTCTGTTACATACTGTTGCTGTATATACCGCTGAGTATAAAATAGTCTGAAATGTTGCAAAATCTTGTTCTCTACTTAAGAAATTGGGTAAAATATTGTTGTTAAGATGTTCCACTATTAGAGCTAGTCTTTTTGATGGCTGTTGTCGGGGTAGATATGTTCTAGAGGTAGGGTCAGTATTTTTAAATATATCAAGTGCTGCTTGAAACTGTTGATTAATTATGTTTTGATCTATTATATGAGAATTTGTAGGTACATAACTTGAATCTTCCGCGTTTATGTATATAGTGGCCTGAGAGAGAGATAAATCTGCTTCATCGCATGTGTTTCTTTGCGTTGCATATGATATATGTTGTGATAAGTCAGTCTGTGAATTCGTTGTATTTAACTGAGCGTTAGTGTGAGATGATTGTATTTGTGCTTGAATATCATTTTTAATTTGTCTAATTCTATCTTCAGATAGCATTCCATTGTTAACTATGGCTCTTTTTTGATCTGCTAAACGTTGTTCTGAAATGTGTGATAAATGTGGGTAAGTTTGAATGAATTTATCATGCAGAAGTTTTCGATGCGCTGTCATGTTAGTTTCAAGTTCTGTTATTTCGTAATAGATGCGAAGTATTGTTTCATTAATGTCGCTAGACCATCTCATTCTAGACGATGCCTGTGTAAGTGTGGGTATTGGTTCTGCATTTTGTGTGAAATAGTTATTTACCTCTAATCTAATAGCATCAGTTGTGTTTATGGGAAGTAATTTGTTGTTGATTATGGCTCTACGTTGGTCTCCTACACTCTGTTTGGATGCATTAATTGTTGGGTATTTTTCCATGAAAGCCTTGTGCAATGGGTTTAGGTATCCTCGAGTCTGTGTTTCTAATCGGCTGGTGATGAGATAGGTGCGCCATATGAACATATATATTTCATAAGTCCATTTTTTTCTTGCGCGTGATTTGGCAGTAGTGGGTCCAGTAAAATCGGCATTTGCCTCCTGAACAACATCTACTGTCAGTGGTGATGTTGTTGATGATGTACGGCTAGAATTTACATAAGCTTCAAATGAGAGCGGGGATGAAGCGGGTGATGGAAAAAGGCTACTTGTGGGTGATATGAATGTGTTGGTGATATAATGTGATGAGAGATGACATCGGCTGTAACATGTTTGTCGGTGAGAGCCCGCCTGTTCAACTCCGCACCGCCGATGGTTCGCATGCTGGGACATCCAGCATCGGCCCCAGATGCGCCCCGGGGACCCCCGGGCAGCGACCTCAAATTATATACTCTATTATTCATTTCTTCATTTTTAAGGGTTACCCTTGCCTTGTTGGCTACATAAGTTTCAATAGTATGCATGTCCGCCCCCCACGTGGCTAGATGTTCAGCACGGACGTAAGGTAGCAGTATTTAGTAGTAAAACTGTATCCGTTTGGTCTATTTCAGTACATACGGTGATAATTAATTGCGCATATATTTATTGCTCTCGGGGATTAATGTAACACGTCTTTCCTTGTTTGTTATTCAAATCAGGACGTAATTTATATTCATTCAAAGGAATACATTAGAATAGTGTGTGTAGACGTGCTGCCAGAACTTTGTTATGTGCTCCCGGGGGTCGCCCTCGGAGACTGTTCTATTAAAATGCATAACTTCGGAATATATACTGTTATACAATACGCGTATTGCCTTCTAAGAGATCACAGGTATGCTCAAGAGATGGACCGTAATAATAGATCAACAATGTACAATCAAGGAAGTATAAAACATTTTTTAACTGGTGATCACAAAATACGAAGAAGATTTAGGTACTTTTAAAAATGCTGAACTAAGAGGATCATTTCTCAAACGTTCAGTTGCAAATCCAAATAAAAATTTATGAAGTAATAAATCATTGGTTACTTATAGTGTATACTTATGGGTGACATTAGACAGGGTATGAATTGAAATACAGTCACCAAATATACAAACGCCCATTACACCTATAAATATAAGCATGTTACAGATCTTTTAGTGTGTGCGTGTTGAGGATTATAATGTCCAGCAGGTATTTTACACAGATAAATAACTAGCTCATGAGCTGGATCTATGTTTTGGTAAAAAGAAGCAGTTACAATAGTGTTTTATGTTTTAGGTCTCGTTGCTACTTGAAATATACTACGTAGTAAAGCTACAATTATTGCAGCGTAGCAGACCGTAGCAGCCTACGCCATGATCGTGGTTGCAGAGAATAATAACGTAAATTATATGTATGAAATAACTTTTTATATTATTGTGTGATATGGCGAGGTGAGACAATGCATGTGTAAATAATTGATTTTGATTCTTGTGCCCGTATCTCTAAAGCAAAGTTAATGAAAATTTAAAAAAAAAAAGCAAAAATATTATATTCTGTTATCTCCACGAATTAACCTAGAATGAAACGTAAAACCTACTCTATAATCTACAATAAGAAATCACACACTCACGCGCGCACAATCACATACAAACATGTATTATGCAATGTCTAATCTCAAAAAGGAGCCCCGATTTCTGAAATACAGATAAATCTATATAGTTCCGACACAGATATCCTACAAAATTTAGCTTTTGTTTTGTTAAATCATAATTGTTCAACTGTTTCTTTAAATTTATTAATTTGCTGTTAGTACTCAAAAACAAAGCAACGAGGCGCTCATAGCCCAGTTGCAGTCAGTGATTAGAAACACGCACCGAGGGTAAGCAACGACGGCGCGGACAGTACCTGGATGGATGACGCTGGTGGCATTTTACCATTAGCGTCTCCGTGATACGGGGTCACGTTAAGCAGTCGGTCCCGGTTGTTATCATAGGATAACAGTCGTGAAGCTTAGTTGGAGTCCTTCGGGCGGCTTAAAAACATCCAACGGCAAGATTACGTAGCCACAAAGTAATCTTGGCAGTCCTTAACTTGCACCTGGCCAGCGTGGGGACGTATGACCTTAACCCTCTCCTGAGAGGAAACCCGATCCCAGCGGTGGGACATCATGGGTTGTTGATTTAATTTAATTCAATCACAAGTTAAATTCACAATCACACAACGATAGTCCCTAGCACTAGCACAGTAGCATTAGTTATATAAATATTATGATACTGGAAATATTGATAATTTTGCATTCATCAAAACTTTAGTGAAACCATCCGAGTGGCTTACTCCTCCACTGTATTAAGCGTAAGCCACCTCAAACCTGTTTGATAAGCAAGTAATTTATAAGACAAATTCCAGCTCGTGATCCAAGAGTACGGGACCCGAGCCGCCACCTCGTGATGTCACGTGTAATATTCCCACACATTGGAATTGCATCACATATTTTTTCTGAAGACATATTAATAAACTACGCCTTTGGATATTAAAGCAGTTGAAATCTTGTACAAAGATTATATAATTATATTCCTCAAGGAAAAGAACGAATGTACCAACAATTTACATGGTCCATGCCAGCCTAATCAAAATTAAAGAAGCGAAAAAAATAAACAGCCCATCAGTCTGTGTCGACCTTAGTAACGGACCCTCTTTTTGCCTTGACCTGTTTCCACTGAAGTCCCGGGTAAGTCTGATATATATTAGAAAAACTCCGTAATCATTACTGGTAACCTGAGCACCCTTCTTTCAAATTTTAATAATTGCGTGACGTAGTATAATACTATTTAAATTTTATTCTAATTTATTTCACTTTTATATCTTTTCCGAAAATAAACTCCCAAGGTACTGACACTATTGTTTTAGTTTGTACCAATATAAGAACACCAGCTTAATCGTACTTCTGTTGTTTGTTGCAATTAGCACTCTAATATTTTTAAGCGTAATTAAATTTTAAGGTAAGCGATTATTGCAATCTTATGGACGCCCGCAACACCAGGGCCATACACTTGGTGAAACACAGCGCAAGAGACTTTTCACACCGATTTTCTGCGAGGCCGTGGTATCACTCCGCTTGAGCCGACCCATTCATGCCGAAACGTGGCTCTCCTATGGTACAATAAAATTATCTCTAAGCTGATCTGATCTTAGGTAGGACGTTGACTAGTTTATTGTACAATTGAAATTCTAAGAAGATAATACTATTTGTTATGTGGAAATAAAGGCCCTTCAGCGTACACACCAAGTTCAATAATGTTTAGTACGATAGTGAGTTTCACAATAGTTGTCGCAGATATGTACAGAGAGTGACGTCGGTATCGCGGCATTGGGCCGCCTCCGCTCTCCGCATTATTTATGCATTACTCGAATAGGTGTGATCTGGACGACTTCCTCCGTGTATCGCGTCCTCCTCCGCTGCTGGCTCCCCTAAGTACAGTTCGGTGCCGCGGAAGCTCAGTTCGTCGTGAACACCGAGTCACTCAGCTACAAGGGGATTAGTCGCGAGGTCTGAGCCAATCCGCTCACGCCCACATTTGCTGCACCGAAGAGATTTTCATTCTATGAACATAGTGTTATAGCACAATCTGTTGGAAGTTATGGAGTTTATTAGTAGAATTGTTCAATATACGTGCGAGAATATATAGAGTTACAGATATGGTCTTTCATAAATGTAAAATATATATTTTATTAAACATTCACACAACCAAAAGACGTCTACTGCCATAGGCCATAGGCCTCCACTAAGGTTCCCAACAACAATAATAACCAGTCCGGAACTGCCAACCTCCAGCACAAATCCTTCATAAAACATTATCATTGCGTAATGTTAACATTAATTATTTATTGTCACCGGGTAAGGTATTTTGAATTATTTTACGTTGGTAAAACATCTGAATAAAATCGATCGTAATCAACAATATATTTTGTTTCCCAAAGTAAATAATTTAAGTTTTTAGTGACAATGTTCGTGTGTATTGTATCAGATATGCACGTATACTTTATTAAAAACGACGACTTTAGCTAAAGTACAGTTACTATAACCAACATTATTCAATTACCTATTATATAATGAAATGTACGTCGCAGTCACCAACTCTTTTATGTTATTCACATTTTTATCTTTTAGGAGTACAAAGAATAAGTTCCTAATTTGAGGTCAAATAATGTTCGCACGGAACTGTAACTGTAGCCTTGGTAACTTGAGTAATAGAAGACTAAAGCGGAATATACTTCAATTACTTTATTTACAACTGAAAAGATGTGAATTGAACTTGGTCACAACCAGCTCTGCAACAAATTCTCCATTGTATCTTAGTTGAAATCCAAGCTACTCACTTAGTTTATTTTAGAATATTTAACTAAATATAATTTTACAAAACGATTATAAGACATGAATTTTTTATAAAGACACCTGACTATTTTATTGCTGTGGCAGTAACGCTCAAAGTCGTATACCCAAAAAGTGTCAAGTTGATCCCTTTTCTAAATAAAGGCCGGTAAAAAGCAACTTACAACTAAGTTTTGTTTACGCCCCGAGTTGTCAGTGGAAAGGACGTGGACACATTCGGGTGCAGCGCGACGCCCTCGGCGGACCCACAGCTGACCGAACTTGTTTTTGTTTTCTCACTAAACTTTACAACTTTCCGACTCCGCTCTATAAAAAGAAGAATATAAATTGAGACACATCACTGTTAAGGTCCCGCTGTCGTGACAAAGGCCGCTATTAATCTTGCTACGACACTGGCCATCAAAAATAACTTAGCGGGATTATCCAGCGTCAGGCGCCTAACTCCGCGGCCCGGATGACGTTTGCGAGAATAGTTTTTGTGGGTTATTCTCCGCGACCGCTGTTTCATCAAAACTCGATGTGATTCGAACCCTTCCAAACACAAAGGCCAAAAACTTTCGTATTATGCACAATTCTCGTATCCTTTCATACTTGTTTGTTTTCGTTCAACACTCGTCTTACTTAAAGAATCTAAACTAACGTTAAAAAAATTGTTTATATATTTAGTTTTGTAAAACGAAAAGTTTCCATAGTCATTTAATATACGTTTTAGGCGTATATGTTGGGACCGAGGACGCATATTGCGCGTAACCGTGGGGAAGGCTGGCGTGTCGCGGGGCCCAGGGGGCGGGTTTGTCGCTCAACGTGATATAGGGCCGCATCTCGGCGCAATCATACCGCCTCGCAAAAAAAATAATTGCGCTATATTTCAGCGAAGGCGCCATTTCACAGTTCATTACAGTAATGGACGAAATAAAGTGCACGCGGCGCGCTACGGCGGACATACACGACTGTGGACACGGCGCGCGCACTGATACGATCCTCATTGTTGATGTAGTGTTAATAGCATAACTATTTCAATTCGTTTCGTAATGTTTAAAAATACGACAGGAAAAATGGAGGAGGGCTACAATTTACGAGCACCATACACTCATAGAAATAAAACATGCGTCGAAATAGACCGAGCGTCCCTACTAGTGGACGAAGAGTTATTGCGGTCACTTTTACGGTCACAGATAGAAATGGCCTTGAAATTGTATAAGGCAATCCTGCGCCACGCACGCAGAATAGTAATCGTCGCCCATAACGAATCATATTCCTCTTGCAGCTGCTGCTGGACATTACCCAGGCCCGGCGAAGGCCGAACGACGCTTTGTTACCGACCACGCTTCGACAATAAACTGCGTAAGTACGCATATATCTATATATATATATATATATGTATATATATATAGATATATGCGTAAAAGTCAAAGAACATATTCCCGATGTACGTACATACGTACGTCTATGTCTATAACGAGCAAGTGGGAGCTCAAGCGAGTTCCGACACGGGATTTCAAAGGGACTGTCATAGTTTGAGCAATAAACAAAGGATCAAGTGCGCGTAAGCCGCCCCCAGTACCGGATGCTCCAACACCGCACACGAGCCCGTGAATTCCGCTTCGAAAATTCTACCTATAAAGTCGTACGACTGATATTTAAGGGAACTAAAATCCCGAGCATTGTGTGCACTAACATTTCAAAGCTAAAATATTTCGTACTGACAATTTTGTGACAGCCTCTGTGTCCAGCGTGGGTATCATATCGGTTAGAAGCTAAACTAAAAAAAAGAATCTTCGACAGTCGCGTGCGTTTGCACAATTGTACTAAAAGTTTTTTGTGCTTTATGTCGTGAAACTGTTTTAAACAAAACGCTATATTTACCCGACTAAGGTGTAGTCAAAAGAAAGTTTCATATTTTGGCAATCTATGTATCTTTGCATGATCTACAGATTTTAAACTACTGAACCGATTTTAACGAATGAGGTGTCAATAGATTTGCAATAATTACTCGAGGAGCAAGGCTGTATATGGGTTAACTGTCTCGGTGGCGTGGTGGTAGTGTATGCGACTGCTGTGCTTGAGGTCTCGGGTGAGATTCCCGGGTCGGACCAAATGTTTGTACGATCTGCAAATATTTGTTTCGGAGTTTAGATTTTTCCTTTGTACAATATGTATGTATTAAGAAAAAAAGTATATATGTGTTTATATCAGTTGTTTCGTACCTAGTATCTAGTATTTATAAATAATTTATTAAAAATATTAATTTTATCAAAAGGTTTTACGTGGGTTGGTTACAGTTCTTAAAATTTTTTCTTCAGTTTCATTGAATTTGCCTTTAGTTCTTTTAAACCTTTTAATTTAATACGACAATAATACACTGGAAAATGTGTAGCACAAAGTATTTCTATAATAGGCAGGCATATTAAATGAAAGACGTTGGAAGCCTCTTACGTCTACAGCGGACCGTAATGACCGTTTACATACATACTTAACAAGATAGTGGAACCCACAATGTTGTATCGAATACTAGAACCAAAAATAGCTAAGAATACAGTCAGGCCCAAGATATCTGTTTACCCGGAAGTGCAAAATTATGTCAGTATTAATATTTCAAAACCAATAATCATAATATGTATTTTAATGAAAATAAATCCTAATCCAAATAGCAGAATTCTCTCTTCGCACAGCCATGAAGCGATGTCAATGATCAAATAATGTTAATATAATATAATGATCATACTCTACTCAGTTGTACATTCTTTTCCTGTACATTTCATTTATTAAAGAGTATATTTACGATAAATTTACAAGAAAAAGTTTCTACGGGTACAAATATATTAATAGATAATACTATTTAAAGATGTTTTTAAGCTTCGGGGTGGTCTCATATAATTAAATATATGAAAATCAATACATATGTTGATATATTTAGGGTCCCAACAGGGTACAGTGGAGAAAAGTTAACTGATACTCTTTGTTTTGATATTGCTAGTTGAATCCTTCGTTACACCATACATTTGGAAGGTTTAATATAATCTAATAGAAATGGAGTATAAAAATACAATATAATAACTTTATATGTATGTACGCATTTGTCGGTTTATATTCGCGCAAGTGTACAGGGTTGTTTTACCTTGTATACCACACATTGTGTGTGGTAGATATCTGCATGCTATGACGACTTGTAATTTAGACAATACTTAACTCTTCTAATTAGAAATCAAGATAGTATTACTTTTACTACATATTATAAAACAAAGTCCTCCGTGGCATCTTTCCGTCTATTTGCGATAAACTCAAAAAGTTCTACACGAATTTTAATGAGATTTTCACTAACAGGTAGAGTGATTCTCGGTGAGGAAGGTTTAGAGATAGAATTTGTTATGCTTTTGTATAAGTTTGTTTAAAATTAAAACGATATAATAAGACGGATGCAGCAATTATCCTTATTATTATAAATAGGATTGAGACTTTAAATATTTACACACACTATAATTCTCTTTTACAGCATATAACTTAAATGAGTTTCTTTAGAGTTATCGCAAAAAAATACGGGTGCGAGAGCCAAATTCTTTTAAAGCTGTACTCTGCCTTATGATAAAGTCCCAGTTGTCCCAGTGTGGAATCAATTGACTAAAAAATCCAAAACATAAACAAGGAACGGTAGATGAAGGGTATTATGGCTTAACAAAAATCTGCCTAAATCGTTCAGACGGTCGGAAAATTAATGAAAGATTACAGTTTGGTTACTTGAGATGACGCTCCAATGTCTCATAAATCTTCTGCTGAAGTATCAGTTAGAATAATCTGAGACCTGCACAACAGTAACTGCCCAATAGGTTGCTGTACCATTTTATTCTCTAGAAATTTACGTCGTTTGCCAGTTATAACTAGGGAAACGAGAGCAGATCAAGTCAAGGCATTGATTAAAAGATCGTATCTTCGGTCATGTATTACGAAATGTGAACTTAAAACTAATACGACAGTTGAGCCACGCAAGGTAGGAGAGTTACACTAATTTCTATCGGGGTGGTACCACCCTTTCTCAGAAGACCAATCAACAAAGTGTTTCATTTGTACCAGTGACCGGGTAACAGAGTACTGTGCCGAAGCATCTCAATAGGCCGGCATTGTCTGAGTCATCATGCTGCATTGCTTGCATTTGTAATATTTCGTAAAGAGTATGGTGACCACCACTCTTGGATTCTGCTCGTGCTTTCCATCAGGCAGAGTAAAGTGGCACTTTGGCAGGCTCACATATAAAAAAAACCGGCCAGGTGCGAATAGTACTCGCGCACCAAGGGTACAAACCGGTAGGTCTATTATAATATGATGTTAATAAAAATTACGCTTTTCGCCAATTTTTCTTTATCTGTGTAATAAAACGTTGCTTTGTACCAAATTTCAAAATTCTGAGTTCGCGAGAAGTTCCCTGTAGATTTTGATTCCCTTGCGAGAGTCGAAAATTTACAACTTAAACGCAGTATCTTTTGATTGCGTTGGCTTAGAAGTTTGTTTTTTTCACAGCTCTAAAGAACAGTAGACCTGAGTATTTGATATGAATTTCAGATTGATATTTTAAGCGAGTTCTTGAGAAAAAATGTATTGACAGACAGATAGATGGACAACAAAGTGATTCTGTAAGGATTCAGTTTTCTCCTTTTGAAGTACGAAGCCCAAAAATAAGTATTTTTCCTCTAGCGAAAATAATAGGTAATCTTCTAACACATTGCTCCAAATAAAAAATGGTGAATTTGAAACCTAAACCCCACATATAACCTATGATCATGATTAAACTTTTAAGTTTAATCATGATCATAGTTTATATGTGAACCTATAAGATTTCATTAAAATATTTTGCAAGAAAAAATATTACATTTGGCCCAAAATCTGTTCAAAACACTCTGACTAGCATTAAAAGGACAACATGTGTTCAGTGCACTGTATCCCGAGTACACATGTCACAGGTTCTATAAACTGTAAGTGGATGGAGGAGGGCCTGGCCGGGACGGAGCAGACAGGACATATCGGCGCCGATCAGCTCCACGCTCACAGTTTACGTGCTGTTTGTTTTTCATTTGCAGGAAGCTAGACGCGACCTCTATCATATATGTCCATAAATGTACCCCGAAGTAAAGTCAACGACAAAAATACGATGTTTTTGCTGTTTCATATATTGTATTAAATAATGTATTTTAATTTAAAATATTTTAACTGTATGGTGATGGATTGAGAATAGGGGCGTCGCCGGCCCTATTCATTCTTGAGTATCATAAGAATCGACTGAGAGGGAAAATCACGCAGAACAGCAACACTGCAATGAAAAGTAAACTTGAGACAAACCTTATACCGATCTGCCTGACCAGTGTGGCGTAGTAGACCAACACTTTTGTAGGGAGAGGGCTGTTCCAGCTGTAGTTGATGATGATGATGTATTTAAATTTTAAATATATCCAATGCACATCAGGCAGAGTTCAAATCACTAAAATAATTATGTGTACGAAAAAATGTATAAACGCACGTGAAAATAAAGCTAGCTGAACTTTTATGAGAATAACTTTGTATAAAACATTTTTGCAACTGTACTGTGGTCGTAAAAAAGAGCTCAGGTCTGTAAAGTTAGTATTAGCTTCTTATATATTATAAGCCAAAGTTACAGAGTTCCGCGAGAGTTCAGCGCGGCGTCCCAAAGTGACTTATGTTATCTGCGCTCAACACTGAGATCTATGTAATAAGCCTTTCCTTTGTGTTGTACGTGACTTTCTGCAATCGAAAATCCTCCAAAGCCTCTTGAGTATACAAACTCCTGCAATCACCTTGTTGATAGATTAGGTTCTTTTAATCTATCAATGGGTAATGTCAACCAGAAAGTCATGTTTTGGACAAGTATTTATTAGAAGCAAGTATTTAAAGCTTTACTTAACAAATTCAGTTACTGGTAAAAATATAAAGGTCTGCGCATTTCATAAAAGTTATTGGTAACGAACTTACAAGAGAAATGGATCTTTTATTTTATTATGGAATAGGTGGCAAAAGAGCAGACGTATCGTCTAATGGTAAGCGATTACCGTCGCCCATGGACACCCGCAACACTAGAGGCGTCACAAGTGCGTTGCCGGGTCTTTGCCGGCCTTTGGGGGATGACCCCACCCGGGTTCGGGTATGGGCCTCTGGTTTACTAACTTACTCGGTGGAACACAGCGCAAGCACCGTTTCAGATTGTTTTTTGGCAGCCGAGCCGGCCCATTCGTGTCAAAGCGTGGCTCTCCCTCGGTAAGTCAATGATCATGGCTAAAGTGACATAAGTGCAGCTCACATCTGAACAGAAGTGACGTAAGTTATAATTTTAGAATGTGCACGATTCAAGGAAAACCATTGTTGTGTTATATATATCAGTTTTTGTAATGAGTAGCATTTGTCTCCATCTTCACTCGCATTGATGTATATGGAGTTGTCAATGAGTTGAGGTATCTCTTAGGTACAGCATTTTATGAGATGAATGGGACCGTGGGCTATTCTATTGGTTTACCTCTGCCAAAGTGTAATGCAGAATACATGAAAATCAATTCAATAATATAGAGTATAAATGAAATTAACTCAATTCCATAATAAAAAATGGACTAGAGTTCTTTAAAGTACATTACATGGAGCCGACGGGGTTATTATCTGAGCAGATTGATATGAATATGAAGCTGTAGCACTATCCATTTACAATGAGTTACAAAAATATCATGTCGAGCCCATAAATTGCAGACGTGTCAAATACGAAGGGTAGCAAGAAATATTGAAGCGTCGCAACTCCTCCGGCCGAGCAATAAGCGAGGGACGTCGAAAGCTTTCATTCATTAACGACATATAACGTAAAATTAGCTATTCAGAGGATCCATTGTATTACCAGTAACTGGTCCGTATACCATATACACTTACCGTATATAATGTTTCTGATCTGTGTTCACACTATCGTTACTTCATACTGTCAGAATGTAATGTAGCGTAGATGATGCATTACCGTTACTTAGTGACCCACTACAGCAGAACCAAATGTTCACTTTCGGAGTTGAACCCTATTGGCTCTACACTGTGAGGAGCTCAAGCCTTGCATTCTTCAAACGAAGTTTTTACCCATTAGCGTATCGGTAATACGCTCGTCATTTTAGGAGTCCATAGTATACGTCTCAGAACCATTATAGTTTGGTCATGTCCGTCCGTTGATCCGTCTTTGGCTTATCTTTTGTTAAAGAAGGGCGCCCCTTGCTCTAATACCTAAACGGTTAGCATGAAAAATGTGTAAAAAGATTTGAAGGTTCTCCATGTGAAAAATAAAAAGTAAAAATAACTTAACGAAAAATTGAATATTCATAGTAATAAACATTAACCCCGCCACCTAAACCCACGTGCCATCATGTGTGACTACGGAACCCTATTCTGTGTGGCCTGACATGCACTTGGTCGGATTTTTCTTGTCTAACATTTAGCTCGAAAGCGTGTTTTATGAAAGAAAATATCTGTTATTATCACTAAAATTGATAGTATTGAGTATCGCTACTAAAAGTAGTCAGTCTATCGAGTGACGAGCGTTATTGCCGAACCAGTGAAGAAATATCGGCTTCGGTGTTCTCTAATCCATTGATCTGCGTACAAGTGACTGTTATTGAACTCTAGAATATTTCGTGTTCCAACAGTTTCATTTGTAGGTCATACATAGGTAGGTAGGTAGGCGTTTGTATATGAATACGAAACGATAAAATGGTTATATGATTTGTTTCCAAATTAAAGTTTGAACATTAGTTACAACAACAATTACATTAAAAAGCTTTATATTTGAAATTCATTAGTTGGTTTAATTGAGCTCCCAGACGACTAGCTACTCATGCAGCAATATAGTGTCGCTAGCAAGTGAGCGAATCATAGAACTGACGCATGGATACGCGACTTCAGCTTATTGAGCAACTCACAGTATAGTCTCAGCAACCTGAGACTGTACTGTGAGTAGGTCAATAAATTAGAAGAAAAGCCATGGTTTCTCTTACTTAAATTCACCTTTTTGTTCTCACTTGCATCTATTGATAATATGTCCCGGGCTAAAAAAGCAAGTCTTTCTATGTTAATTTTGTTGAAGACAACTTTGTTTTGTGCAATATTAATAAACTTCTACGTCCGGTAGACTCCAAATGAAGATTAATTAGTTGTGATTCACAAACCAATCAAAGTTATTCTTTCTTTCTCTGAGTAAATGGCAAGTTGTGCCGATGCCGGAAATTCTGCCAATGTCATGTGGGATGGAAATACGTGGGTTATGAAAATAAAACAAAAGAAAAATATTAAAATTTCAACCATCCAAATTTTCCAAAATTAGTAGTTGAATGAGTGTGGGCTTTTTGAAGAGTTTAGTTTACTAAATTGTATATATTCATAATTAGTAGACAAACAACAAATCGACATTACAATATTCTTAGGTACACGAAATCAAAGTTATTAATGATCATTAAAATGTCATTAAAACCGGCACCCATAAATGCCATATCGATGTCGATGTCACTGTAGACAAATGTAGTTCCGTAACTAATAATAGAATCAAAATATAGTGAACTCGTCACTGCCAATGATGGGACACACCAAAGCCTCGATTATAAAGCACGTTATTAAGTCATATACAAAGAGGAAATGTCTGTCTGTTGATTCTGACAAAGTAAATTGTCACAGTGTTGGAAAACGTTCATGAGACGAGGAAAGCTGTGCTATAAAACTCATATCTGTACGCTATGGTTGGACATACATTTGAATTTAAAGCAACCCTACGATGGATATCGATATTGTTTATCTACGCTGGTAATACCAGTAATATCGTACCCTATTTAAGGCCTCCATACTCACCGAAGGCTTCTTATCGTATTGTTGGGGAAAGCAATAAAGTTCCCCAGCAGCTTTCCTTCTGATTCCACACAATACTAGTCCGTATATATGTACGTATGTTTAAATAAAATTGTTTCTGTGCGGTACCAGAGGTATTTAAAACGGTCTTTTACAGACCTAGAGCCCATCGACCTGTCCTCAGCATGATCTAGCTTTCATGATTGTTACTACATTTGCATAGTTATCTTTTATTAGAATTCAGACTCATTGTATGTATATAATTTTGAAAAGTAAACAAATTATGTGCAGAGATATATTCAATATGTACAGTTAATATAACTGTACATATTGAATCAAAAGTTGAAGTAATTTAAAAACTACGGGTAACAGTGTATGGGCACGCCGTTATTACGGTAGTAAGATCTTACCGCGGAAGAATCGCGGAACCCTCTCATACCGGCTGGTGGTCAAAGGCTACTTTGAGGATAACCTGTGTCTAATTCTACTGTGATGGCCGAATCGTTGATACGGCTCTCCACATTCTGGCAGAATGCCCAGCGTGGGCGTAGCAAAGACGTGACCTCGTGGTAGGCATCGGAGTGGGTATTCTGTTTGCTCGGTAACATGATAGCAGCCGGGGAACGGAGTGAGCGCGCTTGGAATTTCGTCTTCTCATTCTGTAAGCAGTTGTGCTTTCGAAAGAGTTAGCTTAGAGGTAGAGGTAAGTAAGGGAGAGGTTTAGAACTCTCCCGGTCTTCTGGACTTGGGAATGGACTTGTGCAACGGACGATTCAGAAAAAGTTGCAGAACAATCTCCGTCCTCCATAAGCGCAAGCGTGGGCTTGGGCTTATGGAGATATACTTTACTTTAACAGAAGTAGACCAGGGTGGCAACGCGAAGCGCTATTAGTGCAAGCACCCTGGGACCATTAGAATTCCTACTCAGGTGGGAGCCATCTGCTAGATCTAGATGTTTCGAGATATGTCGGATTCCAGGCTTTTCCTTCCTGCCTTGGTTCGCCTGCTATTTCAGGTCTAAGGGTTTTTGGTAGCTTTGTGTCCAAAATAACCACAAGTAGGTGGTATCCGGGAGATTTCTGCAGAGATAAAAAAGGTACTAGTGTAATGCTGTACGAGTACTTTTAGTGATTATAGTTACCAATTTTCTTCTTTGATAGCAATTAAATGTATTTACAAACAAACGCATTACATAGATATTAAACGCCACGAGATCAGCTAAATGTAGGACTTACACTTTCATTATTGGGCATACCTCTGTGGCGCAGTGGTAGCGTATGCTACTATTGTGCTAGAGGTCTCGAGTTCGATTCCTGAGTCAGACTAAATGTCTGTATGATCTGCAAATATTTGTTTCGGAGTTTGGGTGTTTTCTATGTATAATATAAATGTATTAACAAAAAAACTATATATGTATTATCTACATTGTATTATCTAAAAAACGGTATGTGTATATCAGTTGTCTAGTACCCATAGTACAAGCTCTGCTTAGTTTGGGACTAGAAGGCGTAGTGTGTTAAAAAAAAAGTCCGAAAATATTTATTTATTTATTTATCAAATTTATCGAACACGAGTGTGCGTAACATCTGTAAACGTTTGCGATATATAATATCGATTCCACCAGAACTATTTTCAATGTATAATACACATCGGAGGTTAACAATTGCACCAGAAACCGTGACATTCTGTATGAGTGCGTAAGAGTGGTGCCCTAAGTATGTGCGACTGTGACGTAACTGTAGTACGAGAGTGACTCTAACACATTTTGTTCGGTTATGTAGATAGCTTTATGCGAGAGACACGCAGAGAGAGATGCCGAATGTCTACATAGAGAATCCTTTGATGAAGAGCTGACAGGCGACGCATTCCCGCTTTAAACCCGCAACAACAACAAGATATACAACCCCCATGTAAAGCTCACACTTCGGATTCTTCCATTGATTTAAAACTTTACTAACTCATTTGTTCGATATTTTTATTTTGTACAGGAAATGTTGCTCAGTCATTTTGAATGAATCTGACGTTAATTAGTTCAAAAATTTAGTTCAATCGAGGAACAAATATTTATTTCATATGCCAAATAAATAAATAAAAGAAACTCGCAAAACTTTGCACTAATTAGATTGTCGAAAACAACCTAATAACAATAATCAAAATAAGTCAAAGTTTCTTGAAACTTCTGAACAGTTCCATGTTTATTACAAAAATACGAGTGTAAATAACTCAGGTGCTTCAAGTATTAACTTTGTTAGGCAATTAGTGAGTTGATGACAGTACTCGCATCCAGACGTTCCTAGAAGCTCCGATTGTGAATATTACATTAAAAAGTGTAAATTGGGTAACATTTAGATTTTTTTTGTATTTGAGGGTAAACGTGAAAATAGTTTTCTTTTGAAATTAATTAAATGGACAAATTTATTTAAAAATATCTTTTAGCAGAATAGTTCTTCTGCTTTTGAATTTTTAAAGAATAAATATGAATAAAAATTATTTAAAATATAAAACATTTAAACTACGAGTAATATTGACATTAGATGATAATAATTTACGACTGTATTTTTCATTACATTCGATTCATTCATTACATTAACATACTTTTATAGAAAACCATTATTGCGCAGTGGGTAGTTAGTTTATTTTTATTCGGCTAAATGATCAGTACTATTACACTAAATACATTTTGATTTGAAATATGAATAATAATAATATGTATAAGCATTGCGCGTATTTTATGTACATGTTCGTGTTAGTATCGTTTGTAGTATTTAAAGATTAAGAAGTATATCTCAAGGGTCATAGAAAACGTTTGCTTCGGTGCACACACACGTAAGTGCGGTACTTTAAACATAAGTACGGTTGCCTCACGGCCTCTCGAACATAATGAATATAAGGATGTATCACAAAACATTTTAGATAGTTTAACAACACAAGTAGGCATCACACAACAAACCACCCCTTTGCTGGCGAATATTGGTTACGATGTTTGTAACTTTTTATTTGATTAAACTACACATTACACCGGTTTCAATTATCATGAAAAGTGATAACAGTGTATACTGCGGATGGAAAGGAAGTGTAACCCGCTGTTAGTGTTTGGTCCATTCGGCTCATTGTGCGCTGTCCGCCGGTGCTACGTTGTGCTCGCTCTCCGCCTCCGGGGCACTTCTCTGCTAACTACGATGTTCATTAATAACGGGAATATTTCTGTTTATCACTAATACTTAATTAGACCAGAGTTGTAATGTATATGTCACCATCGGATTATAAACACCGTTAGATTTTCTTCTGTCAACTGTGACATACGTATTACAATTTAACCTACTATTTTTCGTTAGATTATAATGTCATAATCACAATCTGTCGCTCGTCGATCTGAAAACTGTCCCTGATTGGTCAGTCTTACTGTAGGCCATTCCAGGGCCATAGGCTTGGGATAGGTTAGAACTTTTTTGATTAGTCACAAATTCATTTAACTGTCACCATAATTTTATGTTTCTTAATTTAAAGCTGTAACGTATTTTCAAAATGAAATTAATTTTTAATCACGAAATACTTTACATTCGGCAAAAAAAAGCAAACAAATATGTGGGCGCAGGACATATGCTGTTAAGTAGTATGTATTTTGATGTGTTAAAACCCATTTAATTTCATTTGTTTTGTTATTATTTAAGAACTAATAGTAGTGTCATATTGGAATCGAACCGGCTAAGACAACATGACTGTGTTCAGTTCCATGAGTGTTTCGTCACTGGATTGTAATGGCTCAAATCTGAATAATTAACTCAAATTCTAACCCATCTCTATAATAATTAGCAGGTTTGACCTAAGCTAGGCTTTGTATGTACATAGAATTTCCTTGTCACTAAATTGTTTCCATTACTGTATTTTAAAAACAAATGGGGAAATCGGCGCTTAAAGTCAAAGGTTGACTTGTTTTTATATATTTGTATAAATTAGTGTAATATTGAAATCACGAAAAAATATATATTCTATTATAAAGTTTTAATAAGAGGGTAAATCCGTATCCGTGTTTTGTCCGTTGCACAGCAAGTGGGCTGTTGGCCTCAACATTATTGATACTACAGACGTCACGCAGTACATTAACGTACCCATTTTTTTGATACTAATATTAATAGATCCTATTAATATTAGTATCCAAAAAATTGGTTTATATATATATATATATATATTTAGATAAAATTTGATAGGCTNTAAATATATAATAATTGCGGTTGTCGAACGATGAACTACAAGTTAGGGAAAAATTTGTGTATATTTCAAACAATTGAGAATAAATCTTTCATTGCCTTTAATGTGTTTACGTCGATTGAGTAAACTTCGAACTGTAAACAATGGTTTTTTATGCTTTATTTCGTTACTTATAGGAGCAAGAATTCATGGATAGGGTTCTAAGTTCAAATTCAGATAGTAAATATTTTATCCTAAATCAAAATAAGTTATTACCATTGAAGAACAGTCGCCTACAAAGTTTTCTAATTTCAATATTGCCGACTAAGAGTTACATTATTATGAAAAAGTAACTCCTAGTAGGCAATATGACATTCCTGTCGTTATTCAAGTAAATAAACCCTAGACACTGTCTCGCCACTACTATTAAACAAGATTCAAATTAATTATAACTATCTTGATTCATATAACACGTGCAATACAATTATTTCTATGCAAATGTTCTATTGAGATTCAAGTACGTGGAAATTTCAATGGAATCCACTTGAAAAAGTCTTAAATATAATATGGTGTTTATTAATGTATAAATAGATACTTCATATTTCAAGTTAAATGTTAAGATAACGTTCATTAAATAAAGCTATTAAATTATTTACAGAATAATATCAGAATGAAGAGAAAATCAACATCTTGAAGTATAGCGAGAAAATATTTAGGTAGAGAGAGAGCATTCAAATACTAGACGTTTCAATGGAACTCAGTTTTATTACCGCACAGTTGTTTGGTTAAAGGTGCTGTTATCGCTAGGCCGTGAATGCTGAGGCGTATTGTATTTAGTTTATTAAAATGTTGGAAATATAAACTTTTTACAATAGTAATAAGCTATGAATTCAAATAAAGTACAGATATGTTTTACAGTTTTGTCGCAGAATGGACATATTATCGATTAAATAAAACGGACGCTCAGTGGTATACAAGTAACGTTATTGAGTCACTAATGCTGACGAAATCGAAATTATAAAGAAACTCAAACTTGACCTGACACGTTTCTCAGTGGTCAGTAAGTGTAGTCGAATTTACCCGCATGGATGGATACGTATACAGAGACAAGTATACAGTCACTTAGTAGCTACATTAAATTAAATGTTGAATCTATAAAAAGAGTAAAAAATGTTCTTGAGCGTCCAACTCAATAAATGAAATGAAATCGTTTATTTTGCAATTTGGTTACATGAATATTTTTTTAAGTTAAACTTTTTGGCATGAAAAATGAATTCAGATTCTCCTAATTGGACTAGCTCTAAGAAGAAAGGACGAAATAAACTCAGGGATCATCGTATTTTTTAAAGTCTAGACAATCTTCTTCAAATATAAACATTTATTACAACATTAAGGACAGAAATATCTGTTCAATTATGATGTATGTTTGCTTGAACGCTGTCACATAAGATTTGTAACATTTTCAACGTAGATTATTACTGTTAAGAATTGTGGTCGTATCTCCTAAGATTATGTTGGTTATCGCAGTAAGAAAGTATCATGTGCCCAAACTCAAGAATCAATGTTTTTTTTCACGCCTTTCATTACCATGAAAGAGATGTTTAAAGCGTTTAGCGTAACAGATAGACAGACCGAGTTACGGTTACATTTATACTATAAAGTGAGGATTAATTTCATGTGTGGACGAATGGAATGGCATGTCTCTCCAACACAATGGGAGGATCCTCCGACATGGCAAAGTGGTCATGTCTGGCGGGCCACTGCTCAACGGTTGATGTTGGGATGTTGTATATTTACTAATCGGCGGGAGAACTTCTGTATCGATATATATATATATATAGATAGCGATACAGGATTAGTAGTTACTCTATTGTTACGTTACGTTACTCCGTAGTTCGATGTATCTACGATAGATGGCACTGTTGTATGTTTTTTAACTGCGCGTTGAATGTGAAAGTCACTGCACTTGTATGTGTTCATTTTCTAAATTTTCATTTTCTTAATTTTCAATTCATTTTCTCTTATTGTATAACTACAAAGTAGTTAGTGTTCAACTTCACTTGATGAGAGGCAACAACGACCCGCAGGAGGTAGGGACGGTAATTCCAGTTTCAAGTCGAGTCCAACCACACCACTCTGCGGCAACCATTCATTAAGACTGGCTCACTTTTATGACTCACTATGAATATAATACTTTACTTTTGTATCTAACTACTTAATTTGTGTACCAAATCTAGCTTACATTCATTTATTTTATGTTTTTATTAAAAGGTTTCTGTTTGATGTTATTTAAAATATGTAAAAACTTATAAGTATCATAGGCCTATAAATTTTTGTATATAAATATACCTATAAATTGGCAGCAAAAAAACTTGGCTACTCAGCTTCTTTAGACGTAAAAAATACTAGTATGTCACATAAATTTAAACATTCAGTTTAGTTTTAGAAAAAATATCAAATACGTTACTTGTTCGAGTCCTATAAATTTTAGGACAGATATTTGCGTACATAACAATCTTATACTATCTATACTAATCTAATCTAATCATCTGAGCATAAAAAATTAAGAAAGGTAGACTAGACCATTTGCATCGGAATCTGAATATTATTGGTACTTACTTATATTGCTTATAAATAATTATAATCGAAAAGATTTCTGACTTAGGGCACTAAAATACTTATACGATCCAAATACTTAGCAATACACATAACTCGAAAATTGTCCATAAAATGACTTTTGATACCTAAAATGCTTCTCAGTAAAGAACTCCTTACGTGTTCCCTATGTTGAGTGAAGTGTGAGCAGTCGGAGAGAGAGAGAGAGAGAGATGAGATGGTGTATAAAATATTAACAAGGTGTAAATCATCAACAAGTCCACTACTATAATATATTTGAAGTAACATAAATTAGTTTACATTTATCTAGTTATACGCGTTGTGAACTGGCACCCACAACTTCTGTCAAACCGATATCAGTTGCTACAGCTCACATAATATGTTTAGATTTGCATCACGTCAATGTCAAATATATTTAGTGTTATCTAAGATCTAATACGAGACCTAACTCACGCAATCATATTTTTTGCTTTGAATTTTAAGCTCATTAAGGTCTAGTTCTTTCAAAGTTAACTGTGTAACACTTTCTAAAAAAAATTGTTATACATTTAAGCTTTAGGTATTTGATTTTATGCTATGTTTCATAATGAAACCATTGACTAAAGAGAGAAAAAAAACTTATTTTTATTGACTATTTGCTCAGCAAGAAATCGTATTAACTCTTATATTTTTATTAATAATTTGTAAAAAGTAACTGGCACCAACCTTTACAAATAAGATCTCACAACCATATTACTACAGATTACCATAGCTACTTGGATCTTAATGTTATTTGGTTTATTTAAGTATTGCCAAATTAAACTTTTTGAATGTTTAGATATTCGAAGTCTTAGAAATTGTTATATGTTATCGTCGCGAGAACTTCTATTGCGCGAAGCGTGATTGGTAGTTTTTTCGTTTCCTTTGTAACTCCGTAGTTTGACGTATCTTCTATAGCTTGCGCTATAGTATATTTGTGTTGTTGCTTAGTATGTGGAAGTTGCTACAGAATAAATAATCGTGGTCAACACATTATCTACTTTTGATGGAAACTAAAACCACGAAATCTGATTTAACAGCCAGTATCACTAACTATTACACAGGCCAATCAATAATGAGTCAAGGAAGCGCTTCAAATGATATCTCCTAAAACCTTTGAAGATTCCTTTTTAAACTAACAAGTTTACTGCACTCCCTCGTGTTATCACCATAATCCATTTATAGTTCAAGAGGATTCATTAACAAGTACTCACTGGCTAAGCATTGATTGAATCATATTACCAGATCGATATTTGGCTCTTAAAATACATTGCGAATATTGAATGTTTAATATTAAGCCTCAATATTAAATTTTAAATACTAATGCTATTATAATTAATTTACAAAAGCATGAACTAGAGTCATTGTGACTCAGCTACAATTTCGGTAATTATTGTTAACTAAATTTGTACAGAGAAATATCTTTATGACAGGTGACACGTATCTACTACGCTTCTATAGATTAACAATTGACTAGCAAATGTGGGCTGTGTTTCTTTTCTCTCGGAGGTCGCTTTTGCGTGGATAGTAAAGGTAATAAATCATCTTAAAAGATTACAATTCTCCTAACCTAACATTTACATGTTTAGAAATCACCGCCTTTTGCTTTGAAAGGCGGAGGCCTTGTTTTAAAAAAAAACTTGTCTTTAAAAACAACTCCCGAATAAGGAATATGCATTCCTGTGTCACGGGGATCTTTACAAACATACATGAAACGGACACAAAGTACACCCAGACTTAGAACAACAATTTATGGATCACACAAAGTGTTCCATGTTCCAGTTCCATGTAGGATTTGAACCCACAACACTTGGGGCAGAAGGAAGCGATGTGTCGACCACTAAAACCACTAGACCAACTGTGTAGTCATATGGTCTGGCCTCACATGAAATATTGTCCCCATCTTTGGGCGAGGGCATCCCTTTGTATTGCATTCAACGGAGAGCGACTCGAATCGTCGATTCCCAGGAACTTTCAATTCGGCTATACTCATTGGCGTTGCGTAAAGATGAGGCTTCACTGTGTCTCTTTTACCGCATTTACCATAGGGAGTGTTTCGAGTTTTTGTTCGGGCTGACTCCTGCCGCCTCTTTCCGCCATTCGCAACAGAAATTTCATACCCATCATCTAGATGTTTGGCAGTCCACAACGATGCGCTTTACAAAGTACGTTCTACCTTGCACAATAAAACTGTAGAATGAACTGTCACATAAGGTATTCCCGGACCAATTCAACCTTCAAAGCTTTAAGAAAATAGCGTACTCCTTCTTAAAAGGCCGGCAACGCACTTGTGACGCCTATGGTGTTGCGGGTGTCCATGGGCGGCGGTAATCGCTCACCATCAGGCGATACATCTGCTCGTTTACCACCTCTATCATAAAAAATGCTAGATTAGGAATTGTGTTTAAGTAGAAATTCAAGCTAACAAAAGGATAATCGTAAAATTTATACGTTATATGGTGTCTTCAAAAATCAAATACATGTTCCCGACTGTCGACACCCAAAGAAAGAAATATCACCGATAAGGATACTTTAATTATAAATAAATAAATAAAAAACCTTCATTGTTGATCTTATTTTTAAATAACAAAAGTTTTGTATGTATGCCTAAAAACTTATTACTATTATCAAAATTTACTATTTATTATTATTATTCTTAATTTGGCAAACGGTAGTTACTCCTCAACTTGTCTTCCGACAAAGGCCTCCTCTAAAGATCGCCATTCACATCTATCCCTTGCCATTCGAGTTCATGTTGGACCCGCAATTTTCTTGATATCATCTTCCCATCTCTTAGCTTGACTTCCTCTGTTTCTTTTACAGTCTAGTGGGTACCATTCTGTTATTAGTCTTGTACGTTTTTCTTCCTTTCTCTTATCATATTTTCGGGGGTTCTAAGGGATCGACAGTTAATAGTTGCTATATAAATACCATTTGTTTTCTTTTCTTTGTGTCTGTCGTCACTATTTTTAATCTTTAGAGGGTCGTGGTCATTTTCCCCCACGAGGACCAGTTGGCTTGGGGGAGTGTTGTGATTTGTTTTTACTTTGTTGCTTTTAAATAATGATTTTTGTGTTTTCCGTTTACCGACATTTAGTTGCTATTGTTCCGTTGTATTAGAAAGTAGAGAATTGCGTTTAGTCCTCAGCAAATCATAAGCATTAAGTATTTTATGGTTTGGCGCCATTAAGGTTGGTTGTTTTCTTAGTTGCTTATAGGTTTCATTCAGGAGATGTTGATGTTTTCCTTTTTTGCCTATTGTCATTGTTTATTTCGCTTTTCTCTTTTATTATTAATTTGTCATACTTAAGATATGCAAAGTCTCCTTTATTTCTCTCCGCTATCAGTTGTGGCAGCAGCATTTTTCTTTTCTCTAGGACAGATTTAGTATAATCTTCCATGACGTACACTTCTTTAAATTTTTTCTTTAATGTTATTACTTCATTCTTTTTCCATTTATTTACGAAGGAAATCAAGGTGGGTCTTGGCTTACTACTTAGCTTCTTTTTTCCAATTCTAGATACATTATTTGCCTCTCGTTCTTCGAAATTAATGTCTAAGTCAGTTTTAAAAACTTTCATCACATATTGAAGTAATTCTGGGTTAGAACTCTCGTCTTCTTTTATGCCAAAAATTATTAGGTTATTCTGCTTCTTTGCTCTTTTCAAGCTTTCAATGTCTTTCTCCATAGGCTCTAATTTTATAGCCAATATTTCCATTACCTTGTTAGTTACAGATGTTTATATTTCAATGGTTTGTTTCTGCGTTTCAATTTTTATTGATTCAAATAAAAGTTTAAACTGATCTTCCATTTTATAATATAATGTAATCTGAGTGCAATGAAACGTATTGAATAGTAGTTTTATTTTCCTTGGGTTGGCAACACTACACTTTATGCCACTATCAACTAACGTCTTGACTATGGTTCAATTTCTACCCTCAATTTTTCAGTCTAGTCAGCGTCTTGTTTGTATATATATAATTTAAAGTCCAAGACCACGTGAAACCAACACTTTCACACTATTCACAGCATTTAAATTTATATTGCGCGACGTTTTTATATCACTAAGTGAGCGTAAATAAATTTTAAATACGTTATTATCAGGAGCTGTTCAACTGTGATGTTTACAGTTTGACAACCGGAAACGGAAACTTTAATTAATTACTTGTAATTTAATTATACCTTTATTTTATCTATTTTTTATGTAAATACAAAATACAATTAAAAACAAATAAAAATCAGTAACAAAATATAAAACTGGAACAATCGGCGGTCTTACTTCTACTATATCTACATAACAATATGATGGTTAATAGTAGTGTGGCGAGGTGGTGTAACGTTAGAGCTCAAACTTGAAGCCCCTACATATATAAACTAGCTTACAATACCACGATACAAAGGATTTGACAAAAGTTATTATTGGCTATTGTCTTCCTTGCACGACATATGTACGGATTTTACTATACATTGTTACTGACACATGTATACATCTAATAGTATTTTATTATCTTGTATTTCTTGTTTATTTTTTTGTGACAGACGAAATAATAAAATATGTATTAATTAATATAATTCTATATTATTCCTCTTTCTCTTTGCATATTAATATTGATATAAGAAACCTATCGCCGTCCACTGTTGAACGAAGGTCAGGAGCGCCAACCATCCCGGTCTTGGGCAGTTCGCATACATCGCATTCGTAAGTCCATGATGTCACAGGGTGCCCTACACTACGTTTGCCTAATCGCGCTCTCCAGAAGACATTTCGGCTCCAGCGAACATCAATTTGTCTGAAGACATGCTGAAGTAGGCCGGTTATGTATATAAGTGACAGACGTAAATTTTTAGTTTGCATATAAAATACATAAGATTAGGCCAATTAAATTTAGTTAAAAGCATAAAAAACAATTAGAATATACATAGTTTTATATTTTGATAGGAAAAATGGCCTAATATTAAACTTATGTAAATAATTACTGTTTCTGATGACTACTAACGTTTGATAGCCCTAGTTTCGGCCGCGACGCACGGCATTTCGCACCAACTATCCACAATGTCCGACACTAAAAAGCGTAGGTTCACGCGAGCCGAGCCATTTTTTATATTTAATCACCTTTTTGCTAAAGTGCTGTTCAGTGCAGCGCGGGGCTAACATGACGTGAACACCACGTAGCGTTAGCTGTCGTCATTTACATTAACTTGCTTAGCTGTCATGTTTGTTCACTAAGCTTTATTGTAAATGTTTGCTGCCTTCGTGAGATTGGTTTATTTACTGCACCATATTCGGGGGAGCTTCAGAACCTTGTGTTCTTAAGAGTTAACGATGAAAATAAACCATAAATTATTTTAATTCTTATCCTCCATTATTAACTAGTTAGCTTTGATTTATTTAACATATTTAATTGAGCCATCCCTATAAAAACAGACCTATAATTTATTCTTATGTTGTTTTCAACATTTTGTGCGATGGAAGGATCTCATTCAAATCATCCTCGTAGCCGAAAGACGTTCACTGTTGGGCATGGCCCTGCCTAAAGCTCACGTGTTATTTCTAATATACATATATATAATACGATCACATGGACTAAAGCATAGGGACTAATTATGTCAGGTGCTTGCGGTTAAAATGTTATTACGCTATTATATAATAGTAGCGTACAACATCGTCTGCGTCTCCTTTCAATCACGCTCGGCAGCAAAATCCGCATTTAAAAAAACTAGAAAATCGGTTAGTTCGTTTTTTTGGTTAAACGTGAGCAACAACGTGATATGAGAAACATATGTAATAGATAACTTAGCAGTCATTAAAAAAAAAAACACTATCACTACCGCTACGAGAGCGCCCACTAAATAAGCCACTCCTCCCAACGGTTCGTCATTATTCTGTCCAATCTCTTCTTAATATAAAGAAGGTGGACGAGGGGATTTAACAAAGTCATTCATCACGATAACGATTACTGACCGGTGTTAGTAAAAATAATAAGCAATATGATCCCAAAAGAAATATTTGTGCAAATGATTGAATCTTTGCGATCATTTAAATTACTTCCACTCATGAAGACTTTTAGCGCAGTTAAACAGGATGTTGTTTCCCGTCGTAGAGTTTTAGGCTAGATATAAAGTTGGCGTACATCTCGTGTCGCATGCAACAATGCGTATTTGAAAGACAAACAGTATCGACAGCACACGCCATGTTGTCTACAACTTTATTACCGGCCACCGTTCGCTTACAACTTGCAGTTGTTTCACAAGTCACAACTAAACAACGCAGTGGTTTGACCACTACTTGTGTGCTATTTTACAAGATATGTGTTGTCTTATTTCAACAAATCTATTTGAAAGGGTTTGTTTTATTTATTTATTATTAGTTAAAGTTACAATAAATTTAGCTGAAAGAAAGTTTGATAAAAGTACTATAAATGTATTGATCATAAGTCGCTGAGCAATAATAGCCTATTATCAAGCAAGTAGCTCGTTGCGAGCGTAGTGACTGTTACTAATCATCGCCCACACATCTATCTATTATTAGCATTCGGCTATACATATTTTTACATATTTAAGCTTCGTATATTTTTAGTTAGAGCTCCATGAATAATCTAGTATCAATTGGTCTTCGTAAGCAGAGCCAGAGCTTAGTAGGTGTCGATAAATTTCAATATGTTTTACTTTCTTAATGATAACACGATACAGGAGCAACTAAATAGTAGCGAATCTAACTTAAGTCTGTCCACTGGTTAACTTGACATAAGCACTTTCAATATTCACAAAATTCACATTAACGATGTTTCTCTGCTTAGGTTTTCAGACTTAAAGAAACTTGATATAATGTATGAAATGTAGAAAAAAAAAAGTTATTGAAGTAATGAGAATACACACGAGGAGATGGTATTACAGTGTAACTTAAAAAGACTTTAAAAAGCTGTAGAACTTCTGCTTTTTTCATTAAAAAGAAAAGGGTGAACCTACTTGTTTGTGCACTGACGTACCATCCGTTCACTTGTCGAGTGTGGCGGTATCATTAAGAGATTTCAACATTTTTTTATGTATGGTTCTACCAAAATGACTCTCCCTTACCTGATGAAAAGCATGAGCAGAATAAAAGGGTGGTGGTCACCGTACTCCTTGCGAATGCAGGCAATGTAACAATGCAGGATGGTTATGAGTAATAATACTTCAGCATCATCGGGCCTCCGGTCTCGAACTCGACAACGAAACTCGACAGCATGAACGCAGTCATTTTACGATGATCTTCTGTGCGAGGGTAGTACCGCCCGGTCGAGCCGGTCCATCCTGCCACCTAGTCGGTCCGGCTCTACTACCCTCTTATAGTTAGCCTCGCTGATTTCATTCTTTGTGAATGTTATTTTGATGAACTATGAAGGTATTCATTCAATAAAATAACATATCAATAAATTACTTCAATTTTACCATAACCACAGTTCAAAGCTAGCACGGCATGACTTCTCTCCTTACAAAGACACTCAAAGACACCACGAATATATGAACACCTCTATACACATGCCCTGAGGCAATAATAAACGTAAATTTTAATATTTGTCTGTTTAATATTTCACAGTAGATTCAGAACATTCCTAATCTTACCTCAGTTTGATCAACTCAAATATTAATTTACGAATCTCTCTTCGCTCGTAATTTATAGCTCATAAAAATTTCACGAAATATCATGAATAATGAAATTTCTACCAAAAGATTAAGTACTGTGAACACTGAAATAATTTTATAGCAAATTTATTGGAATGGATGGAACTGGATAAGGTTTATAGAGTGCTTTTCTCTTCAAAAAAAGTTTAGTTAACATATTAACAAGATGACACCAACCTATGTGAAAAAATACCTAATATGTAAAAAATAATGTACGAGCGAAAAAATAATTTAATATAATAGATAATAATCAATATTTCGGACATCTCACACAAGATGCCAAACAGTCCCAAACTAAGCAGGGCTTGCGTTATGGGTACTAGACTACTAATATATAATACGTATATACTTTTTTTTGTAAATATATAAAACGTCCTAAACTCCGAAATAAATACTTGCAGATCATACAAACATTTGGTCCGTTCTGGGAATCGAAGCCGAGACCTCATATATATAGCAGTCGCATACACTACCGCTATGCCAACGAGACAGTAAAGGCAATACCGAGGCAATATGATTATTATATTATATATATTATGACCGTGTGAGGCGGGTTCAAGGCCGGTGTTTTTATATATATTCGTTCTATTAATGTAACTAAAGAGCCTGACTCGAATACGTATAATCATGATAATTTAGAACTGGAACGTTTATTCAAATTGAAATGGGAATACTGTTTCTTACCCGCACTAAGTTTACGGTCCAGTGACGCGCACGGTCCGTATGCCTCACGAGTACGTTCCGTGTGCAGTCCGACTACGGTCTGTTATTAGCGTTGTTGTTTTATTTGGTTTTCCTTTGTTCTTTTACAGTTTTTGTTTACTGACGGTGACTCTAACAAAGCTTTAAACAGCACTGGAATATTATGTCGCGTTTTTTAATTAGAAAACTTGTATTCGAATCGTGTATTTATAATATTAACTGGTTTTTTGCCGAGTAAGATAGATTACAGAAATCTCCTCAAATTGGGACTCAAATGGTGGCAACATGCGTGTCAATCTTAAATTGCAGGTGTCCATGGAGGGCGATGACCCTACGCTCTATAACAACTCAAGATGTAAAAATGACAAAAACATGATTTTTCAAACATTCATTAAAGAGTATGTTACATCAACACTTGTTTCTTCAATTTAAATCCCTTGCTTGACACTTAATAAGTTTAATATTAAAAGTACTAGTGTTTGAGAAACTTAAGGGTAGCAATGTGTAAAATAATCATCAAAATGAACATTTCAAGTATGACTTTCACTGTTAATCATAAAGTTGCTTTATATTTTTCTTATGGTTTGGCCCGTTGTTGTATAGAAGTCGTAAAAACTTTGAAAATAAAATTATTAAATCTAAAGAAACAAAGCGAACGTTTGTTTGTAGTCGCACTTGGTGACCGTAACAAGGACAATTTGTATTTGTCCAAACTTGAATAATTTGCCGAGCGATGAGATAACAACGAGACGATATACTTAAATGTCGCTTCGACTACTTTACCTCTCAGGCCCGCTGTTGCCGAGAGGGCCAATCGAGTGCTCCCTAATTATTTCCACGAGGCACCTACGTCATTCTTAATTTTGACAACTAAGAGGTTGCCACTCTTTGTCAAAGTTGAGAGGACCTACTCGCTCCCGCCCTCCAACAGAACAAAGTGGCGGTACGTGCCTTGCCAGCGAGTCGATAAAATAATTCGTTGAGCTCCCCTTATACATTTTAAACGTGTTTAGGCGTGAGGTGGCGTGACGCGAGCCATCCCGTCACCTCGCACACCTCGTGTAGGTAGCGCAAACTCTCCGTTACTTATTTTGTTGATCTGCGGATAATGTTGGGTTTGACAGCCTCTTATCTCTTGCGTACATCACCGAGGAAGCGTTCTCCCTGTTTTCACAGAAAGATTTCACAGTTGGATTGGTATATTTTTCGAAAATCTGTTAGTGAAATAAAGTGTATTGAATATATCACTTGGCAAAAAGGATTCTTGGACAATGTCGAGTTATTATAAAGTAAAACACACAGTTGTGACAACACAAAGTACTCGAAAGTACTTTGAAAGATTGAATAAACGCAACCTACAAAATGAACCTGTTGTAAAACTGTTGTCTTTTATTTTGTTTAAGATGAATTCATATTATATTTTTGAGATATATAAATATTTTATCTTTAAAGCAATTGATAGGTAACTAGCTCTCTCTCAGTCCCTACTTATTCTCCAACAATTACTTAATGGTCCTCGCACACGTGAAGGATTAATATTTAATCTAAAGACATCAGATCAAAATAAAGCTTAATCGTTCTCAGTCGGTTCAATCTAATGAGATGTCTGTGAGATAAGTGTGTTTAGTAGCTCTCGAATATAATGGGTGTTTTTGTGCAGAACCGTATCTATTGTTAGACGAATTATGTGTAATTTTTTTGTCTTTATATATAACGCCCTTTCAGAAAGCTTGAATTTTTTAAAACCTTTTTAGTAAATCTATTTTCATCATCATTTTAATCAAAATGTAGACCGCTTTAAGTCCAGTTAATATTTAAACGAATTGAAGGCTTGCTGATTTAATTCATTTTCGCTAATCTATTTACCGAATCTGACTTCAAAATGATGTTAATGTAATCTCGAATTGAATTAATCTGCTATGGATATTAAGTGAGTATAAATTGATGTTTTTATGACAATAGAGGTGAATTGTTGTTGCTTTTTATATATTTTATAACTATTAACAAATAGCGCGTTGCTTAAATTCTATTTAACTAAATCAGAATTTACGGAAACGACTATATCAAACTGACTGCACGATTGTAATTGGTTTATTACAAAAACTATTTGAATAGTTATGATTTAACTACTGTCAGTTTTTATATCTTATAAATAATTAGTGGACAGAGAACATTAATGATGGAATTATTCCTGTTCATGAAAGTTTATTATAAATGTTTCTAAAACATCGAATTCAAATAAATGTAGACGTATAAAAGCTTAACGGTTCGGATATAATAAAGTGGTATTTGTGGCTCGCAAATGGCAATAGTCGGTGCTGAGTAGATGGATCTTTTACTTGGACTATAAACGGATTCAGCCGACGATGGAACTGCCGAGAAATGAATAAAAGTAATGGCTGACGACGACGCAAATAATCAACTTAGCAATGGTTTTGAAATGCTTTCAATTGATTTCATGGTAGGATTATTGAGCTATGCGGCTGCCATTGAGACTGTCTTTTTAATAGAAAAACGCAATGTAATTGAACTGGGCGATGAATTTAGTTGTTGAAATATTTATATCCCTAAGTATTAGAATATTATTTTATTCTAAAAATCAGAAGCAAAGAACTTAGTTATAAATGAAATTTCAAATAAGCTTCGTGATTTAGATTGCTGTTGTCACATTACAGTAAATATTATGCACACCGTGTTGTCATACATATCAGATACAATCCCACATGTTGCTGTAATTAGTAATAAGTATAACAACATGTATGATGAGATATATAAATAAATAAAAATAAATTTAAATCTTGTGACATTGCCAATAATACGACGTAAACCAGAACCTTGAAAATGTGGTTCCAATCCTCAGGAATGAAGGTACGACATTTTGTCAAATGCACCGTACAGGCACGAAGTCGAAACTTTCAGAGAGGACACTAGGGTTAACAAAGGAACGACGTGAGGAGCCAGTCACTTCATCGGAAAAGCGGTGTATAAACCAAGAGATTAGTAAGCGTTTACGACACGACCTTCGATGCTCCAACACTCTTTTGATTGAAAGAGCAATCGAGCAGAATCGGGGCTCAAAAGTATTTGTGAAATATCTTGGAAGAAGCCATTTGGCGAAGCTGACTACAGCAAGCGGAAAAGTTGTTGCTTCCAAGCTGGCCGTCCTTTCGGAAGTAGAAAGCTTCTATGGCGATTTGTACGCTTCGTATGCATCTCAACCTGATCCTAGAGCCACATTAACACGTTACTACACCGAAGATCTGCCAGAAGTCGGCATTAACGAAATCGAGATGGCTCTTGGACAGCTGTAAAATGGAAAAGCCCCTGGAGAGGACAGCGTTACTACAGAGCTGTTAAAGGCTGGAGGTAAACCCGTACTAGAGGCGCTCCAAAAGTTTTTCAACGCTGTCCTGTTCGAAAGGAAAACTCCAGAGGCGTGGAGCAGGAGTGTGGTCGTTCTGTTCTTCAAAAAGGGTAATAAAACCATGTTGAAGAACTATCGGCCCATTTCCCTCCTGAGCCACGTCTATAAGCTGTTTTCAAAAGTCATCACGAACCGTGTTGCGCGAAGACTCGACGAATATCAGCCACCGGAGCAGGCTGGGTTTCGGAGCGGATATGGCATCATAGACCACATCCACACAGTGCGGCAGATAATACAGAAGACCGAAGAGTATAATCAGCCCCTGTGTCTAGCATTTGTGGACTATGAAAAGGCCTTTGACTCGATCGAGATCTGGTCTGTTCTGGAGTCCCTGCAGCGTTGCCAAGTAGATTGGCGGTACATCCAAGTGTTGAGATGACTCTACAAAGCCGCCACTATGTCTGTTCAAGTACAAGATCAGCATACAAGACCCATACCATTGCATCGAAGAATGAAACAAGGGGACGTTATATCCCCGAAATTGTTCACTAATGCCATGGAGGACTTGTTTAAGACGCTGCACTGGAAAAGGCGCGGTATCAACATTAATGACGAATACTTCTCTCACTTGCGATTTGCAGATGACCTCGTCATCATGGCAGAAACGCTCCATGACCTACAACAGATGCTGAACGACCTGGCTGACTCTTCTGTGCGCATCGGCCTACGGAAAAAATTGGACGAGACCAAGTTCATGTTCAATGAACATGTACTATCGGAACCGGTAGCGGTACACGGTGCCGTTCTCGAAGTTGTTCAAAAATATGTAAACCTCAGGCAGACTTTGCTGTTAGGTAGAAACAACTTTGAGGACGAGGTGAACAGAAGAGTCTAGCTAGGTTGGCCAGCGTTTGGGAAACTTCGTCGGGTCTTCTCATCATCGATCCCACAGTGCCTTAAGACGAAAGTCTTCAATGCGTGCGTCCTACCCGTAATGACATACGGAGCCGAAACGTGGACACTGACGGTTCGACTGGTCCATAAGTTCAAAGTCGCTCATCCTGCAATGGAGAGGTATATGCTCGGCGTTTCTCTAAGGGATCGCATTAGAAACGAGGTGATCCGACAAAGAACCAGGGTCATCGACGTAGCGCACAGGATTAGCAAGTTGAAATGACAGTGGGCTGGCCACATTTGCCGAAGAACCGATAACCGTTGGGGTGAACGAGTTCTTGAGTGGAGACCGCGTCTCGGCAAACGTAGTGTAGTCCTCAACGCTCCACCTGGCCTGTGGAAGTGTAGAACGTCCACAGGCCAGGTGGAGCGATGATTTGCATAAGACGGCTGGCAGGAGCTGGATGCGAGAAGCTATTGATTGAACTAAGTGGCGTGAAATTGTAGAGGCCTATGTCCAGCAGTGGACTGCGATAGGCTGGTGACGATGACAATAATACATTGGTCATATAAAGCCATTGATAATATCCTAAGAAATATACTTTTGCGCACTTAGATCAGAGCGTATATCATGTTTGAATTAATCGTATAGAGACGGCCTCACGGAGGTTCACGTTAGCTAATCAAAATTATAATCGCGAAGTGTTCATATTAAGTTAGTTTAAAGCAAGAATATAAGCTTTTAAGTGCCCGAGACGAGACGATGAGAATTAGACACATATACAATTTATTTATTCTGAATATTCGAGACGATAATTTCAAAATGTGAACATTTGGCACTACTCGTTCAAATGTAGAATGCATTAAGTTTGTGAATTTTGGCAACAGTTCGGAAAACTCTGCGACTAACTCGAGTGCTCGTCCGGACATTAAGACGAAGTTGCCGTCAACTCGCAAACAAGATGTGCTTTTAAATTACACAATATCCATAACTGTTGTGAATGCATTTGTCGTACAAAGTTTTCCGGTTGCCTGGGCTTTTAACAATATTTAAGTGGCACATCTTTATCCTGGAGTTGGTAAATATATTCATTGGTACAGGTTAACAAATATTTCATTATAACATTTTGAAATGCTATTTTTCAATAGAAACTAGTTAACGTTTGATAACACAGTTAAGTAATTACTGCTAAATTTGCTCAACATAGCTCTCAAAAGGGCTTAGAAAGGATGTCGTTTTGTCAGGGGTCAGAGATTCAGATTTATTGAAACGGTAATGTTCGAGATTCTTTTCAATACAATTCACTCAACAGAAATTGGCAGTACGAGCATTGAAATGAAGCTTTTTCTTCTCTTTTAAATTCTAGGAATATTAATATATCATGTATTTTGTCTTTCACAATACTTATACCATTGACTTATCGTACCATTATGATAGCGAATATTGCTGAGCTGAGGACTAAGGTTCGATTTTTTTTTATATTTAAGCTGCCAAAATTACTCTGCCCTGCCTGATGGAAAGTATGAGCAGAATCCAAGAGTGGTGGTCACCATCCTTAACGCGAAAAAGAACAATGCAGCATGGTGACCCACACTATGGCGGCCTGGGGGGAAGGGGGATAGTGAGGGGGATAGGGGGCGTTGGATTGGGGTATGGGCCTCCGGTATCTTCACTCACTCGATGAAACACAACGTAAGCGCTGTTTCACACCGGTTTTCTGTGAGGCCGNAAGAACAATGCAGCATGGTGACCCACACTATGGCGGCCTGGGGGGAAGGGGGATAGTGAGGGGGATAGGGGGCGTTGGATTGGGGTATGGGCCTCCGGTATCTTCACTCACTCGATGAAACACAACGTAAGCGCTGTTTCACACCGGTTTTCTGTGAGGCCGTGGTATCACTCCGGTCGAGCCGGCCCATTCATGCCGAAGCGTGGCTTTCCCACGGTAAAAGGGTCAGAACATATTTGTATGATCAGCAAATATTTGTTTCGGAGTTTGGGTATTGCATATATTAAAAGAAGTATTGTTAAATAATTCTATGAGCCATCAAGCTTTTATATTAAAAAATCTGCTTAGTTTGAAGCAAGATGGCGTCGTGTGTTAGGTGTCAAAATATATTTTTTTATTTATTATTAACAAATTTAATGCTCGCCAGAGGGCACCGTTGTACAAGACCGCTGCATTTATCTCAGAATGCACACTAATTTAGCGTTTAATGTTTATGGATATTGGTGAATGGGTCGACATGTCAAAGCCTACTAATCTGATAGGATGGGCGTGTGATACACGAAACCTTACTTAGCGACGGTTGTAACACGACGCGCACTGTTTGTTCCGTTACAAGTTCAAATTTGTGTACAACCGAGCTAGTATCCGACAAATTACTATTTATAATTGCATTTAAAGTGAGTGTATGTTGAACAGCACATCATCATAGCACACGGTTTTACAGTATACTTTGTGAGCCGAAAAACTTTTCAAATGTGCCAAAGACACATTAGGGTTAGATCCCCCATTCTTTACTTTTTCGCTTGCATTTAATGAATTAAGGAAGGTTCCTTAGATTATTTGATACTAATATCTAAATGTAAATAAACGACTTCAGTTAGTTTCTAGCCTACTAGAAGTAAACAGAGGCATGGATATCTGCCGAGACCTCAACCACGCGAATACGTTGAGAGTATCACTAAAGCGGCCTCACGGAAGCTGGGTGTGTTAAACAGGGTGAGACGGTTCTTCTCGCCCGGGCATCTGTGTCTTCTTTACAAGACCCAGGTTCGCTAGTGCGTGGAGTACTGTTCTCACCTTTGCGATGGTGCCGCACAGTACCTATTTGACGGTCTTGACCGGTTGAAGCGTCGAGCAATCCGTATTAACGATAGTCCCGAAGCCACCGAGACCCTTGAGCCTCTACAGTTGCGTAGAGATATCGCCTCCTTGGCAGTGAGAGTTCTGAAGAGCTCTTCCAATTGATCCCCCCCTCCCCATGTGTTTTCTGGTTCACTTTTGACTTAATTTACTAATTATATAAAATACAAGATCTTTTCACAGAAATAAAAGGAGTGACGATCGTGAATTATTTACTCTCGTGCTTAGTATAATGAATATTGGCAGGCGCAATAATGACGCGCAACAAAAACCTAAATTTACATTTATAGATCTTGTTTGAATGAATTTCGGAGTTCCTTAAATAAATACAGTTGGTTTTATTAATAAAGTTTCTTTGAGATGATGGTTCTCTTTGAACTCATGTAGTCTATTTCTGTCCTATCACAACATTAGGCTTTGTAATAATAATATTGAGAACGCTATAATTAATAACAGTTCCATATTTTTGTTCTTGTAAATTCGTTCATGTCGCATCACAAAACGTTCAAATTTTCTCCGTTTAATTTGTGATAGCGCCAAGCGCTGGCAAGTTGAAGTGAAAATGGAAAATATTTCGGTAACAATAATTCTTTTGAAACATTTATTTACAATGATACTGTAATCATATGTTATACACGTGTGAAAAAGCAGACCAATTGTTATAAATAACACAAGGAACAAAGACGTAGAAAACAATGAAGATAACTGTAAATAAACACACAAGCCTCGAGCTTTTATTACCTAATAAATACAAATACAAAGTAATCATACAATATATTCAATTTGTGGGGCGAACGAAAGTTGGGACAGGCGGTAAATAAATAATGAGCGAAATAAATTAACGTTCATAAACAAAACCCTGGGATAATCAGCGGAAACGCGATTATATCGTCGTATTGGACGTCCACGTGTCACATATTTGACATTCGTACAAAGTAATGAGGGAACGGTCGCGCTGATTATATCATTCGCTCCAATTACATTTTTATTTGTAAGCAGTGAGAGCTTCATAACGCTAGGAACCCTTTTGAAATTCAATCTGTGTTTGCTTTTCTTTTGTATTCTTCTTCGAAAAATAAATCAAATTTTCTCAATATAAAGTATTAAAGGTAGTTGATTAAATATATATGGATAAAAATAAATAGATAACTAGATATTCTCTTTGCACACCAAGTATAAATGTATTAATAGCAAAATGAGCGGTTTCTCACAGTGCGTGTGTTGAGGTAAGAAAATATACAATTAATGCATACATTCACTTCATAAGGAGATCATCACCATTAACTTGAAATCGCTCTCGCCGGTGCTGCCTCACCGAGCTCTCTCTGTCGAGAGCCGTTTCCTTGAGTTCCCTATCGCAACCGCTACTTTTTCTTTAATCTGGTCTATGTAACTGAGTCTCGGTGTTCCTCTTCCTCTTTCCTTCTGGGTAACAATAAAAGCATAAGTAGATAGAATATAAAATTATAATAGAGATGGTTGATACTCCTACGGGAGTTTCTGAGTAACAGTTAGTGCCTCTGCTATTGGGAAAGTTCCTGGCGCCAGTTCTTACTAAGAAGAATTTCTCATAAAGTTATAGAGTGCCTCACTAATATAGATTTCATTTGAAGTTTCAACTTGAAAGTAAGGTTTCTCAGCATAATAAAATACGCCAAATCATCCACAATTGATGAATCTTCTGGTTCTAACAAAGGATTTGAATGAATTGGTTTACGGCATGAGTATCACTTAAAATATGGACGCAATCACTCAGTCTGGTTTGCAATCCTTTTTTATCTTTTGTTAGTTACATCGGTGATTTAGGCAAAGGGCTCCAGCGATTTATGTGCGGGCTATTTGTTAACTAAGCGTGGTTTAGTTTTCGAATAGCTTTTATTATACCACTCAGGTATATCATGCTATTATACTAGAAGAGGAGTACACGAAATGTTTGCAAATATCAAAACAGTATTAATCTTATTTCGCAGTAGTTTAGAATGTATCTTGTAAAACGATAGACTAAACAGAATTACTAGGTAAACTACATAGAGCAAGTATAAATGTAACTGTATATTTTGCTCAAATGATTCAAACGTGCAGACTAATTTGGGACTTTGTAATTTGTAACGAGATGTCGGGACCGGACCCAGCGCGGTGCAGCGGTGGGACGCGCCACCTCCTGTGACGCTGTCACTCAGACCAGGAGCACCACGCAGATGTAAGTGAAATATGACATGTTTCCTTTTAATATCAGTTTTATCATCTATTTAACGTTATTTCTGCTACCGTTTAGACACTACTACTAGACATTAGACAATAACTTACTTTTTAACTCTTTTTTGGGACGTGCTATTCGTCTATTGGTATAGACTGCTAAGTCGGAGACCGTGGTTTCGATTCCAAACCAGGATAAATAATTGTTTGGTGAACATGACTATTTATTACCTGTTCGTCTATAATGTTGGGCTATGTGTGTGTAAGAAGCGTAGCGTTTTTGATAATTAAATAAGAAATTTGATACTTGAAATACATGAATATTTTTGAATTGTATCTGTCTACACTTTCAAGAAAACTGCGTCAGTCTATCTGGTTGGTGACATAGTAACAATAAATCTAACCTATAAATAGTACCACTATCAAACATCACTCACACATAAAAATTAACTCATGGCCATTTGTTTTATTCCAATTCTTACTGAGATGTCAACAATAATTAGATAATTGCATGCACTTTAAGTTTTAACGATAGCTGTTTATAAGGTATTTATGTCAATTTTTCAGAAATTGCATCGACACATACTACAATAATGCGGCGCGACAATAATTACAATGATTTCCTGTATCTTTGCACCCAAAATGTGACTTCAGCCTTATCAGTACTACTGACAGCAGTATTTATAAAAATAACAATTCATTTTACATTTGTATGTTGTCGTGTATAATCTAATAATCCAACATGTGTTGTTCAGTCATGCAGTTGGCTGCTTTGAATAATAATAACGTTGTCTATTCAAGAATACGTGAATTCGTTGTACTCTTTCATCGAACAAACACGTTGTCCGAAACCGTATCATATTTGTGCCAAATACGATATGGTGTAACATTTACAACGCACCTCTTGCAGACAACACGCAACAAGGTATCAGCCCCTTTTCACTTGTTCACTCATTAAAAAAAAAAACGTGAAAATTGTTTTGATATTTTCGAAGTTTATAAATGTTTTATATTTGACGAAACAGACAATAATGCTAGAATTATCTATATTAACCGTGGAATAAATCTAAAAAGCTATGGATTTTAAACAATAATTAGTAAAAGTAAAAAAATATGTAACAAGCGCCAATGACGGCTATTCGAATGTCAACTAGTTAGTGTAATGACGAAAAATTAATGTATTCCTACCTTTGACAACCCACTTTCGACTTTATAATATTACTTCTGAATAAGGATTACTAACTGATTTTTGGTTTTTATTTGTCAATCATTGATTTGGCAAAAGGTAGCCAATATGTTAATGATAAGCACCAGGCGACATGCATACAAAGTTATTAGTTAGATGGCAGATAAAGCAACATCGACATTTGCCAACTTTGGCCGACGCGCCCGACCACGTAGCGCCGAACCGCACCAACACAAAACGCGCTTTAATTATGCCCACTGTTATTAATAGTGCGCCGATTACATCGCCATTGTACGCCTAACAATCAACTATTTACTGAGCTTTAATTACCGAATCTATTATGGCTCCAACACATTCTCATAAATACACCTCAATACGTCTTGCTTAATATAACACTTTTTGATGTTGTGTAATTTATTTTGTGGACTGAAAGAGGGCGATTAGTGAGAGATTTATCGTGGGGATTTGGATAAAATATTAACACAACTGATACGTGTTTAATTAGAAAGGGATTTAAATGTTAAATTTGCAAATTAATGACGATAGTATTTATTAGAAAACTATTTCTTTTGCGAAAAAGTAAATATTTGTTGGTATTTCTAGTTCTTTCATATAAAATTTACCAAACCGAATGCTTAAAAGATAACTATTCTATCAAGTAACATATTTTTATAATTAGCTTGAGGAGGACAGGCCTATGTCTAAAGGTGGACTATGAAAAGCTGTTGATAAGTCAATTCTATAGATTATACTGTCTCCGAACTAGTACACGTCAATCTTTACGTACAATTTATTAACATTGAAAGCCACATTAGGTTTACGCTTAGTTGCCTAGAAAATCTAAATATTACTATTGAATATGTAATATGTAACGGCGCGTCATACTATTTGATAATCTAATCAGTTATTTTTTTGAGAATAATAATTTAATTTTATTAAGCTGGTAATTGCCGATAAATTATTACGTTATTTTTCAAACATTAATTGTTTTGTATTGGATTAATAGCATTGTAATCGAGAGCGGGTAACACCGAATGGAGTTGTGGCTGTCATGGCGGGCGAACGTCATCCCTTTGGACAGCGGTCGCACCTTATGTTCACGCGCAAACCCATTGGCTCATAAATCGAAGTTGTTATTGTAATTTTTTTGTGTTATTACTGATTTAAGTGTTCTTACTCATAAAGTATTGTAAAATCTAAGTTACTGTGCAATTATTTCCTGAAAGTCTACGCCCATCATGGATTCCCGAGATGACGAAAATTACCAACAATCGGAAATGACAACCCGGCCTTCTGACGAACCGTTATCAGAAGTGGGATTACCAGGGACTTCTCAGGAACATGGATCAGGTCAAAATATTGTTTCCAATCTAAATAGTGAATCGGAACGTTGGAAAATGTTGTTTGAAATGCAACAACAGAGTATGATGGAATTGATTCGTGCAATTAGGGAACCAAGCAAGGTTAATACAAATTATGCCTTTCCTGAATTTAATCCTGATTACCGAGACGCAGACGCACGATCGTGGCGCAATACCGTAGACGTATGCATGCAAGAAAAACAAATATCCAGTGGTGATTTGATTATAGCCATGTGTAAAGCTCTGAAAGGTACAGCCGCCACGTGGTTGGCTCAAAACAGTTTTGCTGGCATAACTTGGCCTCAGTTAAAAGATTTATTTCTGGCTCGATTTGACTACGTTGAGACTCCAGCTGCCACACTGTGTAGACTTTTTAATGAAAGCCCCAAAGATGGAGAGTGCATGTCATCCTACGCCAGCCGATTTATGAGTACCTTAATGAACCAGTGGCATTCTTTAACAATTGAACAAATAGCAATCGCCGTTACTCTCGCTCATGCAGTGAAAATTGAACTTCGGTTACAAAGACTGGCATACACGAAACCATTGATACCCGAGTCAAATTACAACATGAGTTAATGGCGTGTGCTTATCGAAAAAGAGGACCCTCGGTGCAAGATAAGTTTAATGCACGAAATGACGCTAAAAAGCCACGATTTGAAATGTTACAATTGTGGCAAATTAAGCCACCTTGCTAATGATTGTCTATCTAAAGATACTCGAAATACAAGCACCAATTACAAACCTCAGTTTTCAGCGACTAGTAAACCCCAGCAGGCCCATGACAGCAGTGTACCCAATAAAACGACAACGCCAACGTGTTACTTCTGCAACGAGTGGGGCCATATTGCTACGCGCTGCCCGAAAAAAAGGAACCGAGTGCAAGTAGCACTAATGAGAAGCGTCGTGTGAATACCTGTTTTGAAGCCTGCTACGGACCACCTTACGATTCAATCCGGTAAGAAATTTTCATTTTGTTTTGATTCTGGTGCCGAGTGCTCTCTAATTAGAGAGAGTTTAGCAAAAAGATTTCCTGGTCAGCGTTATCATAACTTAGTGTCTTTGATAGGTATAGGCCAAGTGTTATGTTCAAATATTGACAACTGTCTCTATACAGGGTTATTTAGTACAGTTGTTATTGCATGTTGTACCAGATTATTGTATTTCTGATGAGATAATGATTGGAAGGGACCTACTCTGTATAGGATTTTCAGTAGAAGTTTGTGAGTGCACGCTTATTTTAAGAAAAAAAAAACTAGTACGGTTTTAGCGTGTGATGTAGGACAGAAAATTAGTAATTTTAACAACATCAATACGGATATTTTCTCTGAGCATAAGCAGCAATTAGTTTCATTACTCGAAAGCAACTCGAATTACTTTGTGGATGGTACGCCAACAAGTAGAGTGACAACCGGGCAATTAGAGATTAGATTAGCTGATCCCAATCGCACAGTTCAACGACGTCCGTATCGTTTAAGTCCAGAAGAGAGAGAAGCAGTACGCACTAAAATTAAAGAGGCGCAATATTAATGCAGAACGTTGAGAACAAGTTGCACGTAATTGAATACTATAGCCGTCGAACCTCCAGCGCTGAGTCTAGATATCACTCCTACGAGTTGGAGACGCGCGCAGTAGTTAATGCTATAAAACATTTTCGTCATTATTTACATGGACGAAAATTTATTGTAGTAACGGACTGTAATGCAGTCAAAGCATCCAAGTCAAAAGTAGATTTAACCGCGCAAGTACAAAGATGGTGGTGCTTTCTGCAGACTTTTGAGTTTGATATCGAACACCGTCTAGGTAAAAATATGGGGCATGTCGACTTCTTATCTCGAAATCCTTTAGGCTGTAATGATGTCCAAAAACCGGTTCAAAAAGTAGAACAAAAGCGCGTTCAACTGACTGAAATCTCGGATATCTGGTTACAAGCAGAGCAAGAAAAAGATAGTGAAATTAATTCTATTTTAACAAAACTTCAGAATGATGAGTGTGATCTTGCTAAGACTTATGTTTCATAGGTATACGTATTTCTCAGACGAGGGGTTCTGCATAGAAAAATAGAGCGTAATAATAGAAGTGTGTGGCTCCCAATCGTACCAAGAGCATTTTAATGGTCTATTATAAACCACATTCACGAAAGCATAATGCATTTAAGGTGGGAGAAAACACTAGAGAAAGCGTATTGTCACTACTGGTTCCCTAACATGAACAAATATGTTAGGAAATTTTTTCGAACATTGTATCACATGTAGAGTGTCCAAATCCCATTCAGGCAAAATTCAAGCCGAGTTACACCCTATACCAAAAGTAACGATACCTTGGCATACTATTCACATTGATGCAACTGGAAAACTCAGTGGTAAGCGGGACTCTAAGGAGTATGTGTTACTTCTACTTCACACCACGAATATTGACACCAATAGTGCTATAAAAGCACTGCAATCAAGCGTTTCATTGTTTGGACTCCCCACATGTGTGATTGCGGACCAGGGTAGATGTTTTGCTGGTAAGGAGTTCAAAGATTTTTGTGCCGCACATAATATTAGCTTAGTTATATGTATGACGAATTTATCATTTCAGATAGATGTTAGATTTTTCTCTGATTAGAGAAAGGGTTTCCAATTTTGAGATTTTGTTTGTTTTTACTGTTTGAGATTTCGTTTGTATTTGTATTTTCTACAATCCATGTAATATACAGTTACGCGGATTGCTCAAGCTATTCTTAAAGCGGTCCACTTCATCAATATGAGAAACTTGTACTTTCTACAATTGCTTTTCTATCTTGTTAACTTTTCTTATGAAACTCGCAATTTTCCCTTTCAATTTCTAAAAGTGCTCGACCGATGGTAATAGGCTTACTCTTATTATATAAGTGAGACTAAAGTTTGCCAAAAGCGACTGTAATTTTAGTCCATCTCTTAATTTTATTACACATTTGTGTGTACCTTACGGGAAATGAACAACATTAAATTAGTTATGAAGTATTACATTATTCTTCTACAGAAACGTTCATACACACGTCGACATTATGTCTTTCTACAGACTATGACCATAAGGTGCTATTAAAATATTTTTTAATACATTATAATTTTAGTGTTAATTTACTGCTGTTGGTAATTTTGTGATACTGCCAAATAGTGCCGGTTCACCTTACAATGTGTGGAATAATACATAAATAAGTTGATGACAAATACGCAAACACCATAAGCAATCACTATGATAGACGTTATCTGCGTACACAATACACTGTAGATATATAAACCGGACACCATGTCTCGGTGTCGCGTGACCATCGCTACACGAGAACGATTAATGTCCAATAAAGTGGCGTTTGGCGCGCGATGGACGACGATCCATCACGACCCGCAGAGCGATCGTATTTAAGTATTGGATAACAGTCAACAAAATATATGTGAGGAAATAAGATGTGAAAATATACTGAGAAGTAGTGAGGAGGCGTACACGTGTTGCGCAATTTGTACGACAATATGAAGTCACCCACAAGTGGGACTTATTGTTTTTTTTTGTCAAAATATTCATAAATTGATGTGTAATATTTAATGTTTTTTTTTAATATAGGCTTTTATTTCACTAACCATTATTTTGCTGTAAATTAAGTTTGTTCATCATCATTATCAGTCACTTGAACTTAAGTGTACTTAGTACTTCCTCATCTTCATCAGTCTATCGCAGTCCATTGCTGGACAGGGATCTCTCCAATGCACTCTACTTGGTACGATCCCCGGTTTACTTGTAAGTACGAAATATACTTAGTTTCAATAATCGAACAAGAAATAAGCTAAAAGCTAACATTATGTAATTTATAATTACAACGGTAACTTAATATTCATTAAAAGGACTTGGAGTGCCGACATTGATATATTGAGGTATACGTATGGGCATCACCAACTTTAACAACTTCTTTCTTTAACATCAAGAGAAGAGGTTATACGAGGTGTGTTCAAAAATTTCATTCTGAATGTTGTCTCTGGCATACGGAGAAGCTACTTTGGTCAAAAGCAACGTTTATCGCGGTACAATATGTTTTCAGAAGGCCGAGAAGATGTGAACGACGAAGAGCGTGCCGGACGTCCGAGCCCTTCAACAATAGACGAAAAAATTGATGAAGTGAAGAAAATGGCATTGGCCAATCGTCGAATCACCGTTAGAGAAATTGCCGAGGACTTAGGCATATCGATTGCCTCGTGCCATTTTTTTTAATCGATAATTTGAGTATGAGAGGGGTCGCCGCAAAATTCGTACCAAAATTGCTCAATTTCGATCAAAAACAGCATGAACGTTGATGATGAGATGTTGGAATCTGTCCGTGACTATATCTTATTCCCGAAACTGTAGAGGTCCATGAAAGGAAAACGCTATTGCTTCGAAAATTGGAAAAAACGTTGGCACAAGTGTATAATATCCCATGGGGATCACTTTGAAGGGAACAGAATAGATATTCACGAATAAATAAATAATTTTTGAAAATACACAAAATTCGCGATTCTTTTTTAACACACTACGTATAAAACACGATTTATAATACAAGAAGCTGAGAAGGGGCACCTTATGACCTATTGGGCTAGCTTCCAAATGTAGACAACGATAATACAGGAGCACTTTCATGGTAACCTCGTATATACTACAGTTAATGTATTGTATTATATTCGCTAGCGCCATTGTACACCGTATCTGTAGATACATATATAACAACACTAAAAAGTCATATGTTATTAAATTGTACTGCTCGTGATTATAGACTGACTGACAACTTTAACTTAATTGAAATTCAAAATGGTTTATCCAATTAAGACACCAAGTGACCTTTATGAACGTTAATTTGAAGCTACAGACAAAAATCATAGATCGACACAAACAGATGCCACAGATGTACTATATTGTTAAGGTGAATTAGGTGAAAACACCTAAATCCACTGTCTGCCTGTGTCGATCTATAACTTCCAATTTTCAAAATGCGTAGATCCTCATAAGAAGAACACCGGCAAAGAAACTTATGGTCATTCTTTTTAAAAGTCAGATAACCAAATACAATAGATTACATGAAAGGTGGAGAGTACGCATGTTGTTGCCACCTGATTTTCATTTTAGTAAAATAAAATGCTCTGAAAACGTATTATAAAAACAAACAGTGATACCATTGTAGGTTTGTACTTAAACACAGAAATCATTCAAGGTATACTTGTACTTACATTGACTTGCAAAATCTACTGTTAAAAACAATTCATGACTAGATTAAGAGGCTAGAGCTGCAATTGAACGAACTAAATTAATAGTATTAGCTAAAGCATCGTTGACTAGGTTAGAGGGAAGAAAACGACCCGCCCCACGCCGGCACCGCATGCAATGACATTATAGTGATCATGACAAACCATAGTCGAGATACTGATAAAAATCACCACTAATCAAATTACCATAATAATCGCCACGCATTATTTTCAATATAAGATAAGTAACGAGTTTTGACTTGTTTCGTGTATTAATGCGGTGTATATCACTGTTTTTCTTATAATCATTAATGTTGTGCTTAACCAACATAACATTGCAAATATATACTGTGATGCAATAGTTAAAATACCTATATCCGTAAACAACTCTCGAAGAGAGACTCTAGCACCTAAATTGTAAATTGAGTTTTAATATCAGCCGCCTTACCCCAAAGTGACATGACGCTGTGAAAGTAGCTAAAATAAACTAACCTAGCTGTATCTGTATCATGATTTGACGTACCTTCCATACTGCATAAGCAGCCAAACTAAGTCTGCCCACAAGACTATCTATCTGGGCCCCCCATCGTAGTATACTAATGTAATTATTATTATATTATTAATATTAGTACTGTAATTCCTAAGAATAGTGTTGACTCTACAATACTTATGACAAGTTTCAGAGTTAGATTATTGCCTAGCGGTTTTATATTTGACATAGTAAATCTCACACGCTTTGCTTTATTTGTACTCAGAAAGAGATTGTTCGGTTGTAAACTAATTCAATTCATCATTTAGTCCCCTATTCACACCGTTAAAAACCATTTTCTTACGTTCGACTTTGGAAATAAGTGACGTATCATTAGCAAATAGAACTATATAACAGAGATCTTTTAAATTATATGGCAAATTATTAATATATATGAGGTAAAAGTAGAGGACACCATATAGATTCATCATCAGGTAATCCAGAGCACCTAGCACCATTGATATCTACGTGTAAAATTCTATTTCAAATAGGAAGAAATTAGTTCCAAAGCAATACGATTAACACCATAATGCCTAAGTTTAAAAAAAGCGCGTTATCATCTACACAGTCTAAAGCTATACCATGCCTATCGCATCTTGCAAATTCTCCCATTCATTAAACATATGTCTCAAAAAAATTGTACCAGCATTAATTATTGAACGATCCTTTGTACAGCCATATTGTTCTTTGTGAAATACATTATTTAGATTGAAATGGCATTCTCGTAGCATTCCGCAAAATAACTTTTTCAAAAATTTTACTAATAGCCAGTAAGATTGAGATTGGCGTAAAGTTACTTGTTTCAGTTGTACAATCCTTCTTAAAAAAAGGTATTATTTTGCTTTACTTCATCAGGTTAGGAAAAACTCCAGAATCAACAAATCAATTGAAAGTTACAGCTATAATGGTGCTATATCAATTATAATACTCTCCATTAATTTAACGGAAATCCCACACAAGTCTCCGGTTTTCTTAGAATAAAGAGACTATAATGTCTGTGGAGTTTACGTTTTCAAATTCAAATATATTATTACTTTGGCCCTTAACAACAGTTCAGACCTGGACGCACAAGAATTCAAGGTATTAGTTCATAAATGGTATATTTATGAAAAAGGTTTCAAAATATTAAACTATGTCTAAGATGTTTGTTATAAACCTATTATTAATACTTATTATATATATAATAATCTTAAATCATTATCTCGAGGTTCACAACGCCCAGTTTCATTATTAAAAAATATTCCATGTTGCTGTTATTTTATTATTTGAAGACTTAATCGTATTTCTTATATATAAAGATATTTACATATTACATGTTTTCCTAAAAATCTTGAGTAATTTTTATCATATTCATGAAATTTAGGTTCAAAATTACTTTTTTTCATAGCATACAAACCATACAGCCGTTCTCTACTTTTGTGTATTCCTGTTGTCGTCCAATCGCAGAACGTCAGTTTGCGCTTTTGTTTTATTGATTTGGACTTAAATATACGGTTAATTCCAAATCCTTGACGACATTATTAAGTTAGTTTCATGCAAAGCTGTATTAACTTACTGTTTTTTCGCGAGTCTTTATGCAATGGAATAAACTTTTTACTGGCTTCTGGAATACGAGATTGGCGTTTAGCGAGTAGTAAAAAATAATAATATTTCAGAATATTTTTTATTAAAACTATTACATTAGTGTTTTTTTATACCCCCTTTTTTCTTCAGTTAGTATCAAGCAGAGAAACCACGTCAGTCAAATCAAACACAAAATAGTTATTCGTCGGATAACGTAGTAATGCTCATAACAATATTAAATCGTCAATCGCTGGCTCGCTAATGAAATAAGGCACCCTAAATAATTAATTAAGTTTATAAATTGATTACTTTTGTCACTACCCAACGTAAACGGGGTACTTTGAAGTCGCCCTGTCGCGCTCCAATTAGCATCGCCATTAAGATTAATAACGGCTTGTTAAATATTTCGTTTTACACTATACAGAGCTGTCAATTTGACTCAATTTGAGAATTGCCATCCACAACAGGAAGTGGTATTACGTAAAATGAGAAAACTCACAAATTGTGGAGTAAATGCCAAGAAAAAAATTTATAAGGTTAAAGTTCTTACTGTTGAACACGTGTGGACTATATAAGAAACTAAGTTCAATGTTGACTAACACAATTTGATTTTATACCGAGTTTGACACCTGGTTCAGAAACAAAGACTAGGCAAGCTCTAACTGGCAAACGTTATACACTATTGTTTGTTCCAGATAAGACCATACAATATTGCTTCGATAATAATAGTGTTACTTCCAATGTGACTGTAGACTGTTGCAGAAACGAAGCGAGAGTAACAGTAAAAGCTTTAGATAATACTATTAAACCCTTTTTATCTTCAGAGCTATTTGTTCACCCGGGTAGTGCGGGAGCTACCTACTACAAGTAAATGTTTGTTCGCATCTAATGAACTGACTAAGTGAAGATTTATTAACACGCCGCTCAATTCAAAAAACGAATATCGAAGAAAATCAATTGCCTTCTTGATGTTTTTATGGTTTACAGGTAAGTTAATGCAGTACATATAAAAGGTTCAAGTTAATTAAAAAAAAAGAAAGACGAAAGAAAACCACTAGGAATTATAAAAAAGAAATTCACAGACAACTATTTATCAAGTTGTATATTCATATACTCATCGATGTTTAAAATACTTAGCAACATAAATTACACAAATTATATCAGATTAGAGTAGTTGAGAGAGCACAAACATATTTACATAGAAAATACACAAAAGATAATGTACAGTATGGTGTGATTAGAGGAACAATCATATCACAGGCTCGTAGTCGACTGTAAGGAACGGCTTACAGTGACACATAAATAATTGGATCTCACAAGTTGGCAGACACCGAGTTTGATGAGGACGAAGGCTCATGAAAGGCGATATAGAGAGAACGACAAACATAACTTTGTCCCGAGGCTCGGTGGCGTTAAATCGGGTCATAAAATAGTGAAGGTTTATGTAACGCAGCGGGATTGGCTTATCTGTTCCCGGGGGAGCGGTGCGATTGAGACGGTCCCGTCGCTAAATGTGCCGCCGCTTCGATACATTATTCACAATGTACAAAACCCTTAAGTGCTAATAGCCACATACTCATTAACACGTCAAAGAGTTTGGATAAACAAGGTTCGAACATATTTACGGTAAGTGACCCGACAAAAAACGTTTCAAACCGGACTCAGGCGTTAATTATTTATTGCAATGTTACGCACATAATATATTTTCTGCTATTTCATGTATTTTAATCTCAGTATAAACACGACTGTTCACTGTACCGATGTCTAATTAGATAGGAAACATGTTTTTACGTTCAAATGTGTGGACAATTTGCTTAACAGTATTTATCGAATAATAGCGAATTTTAATAAAAAAAATACCGTGTAAATTTTTACAAAAGATCACAAAAAATGTGTTTGGAGTGATTAAATAAAGTGCACGTGTAGTGTATCTAATGAAAACGTTACCAAATGGGATTAGTCTCAAAGTCTCTTAAACTTTTATACACTTGGGAGCACGCATTAAGTGCTCATTATTTATTCACTATATTCGCAGCATCACGAGTGTGCGTGTGCGTGTAGTGAGCTACATGTGTTGTGTACGTACAATTACTCCTGAACCACAGTTTCGTGTGGAAACTTGTTTTAACAATCAGTTTTGTTAGATTTGCAATTTCTGTCACCTGTCCATGTCATGTGTGTCACCATCGTGTACTGTTCTCAAATTATAATGTAATTAATCGTGGGTCGCTCGGTTGTAGGCGGTGCAGTTAGCATTCGCGGTGCGACTGTACGTGCGCTTTTCATCTCGTCTTTACGAGTTTACGTTATGGGAAAAAGTTCTTTATGAAATTTGTTTCGTTATGGTTGTTTTGTTTCAGCAAATTATTGGATTTCTTTGTTTTATATTACTTCCGTAATTTGAGAATACGTATTAATATGTTAATTAATTTCATAATGTTAAGGCAATTTATAATACTTCGTTTAAAATTAGAAGTGCTTTCATGTGTTGTGGTCATGGTCAGTGTAGGTGCTGTTGTTACCTGACGGTGCGATAAATTGTATTGGATCGTCGGCCACACGGCTTAGACTGTTCATTACGCAGGGCTACTTGAAGCCAATTTCAGTGCCTGTATTAGTTTATCGCGTCCTCTCTAAAGGGCTAATCCCATTGAACCCTCGCTAAAGCGATTCCGCAGCCGAAGCTCGAAACGGTCTCGATGGCGGCCGCTCAACCTGCAATAAGGTTACAACCATTTCTCGGGTTCTCCCTCTCGCTATTCAAAGTTTACTATTCAGGCGTCGCGACGGATTAAAAAGGGAATCCGCTTTGCTTAGTTTGTGGCGTCTTTACCGGCTTCATTGCATATCAGTAGTTACTAGCGCTATACCGTCGGTACTAGTTTTTCCGCTTTTAAAAGTTCTAAATCCAATTGCATGTAAGGAATTTCTTAAATTTTAAAAGGATTGGATATTTAATTTTCACGAACGGTTCGAACGGTTTTAAATTTGAAGTATCGTTAGGTTCGAACCGTCCGTAAAGTTATATAAGTAATTACGACATTAATTAAATAGAGTGGTTCGTCTTGCAGATTGGATGTTTTATTCAGAGACCGGTGTTATCTGTGCCGAGTGCTCGTCGGCTAATGTTCACTTTAGACCGCTCATAAAGTTTTACGCGGGCAGCGGCGTGGCTTCATAGATAACCGCTGCAGCATCTGCCGGAATCACCACGAGTCCTATGTCAATCTATCTATTAAGACAAATATTTGTATTTTACGAGTAACGATAAATTTAGATAAACAACCTTAAGCGCGTATTGAATTAAATTGATGACTGACATTTTGAAGAATTTGTATTAGTTATTTTTTAAGTTTCACAAAAATGGCATGGTACCTAGGAACACTGACGACAGCTGACAGAGGCTCCAGAAGCTCCTGCCTCCGGTCGCTTTACAGACAGTCCGCTCGAACGAGGCGAGAACACAGATCAAACTTAGACAGCCTTTGTGCGACCGTCCTCGTCGTCACTTAAAATGTTTCACTGGTAAGCGCTCTATCAGAGATAGCTCAAAGTTTATAAACACACGATACGTGCATCCGAAGAACCGGCCGCAGCGCCGACACTTACTGTGGGTACAGAAATCCGCGAATGCGACAAATCGCATCAGTGGGCGACTGGTCGCGCGAGCATCGCGCCACAGTCGCGCCGAGGGCGGGCGTCCACATAAGCACTCACTGCGGTCACAGCACGATCACGCGCGAGTCGACAGGGCGGCGGCGCGCGGGGCGGGGGGGCGCATCACGGACACGTGCGGCGGACGCGGGCCGCCCGGGACACTGCCGCCGGCGCCGCGGGCCGGCGCGCGCACCCCGCGCNGCCCCCCGCCCCGCGCGCCTCGCGCCGCCTCCGCGCCCCGCCCTGCGCGCGCACCGCCGCCCAACGATCGCGCTCGAGCCTCCGACGATTTTTACATCTGCACTGTTGTGACATTGAAATTCAATTTTCGATTGAACGGCCTTCGACGACGTGGCGGCGCGAGCTTCGAATGAGTTCCGGAATCGTGTTCCGGTTTCGTATTTGAATAACGAGAATCGGAATTTTTGTCGGGGGCACGAAAATTATACGATTCGACGAGGGTTTCCTTTGTTGAGCTTCGATAATTATTTTGGAAATTTATTGATATGCCACCGATTCCCCGATAACGATTATCGATAGATATTAATAAAGAATTAAACACTTAGTGCTCGGTTTAATGCATTTGACTGGAATCTACTCATGTCTTCAAACTGGTTGGTTCATAGATAATTCATTATCGCATTTGAACTATTCGATAATGAATTATGGAGACATAATTGATTTTTTGTAAGCTGTCGCTTTAACACAATTTGAATCTAAACAAATAATTGTAAGAATACAGAATTATCAGACATACTTTACGGTAACTATATTATTATAGATATTTCAGAATCTTTACAATGTTTACGTTTTATTGACAAAGTTTGAGATACAGTGTAGAAGGCGCCCAAGACAAACTTTCTACATGCTCGGTGCTCTGCATAGCCTAATGTAGCATGTCGTAGCTTGTACAGGCGTCGTAGTGCGTGTTCTTGGACGCCCGTAGCCCCGCGACCGGCAACAAATAAAATAGCTACGCTTAGGAATTTAATTCAGCGTATTGCTTGAACACTCTTCAACACCATTGTATGAATTTGTGGCCGCACTTTATCCTCTAACAAGATGCTGACATATTTTTTAGTAAAATTACAGTAACGTTACTAGTTAGACATAACGCACGAGGACCTTAGGAAGTGGGATGGGGGTAGGAAGGGTTAAGCGGAGTCCCGCGGGACGAGCAGGCCTGCCATATCACCGCTCGAGTGCTTTTCAATTCAACTCTATTGTGACGTCATTGAGGGTACAATGAAAACCATATATTTGAGCTCCATTATTTTTACTTTTGGTTCCGAATTCCGGTAATATGCGGCTAGCATTATAATGCACGATGGTGGTAATTTTAAAATTTAATAATTGCCGGTTTCTGATATTATTTTATACTTCCGGTATGTATATCTAGGTTATTCCGAAAACTTATAGGCACGGAATAAATACAATTTCTTCTTATTTCGTGAAACTATTCTGGATTGATGGCTTTTTCAACACAAACCTCCTTTGTGAAAACTACTGACCACCTATGTGTACTTTTTAAATATGTTTAAAGTATACTGTTCATTATATTTCCGTTTCCTTTTGTTTGCAATATAGGATGTCTCGCGGGAAGCTTTTCGTGCTATGATTTTCTATGAATATAATTGAGGTTTAAACTTCAAGGAATCTCAAGAAAATTTACAAGCTGCTGCGGGGAGTCTATCTGCGTCAGCAATAATTACTTTATTGATTTGATAAATTTAAACGTGGTCAAGAAAACTTAAACGATGACCCGTAACTCATGAAAAAGATATCGTCAGGGTTATCGAGAGATACAGGGTGAACAAACATTGGGTCACAGACAGTTTCCACCATCCTGCATGAACACCTTAAAGTTGGGAAGCTTGAGTTGCGACGGATACATCATTCTCATCTATGAGCGAAAAGCCATCGTATCAATTAGTGTCAAATTTATGTTAGAAAAGTTCTAAGGGGAACTACGCAAAACGTATCCTACATTCTCACAGCCGACCAATCATGGATAAACAGCTACGATCCTCTCAGGAAGCAGCATGTTTGAAGTGGACAATATGCCCACAAAAGTGGTTTGTGGGCAAAAAATGGTGGCGGGAGTTGGATAGCGAGCACCCAAAGAGCGGCGTCCGTGGCATTCTTTTTCACCAAAATAAAGCGCACGCTCCCACTGCTGCTAGAAATATGGACTATTAGACAACTTCAGGGATACAAATGTTATCCCATCGTTTTATAAATGTTTTGGAAGCTGGTTCATCCGAATGCGTGAGCGCATTGGGCTTGGAGGAGGATATTATGAAAAGCTGTAAATAAACTTTTTTTATATTGTAACTATTTTTCAATAACTATTTTTCGAACAACTATACTGATTAGTTACAAAGTAATTAATTGCAGTTTTTAATGCAGTAAATCTTCAATTTTAAAATAAGTTTATTTAAATTTAAAATTAATTATTGGTATTTCACCTCCATAGTATTACATTATATAGTAACAACTAAACTAAATAGCAGTTACGATAAATAAAACATCTTAAGTAAACATCCCCTCCTACAGAAGGTATCTACAAAGTCACTTATCTATTCGATGTTGTTCTTTCTAAGGGAGGTAAACGTTATTTTATCGAATATTCTGTTGAATACGATATACGTAGTTGTGTTACATCTCCGTTAATTTCGATACTTTTACATCATAATATGAGTATTATATGAGCGCTTTCGTTCTATTTGTATCTATTGATTGAATATTTACTATTACTTACATGCATATGGACACTTCTAAGTAAATAAATAAGTAATTCATGAACATGTTTAACTTTATATTGAGACATTATAAGAGAAAGTAAATGTGGGATATTTGTTAATATACTTAACTTTTTAAATAATTTTTTTATAAAACTAAGATAATAAAACAACGCTCGATTCACTGGATGGTCGGTGAGCACTCCGGGGCCCACAGACGCTCGCAACAGCAGGCGTATCTCACGATATTTGCCGACGGCATTTCTTTTGATGTTTTGGAGTTTGGGGTTACGAGGGTGAATCCCCTCAAGGTGGTGAGTGCTACAACGATAGACCCGGGCTGATTACTTCATCTCAATTATATCAGAACATATACTGTTATAACAGGAATAGAACTCGCTCTCTAAGCAGGACTAACTAGTTATTGTTACCAGTCTTCACAATTGAGATTAGTATTGTCTATATGTTCGATTAGTGCTATGTTTTCCACTTCATAATATCTAAAGTAATATAGAATTTTTTATATGTATATAGTTCTCGTTTTTTCCGTTTCCGGCTTTCGAAGTGTCAACATCATAGTGATAACCTCCGATAAAAATTAACCAAAACGAAATAGTTAACGCGTTTTCCGGCGGATAGACTCCGTCTTATTATAACTGTTGTGAAGTGATTATAAATAATCGGTGGTGCGTGATTACTGGTATCCAGCAAGCATTTACAAGTACAAGATCAACGATTCAAGGTTAGAAAACACAAAAATAAATGTGGGTACACAAAAATAAACATACGTTACCGAATCTGTCATCTCGAAAATGTTACCAGTTAAAGAAATCATTTCTACTATTTGCTATCATCACGTTCCTTTTTACGTAGATAAATTTCAAAACATATACAATGGACGGCCAATTCAGAATATTATTTGAAAAAATTAAAATCGAGATGCAATACCAAAATGCTGAATCAAAAGACTCGATTACAAAGACTATTATAGACAAAATGGACGAAAAATTAATAATCATTATGGAAGAAAATAAAAACTTAAAGATGAACGTAGAAAAGTTAGAAAAAGAGATAACGTATTTAAAAAGAGTTGGAAGAAGCAACAATATTATAGTACACGGATTAGAAGAAACAGAAAAATCTTCTTATGAACTTGTACAAAATCTTAGGAAAATCTTTAATCAAGATTTAAATATTAACATAGAACAGTACGAAGTCAACAAAATCCACCGCTTAGGAAACAAAGGGAGAGTGACCAATAAACCAAGGCCGGTATTGTGTTCATTCATAAATAACTGGAAGAAGAATGCAATCATTAAAAACAAAAGGAATCTTAAAACAATCAAGTAAAGAAGTATTGGAAAGAAGGAAAGAGCTACAACCAAAGTTGGTTGAAGAGAGGAAAAAGGGTAATACGGCATACTTGAAATATGATAAACTAATAGTTAAAAAGAACAATACCAGTCAAGAGAAAGGAAAAGATCCATTTCACCACCACCCACCATTTCACCCTGTAACTATAACAACTAGCCAAAAAAGCAACAAACTATAAACACAACTAAGTCTAACAGAACTAATGCTTTTGATATAATGAGATCCAGATCTGACTCCTTTCCGACACCCAATACTAAAAGAAATCAATAGCAACTAAAAAGTCGCAAACGGAAACCAAAATCGATCAAAGAAGCAACCAACAAAGAAATAACAAAACAGCAAACTCCCCCGAGCCGACTGGTCCTCGTGGGGGAAAGAGACCACAACCCTCCAACATCAAAAGTTTAAAAGCACCAAAAACCAGTAATATACATAGCATCCCTTAATGCAGATGGGATGACGACATTAGACTAATAGCTGGAGTCACGTGGAACAGAGTGACACAGGAAAGGAAAGAATAGAAAAGGTTGGAGGAGGCCTTTGTCGATTTCCCGCAGCGGGCGGAACACACGCCCCCGTCGATGGCCAGTTCGGTCGGAGACGACGGGGGTATTGAGGTCGACGTTTCGCCCGTCAGGGAATCGNTTTTGTTTGTTTATCTAGTTTAAGAGTCCAATGTAATTATTTTATAAGAGAAACGCATTGTAATTAATTAAGAGATTTGAATAAAAGGCTATATTATTATTATTATATAGTTCTCGTATTACGTTGTTGTTCACGTCGAACTCCGAATCTATTTAACCGATTTTCACAAACTTCTTTTAATGTGTATTACGCTTGCGTACCTAAAATAAGTTGGTTAACCACACGCTTAGAGCAATAAGAGCCGCGTATGATTTAAAGCAAACACTGTGACACACGAAGTACGTGTGGGTTGCTAGTTGTTATATTAACTATTTGTTTGTATTTGTGCTCAGCGACAAACTGAGCATTTGCCAGCATTTTTTTTGTGAAATTTGGGTCAAACGAACACTCATTGACACACAACGCAACACCAGAGCGTCTTAGGTACGTTGCCGGCCTTTAGGGATTGGGCAGGGGAATGGAAGGAGGGTTTGGGATATGCACCTCCGGTATCCTCATTCACTCGGTGAATGTGGACAGCACAAGCATTGTTTCACACCGGGTGTCAGTGAAACCGTGGTATCACTCCGGTCGAGCCGGCTCATTCGTGCCGAAGCGTGACTCTCCCGCGGTCGACGATGTAAAATGTCGATAAAACAGACAGAATATTATATTTATATTGTAGAAATGTATTTAATTTTTCATTTTAAGTCCCGAGTTAGACATTGAATTTGTTATAGCGTCACTTGCTCGAATTATTGATTGCATTCTATATATTCGTGGGACCAATATCTCTTTCCTACCATTAACGTCCGTCTTTACTTATATATTTTTTTGCTCATTTAAATCTTAAAGTAGGCAGTCGACGGTAATAAAGTTGCATATCGCATAAGTGACGCTAAAACTACAATTGATAGAATGTTTTCATTCAACATGACCCTGCCTACCAGTTCGAGTATAAAAGCGCGAATATATGAATGTAGTACTGAACATTGTATAAGGTTCGCAACATGAGATATGTCGTGATATTAATCATGCTAAAAATATTTTAATATTATGATACGGACAGTTTTTTTAAAATAGCGAAATAAATTTTTTGTAAATTTTAGTATAAAACAACAACTTATTTTTAATTATTCTATTACTATGAGTAAAAGTAATTAAAGTTTCAACCTTGTAAGTGCTACGTATGTATTGATGTATATTTTAAATTTAATTAATCCTTTGTAATAATTCTGGTATCCATCGAGAACATGACTGTTTAGGGTTCCATACGTTAATAGATAAAAAAGTGAGCCCTAATATTACAACCGGCCTACGCTCTGGCCTCCTGTCAAAAGATGTTTGCCTATAATCTGACGCTCCTCGCAGCTTTATTAAGTTGAAAGTTCACATTACCTACTGTAATTGATTAAGTAAATAAAAGATAGAGTACTTTGACGTAAGATCTATCTATCTCAGCCTCTTTCTATCCAATTTTAGACGTAGGCGTCTTCCATACTCTTCCACCTCTCGTGGTCTTGAGCCACCAACATCCAATCTTGACCTGGATAGCCTTTGATGTCGATCTGCGATCTTTTTTGTGGTCTACCCCGCGGTCTAGTATGTGCCTTCTGGCACCACTCCAACAGCCTTTGAATCCACCTGCCGCTACTCATTCGTGCAATATATCTGGCCCATCTCCAGTTCACCTCGATGACTTCCCTAACCTTGGTGTTAGATCTAATCAAGTTATTTATCTTCGGTGACGTAAGGAAACACTGAGCATAGCTCCTTCCATTGCTCTCTGCGCAACGCTGAGTTTTTGTGCGGATTTTTCAGATAGAAACATGGTCTCCGCTCCATACGTAAATGCTAGCAAAACCTCGTCCTATTGCAGCCTAAAATAACATATTGTAAGATTCAGAAGTGGAATTACTTTAAAAAAAACAAATTCACAACAAAGAAACCATTTTCATTTCATAATTCAAATTGACACAACAATCAACAAAATTACGTACAGTTTACAACTTAAAATGCATTGAACAAAATGTTACACAACTATTTAAACACTTAATCACTTTAACAAATAATTAGCCAAAAATAGCTTTCGTAACTTTCGACTAGCTAATGATTTGCACGTCCTTCCAGTCCGAGAGCAGAGAAGCAAAATGACGCAAATATCCACAGCCTCGCTTTTATAGGCGATGTGGGGGTAAATAGCGACGTAAAAGACGACTTCTTACAATATATATTTGATATTTATGTTATGCAATTCAGTTAAGCCGTTTTGGCATGTTAAGATAATGCCATCTCCCATCCAAACTTTCACACTTATAATTTATTACAGTACAGGTGTAGTAAAGTAGGTATGTGTTTCGAAATAATATACATATTATTATATTTAAGTGTACTTGATCTGCGTGGTTACCATAGCACAGGCTCTATCTGTAATGATCCTAAGACCAGACGTTCTTGTGTGAGATGTGTCTCGTTATTATTATAGTAATAAAGGAGTTCTGAGCTCTGAGCTAACGTAGGTTCGTATTCTTACTTTATAAATAAACCTCGGTGCGGTGGATACCGACCATGTGTTGTACTCGATTTATTCAGCCATCTATCGTCAGTGGGTACAAATCTAAAAGACTAAAAGACTATCTTGGGATTCGTACAAACTGTCTGATGCGTGTTTATAACAAGATTTCATTTATAATGCAAGCCAATGATCTAAAATTGACAGAGTAGCGGCGCGACATCAGTCCAACAATAACACTAACTTATTTAAACTTTAGCAAATTCTATTAAAAACTTAGCTCGAGTCCGAACGGAATTCTTCGGCTTAAATAGATTTTGAAAGGGAATAAAATAAACATAGGCCCGTCCGTCACGTAGGATTAGTTGCCGGCTCGCGCCTCTCCGGAGATTAGCGAATGAAAACGTTCCCGTAACCAACGCCATGCTGATTTTTTATTGAGTAAAGAGGGTGCCTCCATGGCTCATCTCTCTCGCCTTCTTCCTCTCCGCGCGGCATTTCCCCGCCCCGTTCGCCCGCGGCCTCCCGGGACTAACTCGCGGAATACTTTAAAAAACAATCCGACTACAATTGGAACTTTGAAGAAGTTCGAGCTCCGAGGAAATCAAGACTTGCCAACTTTTTGTTTTATTGGTCAATTTGTTTCGAAAATATTAAACGTTCATCTATCCGCCTTTCATTATCTGCGGCGGCGACGGCGCGCTCTCGCCGCAGACGACGGTGATTACTGTTAGACTTGTTTGGTTTTGTTGAGCGAGGCGGGTTGTTGTTGTTGGCAACATCTAGACGTATAATCTTCCTTGCCTTAAATACAATTCCGCTCTAGTTAGACTGTTACGCACGTAATAACTTTTCTCAATGCTTTAAAGTATTTAAATTAAGAAAGATATTTAATTAATGAATTAACGCAAACTTTATTCGCCCGGCTAGTGCTTTGTTGCATATTCAGCATATATATATATATATATATATATATATATATCTAGATACATTGATAATTTTAATTTGTACTTCATTTAATATTATCGAGGCTATTGTGCGGCAACGCCAGTGGCACGCTACGCTCGGAGGCTTTAAGCACATATACCAACCGCGATATGAATAAGTAAACGCTCCGGAAATTACTCAGAGACCAGCTGCAAACTTAAATTAACCGATTCGGTGCAACACATTAGAAACAGGCACTCAATAGGAGTGGTGAAACAGGCGCCCGCGGCTGGGAAATTGGGAACACGGCAACAACGTCCATGAACGTCAAATTCCCCACCGATACACACTGAAACGGAAGGCAAAAAGATTAATACACGTGTATATACATGTATGTATGTCGCCGCGTACATACCACAGCCGAAACTTGCACCTACCCGCAAACACGTCATTAGTTCATAAGTCTTGATTATGTTATTTTAATGTTATCCAAAACAATCCTTTATTATAACCTCATGTCTCAACGTTGTAGTATCAACTTGGATAACAATACAATTATTTAAGGTTAAAACATTGCTGTAATGTTTTAGATGTAAATATTTTAATTTCTACACAGTATTATTGAATAGCGTGCGGTTTGTTTCCCATTTAATTATAAGATCTACTTTTATTGCATTTACATATTCAAAGCGTCTTTAATATTCGCAGACTTTAATATTGATTTACAGCAAAATCATCCAAAAGAGAAGCAGGATGGAATGATAGTTAGAAACATACTATTTTTAATATTCGCTAGTCCTAATAAGATGCCCTTACAAAAAAGTACCTACTGCGAAAACCCATCTGTCTCCCTTTCGCGTCTGTTCTACCAATATTTTACTTTTATGTCAAACCTATTAATTAGTGCCTAACACTAAACCTATGGCTTAGCACAAAAAGTACTACATAACATAGCATATTTAGTTATCAGTCAGAGTTAAGTGTAAGTTAGTGGCATATATATATATATATATATATAAGAGGCGCTCATAGCCCAGTTGCACTCGGTGTTTAGAAACAATCACCGAGGGTAAGCAACGACGGCGCGGTCAGTACCTAGATGGGTGACCGCTAGTGGCATGTTATCAAGAGCGTCTCCGTGATTCGGAGGTCACGTTAAGCAGTCGGTCCCGGTTGTTATCATAGGATAACAGTCGTGAAGCTTAGTTGGAGGCCTTTGGGCGGTTTGAAAACATCCGACGGTAAGATTACGTAGCCACAACGTTGTCTTGCCAGTCCCCAACCCGCACTTGGCCAGCGTGGGGACGTATGGCCTTAACCCTCTCCTGAGAGGAGACCCGAGCCCAGCAGTGGGATGTTATGGGTTGTTGATTGATTGATTGATGGTGGCATATAATTATATTGTACCGAGAAAGGAAATAAGAGAGAACCTCAGAACTAAGTTAGCTCTATTAATTAGATAGTAATAATCACCATTATATAAGATATTGATTATAATACAATTTCAAACCAAGAAAATATGGACGGCGTAATATAATGAGAACATCTTTTTCTAATCATGAAAGGGTACGTTCTTGAGCGTAAATAGCGAATCAACCCTACAGGAAGAGAAAGTTACTGTGAAAAGCACCCTCTTACAAACGGGGAATGTTAATATATTTTCTAAATTATCAATTATATGTTATAGTCTGACAAATTGATAAACAATAATGGGTTACACCATATTGTATTGTTTTCAACAATGTTCTCCTTGTAATTGTGTCGTTTGAGCGCCGAGTGACACGCGCCCCCACTGCTAAGGAGCGTGGACTGTATCGCCAGAAATATTGTTTTATATTGTGGGGAGTTGTTACACGACTAAGCTCTCTTGTTTATTTACTGTCGGGTAATGTCTGCTTCGTAATAATTTTGGAAATACAAAGTATAAAGCTCAGTACAATTTGTTATTACAGGTTAAAAAAAATTAACACGGTAATAATATTTATCGACTACTATAGAATAAGTCAACAAATTTTTATAACTTTTATAGTAATTATCTGCCGTAAGATTAAGCAGCGTTAAAAGAATTAATTAACGTTACATAATTGTAAGGCGAAAATGCTTAGGAGAGGGTCAGGACTTAACCAAGTCGAGGGGCAAATGTCCTTCAGTGAACTGCGATATTATCATCAGCCTATCGGAATCCACTGCTGGACATAGGTCTCTCCAATTTCACGCCACTTAGTTCGATCTATGGTTTCTCGCATCCAGCTCCTGCCAGCCGTCCTGCGCAAATCATCGCTCCACCTGGCCTGTGGACGTCCTACATCACGTTTTCCGAGAGGTGGTCTCCACTCAAGAACTCGTTTACCCCAACGGTTATCGGTTCTTCGGCAAATGTGGCCAGCTCACTGCCATTTCAGCTTGCTAATCCTGTGGGCTATTTCGATGACCCCGGTTTTTTGTGGGGTCATCCCGTTTCTGATGCTATCACTTAGAGAAACGCCGAGCAAAGCCCTCTCCATAGCACGCTGAGTGACTTTGAACTCATGGACCAGTCGAACCGGGTACGGTTACGGGTAGGACGCACGCATTGAAGACTTTTGTCTTTAGGCACTGTGGGATCGACAATGAGAAGACTCGACGAAGTATCCCAAACGCTGCCCAACCTAGTTGGATTCTCCTGTTCACCTCGTCATTAAAGCTGTTTCTACCAAACCGAAAAGTCTGCCCTAGGTATACATATTTTTGAACAACTTTGAGAACGGCACCGTGTATCGCAACCGGTTCCGGTAGTACATGTTCATTGAACATGACCTTGGTCTTGTCCAAGTTTATCCGTAGGCCAATGCGCCCAGAAGAGTCAGCCAGGTCGTTCAGCATCTGTTGTAAATCCTGCAGCGTCTCTGCCATAATGACGATGTCATCTGCAAATAGCAAGTGAGAGATGTATTCGCCATTGATATTGATACCGCGTTCTTTCCAGTGCAGCGTCTTAAACAAGTCCTCCATTGCATTAGTGAAAAATTTCGGGTATTATATGGGTCTTGTAAGCCGATCCTGTACTTGGACGGACATAGTGGCAGCTTTGTAGAGACATCTCAATACTTGGATGTATCGCCAATCTACTTGGCAACCGATAGTTCTTCAACGTGGTTTTGTTACCCTTTTTGAAGAACAGGGCGACCACACTCCTACTCCACGCCTCTGGAGTTCTCCCTTCGAACAGGAAAGCACTGAAAAACTTTTGGAGCGAACTGCGATAACCTGGCAATAATAAAGAAGATGAAAGTAAGATGAATGAAAACGAGTATCGGGACTAGATTGTGTTAATAAAGTTAACTTAGATATTTAATTAGGCAAAATAAATGTATTCACTCGATGTTGCTGTATATTATGTTCAATTTTCACAACTAAAATAATACATTTTCAAATACAAGTTTAAGCACAAATATACATAATATTTAGTATAAATCACGCTGAGGCTCCTAAAAGCCTTTCTGTTTCCGTAAATAAACCAATAAAGCTAGCGCTCAATAATATTATGATCATGAACCAAAAAAACAAGATTAAAATAGTACAAAATTGTATTAACATTAATAAAATAAAATAATTATTTAGATAGATTATCGTAGTACTAATGGTGGGGTGTGTGGGGGCAAACCACAATCTTTCGCCCTTTTTNGATTGAAAGAGCAATCGAGCAGAATCAGGGGTCAAAAGTGTTTGTGAAATCTCTTGGAAGAAGCCATTTGACGAAGCTGACCACAGTAAGCGGAGAAGTCGTTGCTTCCAAGCTGGCTGTCCTTTCGGAAGTAGAAAGCTTCTATGGCGATTTGTACGCTTCGCATGCATCTCGACATGATCCCGAAAATGAGGACCCTCGAGCCACATTAACACGTCACTTCAACGAAGATCTGCCAGAAGTCAGCATTGACGAAATCGAGATGGCTCTTGGACAGCTGAAAAATGGAAAAGCCCCTGGAGAGGATGGCGTTACTACAGAGCTGTTAAAGGCTGGAGGTAAACCCGTATTAAAGGCGCTCCAAAATCTTTTCAACGCTGTCCTGTTCGAAGGGAGGACTCCAGAGGCGTGGAGTAGGAGTGTGGTCGTCCTGTTCTTCAAAAAGGGAAATAAAACCATGTTGTAGAACTATCGGCCCATTTCCCTCTTGAGCCACGTCTATAAGCTGTTTTCAAGAGTCATCACGAACCGTCTTGCGCGAAGACTCAACGAATACCAGCCACCGGAGCAGGCTGGATTTCGGAGCGGATATGGCACCATAGACCACATCCACACAGTGCGGCAGATAGTACAGAAGACCGAAGAGTATAATCAGCCCCTGTATCTAGCATTTGTGAACTATGAAAAGGCCTTTGACTCGATCGAGATCTGGTCTGTTCTGGAGTCCCTCCAGCGTTGCCAAGTAGATTGGCGGTACATCCAAGTGTTGAGATGTCTCTACAAAGCCGCTACTATGTCCGTCCAAGTACAGGATCAGCATACAAGATGCATACCATTGCATCGAGGAGTCAGGCAAGGGGACGTTATATCCCCGAAATTATTCACTAATGCAATGGAGGACCTGTTTAAGACGCTGCACTGCAAAAGGCGCGGTATCAACATCAATGGCGAATACATCTCTTACTTGCGACTTGTAGATGACATCGTCATCATGGCAGAAACGCTACAGGACCTACAACAGATGCTGAACGACCTGGCTGACTCGTCTGTGCGCATCGGCCTACTGATGAACTTCGACAAGACCAAGGTCATGTTCAATGAACATGTACTACTGGAACTGGTTGCGGTACACGGTGCCGTTCTCGAAGTTGTTCACAAATATGTATACCTCGGGCAGGCTTTGCAGTTAGGTAGAAACAGCTTTGAGGATGAGGTGAACAGAAGAATCCAGCTAGTTTGGGCAGCGTTTGGGAAACTTTTTCGGGACTTCTCAGCGTCGATCCCACAGTGCCTAAAGACGAAAGTCTTCAATGCGTGCGTCCTACCCGTAATGACATACGGAGCCGAAACGTGGACACTGACGGTTCGACTGGTCCATAAGTTCAAAGTCGCTCAGCGTGCAATGGAGAGGAGAGTCGCTCGGCGTTTCTCTAAGGGATCGCATTAGAAACAAGGTGATCCGACAAAGAACCAGGGTCATCGACGTAGCCCACAGGATTAGCAAGCTGAAGTGGCAGTGGGCTGGCCACATTTGCCGAAGAACCGATAACCGTTGGGATAAACGAGTTCTTGAGTGGAGACCGCGTCTCGGCAAACGTAGTGTAGGACGTCCACAAGCCAGGTGGAGCGATGATTTGCGCAAGACGGCTGGATGCGAGAAGCCATAGATCGAACTAAGTGGCGTGAAATTGGAGAGGCCTATGTCCAGCAGTGGACTGCGATAGGCTGATGATGATGATGATGATGAAGTCCTAATGAATAGAGCGGTGTAATCCGTAGGGGCACTGTTAAGAGGCGAAATTATGTTGTTTACTTTGTTGGACTGCACTTTCCGGATATATGCACAACCTTGCCGCTATAAAGCGTTCTTTACTGACGTAGTTTTTGATCGTACCTTTTAATGGGGCGTCGTATGAGGAATTTTCAATGCGATAAAATGAAACGTTTGCATTAACTTAAGCTTTGAATCCAGCGAGGGACGAAATCAAACATTTAGATGCATATAAAATATTGAATCATGGATTAATAGATATATCGCAATGTTTTCATCAAAAACTGTTTTTTTGGTTCATTTTAAGTATAAAAATCTCTCATTACGCTCGTTACATCCTTTCCAGAATCTTCTCTAAATTAGAAAATAGACTTTTTACCATGTTTGAAATAATAAAGTACGTTTGAGCTATGAAAGATGTTTCTTTGTAATCCTCCGCATCCAAAAGATAAATGACAGGCTATTATTGTTATCCACGTTATACCTTGCGAGTCCAAATCCTATTGTGTCCCTTCGAGTGCTGGCCTTATGTCTAACACAAGGTAAAGAACTTCTTCATAATAATGGTGTTTGTGAAAGTTTATAAATCTCAGATTATATTCAAACGATTAAATCAGGGTTTACGTTGCAGATATTCATTATATAAATTAATTGTATCATAAATATGGATAAATACAGGTTACACTTGTTTTAATTTGTAATCTGATTATATTGTTTTTATTTTGGGAGAGCCACGCCTTGGTTTAAATGGGCCGGTTCGATCGGAGTAATACCACGGCCTCACAGCAAATCGGTGTGAAACAGCGCTTGCGCCGTGTTTCACCGAGTGAATGAGGATACTGGAGGCCCATACCTCAACCTCTCCCCTCCCTAACCCCGCTCCATCCCCCAAAGGCCGGCAACGTACTCGTGACGCCTTTGGTGTTGCGAGTGTCCATCGCAAGCCATTTTTTTAAGTAATAGTGGGCAAACGAGCAGATGTATCGCCTGTTGGTAATCGATTAGCGCCGCCCATGCATAGCACACCATATCAGGTGATACTTATTCTCGTTTGCTTTCTATTATATGAAAAATATATTCATCTTCTGGATACATTAATTACATAGCTTGACTTAAACTCTACATCGTTAGTTAATTTTAAATTTGTAAAATAAAATTATTTGTCTTTACTATTAACTTATTTTGAAATGATTAAAGCCTGGGCAATCGATTTTATACCTGGCACTTTTGGACGACATAATCGTCGAGATTTAGGTTTCAAGCGACCTCGGTACACGTACGGTACAAGTTGTGGTGTTCGACAGGAATGCAGGCGCAATCTGGGAGGAATTAATTTTAATTTATCCGTGACTAAAGCTTTTCTGAGCTGAGTGTGGCGTAAACCTCGCACATACATTGCTTGGCCGACATCAACGCGCATGGAATTGGATTCAAATATATACAATAAACATATTTGTGTTACAATTTATAACTTGATCCGTCTCCAGTTTAATTCAATGTTGAATATATTTCAGAGTTAGGTTGTTTACAACATGAATATAAGTTACTTTTTATGTGTTGATGTTTGTCGCAGCTTAGACTTAGCTATTGTTTATTTATAGATTTAATAGAAGTTATTTATTTATTTAAATCTTTATGCACAAAATTGGCAAAGGCGGACTTAATGCCGTAGACATTTTCTGCCAGTCGACCTTAGGGCGATGCAGAGTTAGCCATGGTAGATGCACAGAAGTAACTGTAATTTAAAAAGGAAATATATATAAATATACAATAAGTAATACTAATATAATAAATAAGCGTTAAAATACATATTTTTACAATTATACATATATAAATATACATAATATAAAATTTAGAATGGGAGAATATAAAATTAAAGTGAATCTGACAGTGTGTTTAGAAAATGTTGCCGCAAAAGATATTTGAAATTTTGCCGTGTTTTTGCCATTCTAATCCCGAGAGGGAGCGCGTTCCAAGGCAGAATAGACTGTATAAGGAAAGTGGAGTGTACAAAGTCAGAGCTGTGAGTGGGACAGTGAAGAAGTAGATTGTTTGAAGACCTGAGGTTCTTAGCGTGGTTTGCACCTAAATACTGTAGTTGTATGGTTAAGTAAGCAGGGGAATTTGGAGAAAACAGTAAAGAGTATAGAGCAGTCAGTGCACGTATCTGTCTGCGTATGCGGATAGGAAACCAATTTAAACTGGAGCGATGCTGAGATATATGATCATATTTGCGTAAATTGAAAACGAATCGAATGCAATTGTTGAGAAGACGGTCAAGCTTATTGAGCAGATCTGCATTCAGGTCAAAGTAACACATATCACCATAGTCGATTATAGGGAATATTAGGGTCTGAACAAGCATCGCCTTAGTTTTAGATGGAAGAAAGTTCTTCAGTCTGTGGAGGGCCCGCAACGAGCCTGTGACTTTCTGACACACGGATGCAACTTGTTTTCGCCAATTAAAAGTTATTCGAGTAGGAATGTTCTATTTATTTTGTACCTATACTGCTACTAGGCAGTTAAGCCAGTCAGTCAATTTTGATTATCGTTCTTTTAACATTATGTATTCTTGAACATTTTTTAGAATAGTATAGAGGCAAATTATTTTTCATTACGTCTTTAACTAAATTTAGACATGTCAGTTCGAAAACATTTTCTTATGATTTAAGCATCTCAATAGACCTTAATTTTCAATTATTAAGTCAAAACGAAATGTTCTTTTCTAATATTTAGTAATTATAACAATGTCGGTTGTCCTGTGAAAAGGGTTACTTGAATAAGTTATTTATTTATAACATTCACAATGGAATACTGTTACTCTTAATTCCAATTGAAAGCTTGTTACCATCTTACAATTATTATGATAAAGTATGAAACTGAATAACGATTGTCTGTAAGCATAGTAATGCTTTAATAATTGATCCTACTAATATTATATACGCAAAAGTTTTACTTACGTATGGATGGATGTCTGTTGCTGTATCACGTAAGAACGATTTTAGTGAAACTTTGCAATAATATAGCTTATCCATCAGAATAATACAAAAGCTACTATTTGCCGCGATAACCGACATATACGCGGGCGTATCCACGTGCATCTCTTAGTTGCAAATATTATGAATGACGAATCTAACTTTTTAATATCCGCCATTACAGTGCATGATGAGTCCTTAATTAATTAATTCTAATTGTTAAATTAGGGATTTATCATGTCATTAAAAAGACGTTACACATTTAATTGTTTTTAAAGTTAATACAAAACCAACGACATCCGCAATACAGCAATCATCACCTCCGCTATTATGCTTCCATACCCGTTGATTTCGTACTGGCATCCGCTTTTACAGTTGTTTTATAATAATGTGTAGTTTATCACAGTAATTATTCAATTAGGGAATTATCATATCATTGGAATAAGGCGTAACGCATCTAATTGTTTTGTAAAGTTAAAACAAAACCAACGGCATCCGGGATACAGCAACCATGACTACCCCCAATTCTTATCCATTGCGTTCGTATTGGCGAGGAATATAGAATTAAGAAATCACTTTCGTTAGAGCATTGTACGAGAGAGGACAAGCTGCAAATAATCGAAGTGTGTAGGCATCTTAAATGTTATAATTACCTATTAAACAACTATTAAAATTAATTAAATTAACTGTTAAACATAGCCACAAATAAGTTATAACTTATTAGTAGCTATGTTTACACAACATAAATAAATTCTAGTTTGTGAACAAGTAAGTAATAATAAATTGATTGAGTGATGGTTCTATTGCCTTTAAATCACAATGCACGTTTCATTATTCGATATATATTTTAGACAATTTTAATCGAAAGTGAGGTTAAGGCAATTGTTATAAATAATTGTCGGAATAGACTTAATGGGCGCAACTGTTTGATTTTGAGGTTCTATCTGGACTCCACGTAAGTCATGCTAGAATCGTTATTGTAACAAATTCTGATTAAAAATTGAAGAACAGAATTCAGCGACCGCTACTAAAAATGTTGTGTAAGTAACGATCCAACCTCGTATAAAATATATTATAACCTCAATAATCAAGTTAATGCTTGATTCATTTTTAATAATAATAATATTTTTTTTTATATATTTAAGCTGCCAAAATGACTCTGCCCTGCCTGATGGAAAGCATGTGCAGAATCCAAGAGCGGTGGTCACCCTCCTCAATGCGAAAAAGAACAATGCAGCATGGTGACCCACACCATGGCGGCCTGGTGAGATGCTTTTTCACGCCCCGCTTAAAGGACCCGGGATCATAGTGGGAAGGAAACACGTGCGCTGGTAGTGAGTTCCAGGTTTTGACCGCTCGGCACAGGAAGGAATTACCGAAGCAATGAGTACGAGAATGTATGTCTTCCACTTTAAAGCGGTGACTTCTTAGGCCGGCACGTGTTGTTCTGTAGAAGAAGAGAGAGGGGGGGATCAATTGGAAGAGCTCTTCATCATGGTAAAGGCGATAGAGGACTGCCAAGGAGGCGATATCTCTACGCAACTGTAGAGGCTCAAGGGTCTCGGTAGCTTCGAGACTATCATAATACGGATTGCTCGCTGCTGCAACCGGTCAAGAGTGTCAAACAGGTACTGTGCGGCACCTTCGCAAAGGTGAGAACAGTACTCCACGCACGAGCGAACCTGGGTCTTGTAAAGAAGACACAGATGCCCGGGCGCGAAGAACCGTCTCACCCTGTTTAACACGCCTAGCTTCCGTGAGGCCGCTTTAGTGATACTCTCAACGTATTCGCGTGGGTTGAGGTCTCGGCAGATATCCATGTCCAGGATAGCGAGCCTATTTTGTAATGGCATTTGAGTGCACTGAAACGTGGGAAGGGGAAAGAATGGAGACATTTTGGCTCAGAACGCGCACACCTATGTATTCTTGGCATTGAACTCGACCAGATTCTTACAGCCCCATTGAAAAATGCGGCCCAGAACATGGTCAAGTTGAGCGACAAGTTCTTGTCGTGCTCCTTAAACATCTGCTGGTTTGTCAGAGGGCTGTCCAAAATAGTGTCCTCGAACTGTGCTGTTGTCTGCATAACATTGAATGTTGCCAAGGGCTAACATGTCATTGATATGCAGAAGGAACAGTGTAGGCGACAGGACGGAGCCTTGAGGTACTCCGGCGTTAATCCACTGATACTCCGAGGCCGCACCGTCGCAAAGGACTCTGATGCGGCACTGGTGCAGAAACGTGGCAGTCCAATTACAGAGTTTGGGGGGCAAACTGAAAGCCGGTAGCTTGGAGAGAAGCGAACGGTGCCAAACCCTATCAAAAGCCTTGGCCATGTCGAGGCTGATGGCCAAGGATTCCCCATGCCTGTCAATAACCTCACCCCAAAGGTGTGTGCCGTACGCTAAAAGATCACCCGTGGACCGGTTTGGTCTGAAACTATATTGACAATCATTTAATAGGGAGTGATCTTCCGGGTAATGGACCAGTTGTTTGTTGATTATCCTTTCAAATACCTTACAGATGACGGAGGTGACGGCTATCGGACGGTAGTTGGCAGATTCGGAGCGATCACCTTTTTTAGGGATGGGTTGAATATTCGCCTCTCTCCAAGCCTCCGGAACAGCTCCCGAGGAATACGACTGGCGATAGAGGCGCGTCAATACCGGGGACAACTCTGGTGCCCAGTTCTTAAGAACCACCGCTGGGATACCGTCGGGTCCACTGGCTTTCCGGACGTCGAGTGACATAAGCTCCGCACGGACATCACTCATCCGGAGACGAATATCCTGTATAGTAGTGTCGCAGGATGGGATGGCAGGTGGGGGTATGCCGCGGTCATCGATTCGGGAGTTAGCCGCGAAGAGATCAACAAGCAGTTTCGCTTTCTCCTGCGGCTGGTGGGCAAGTAATCCGTCAGGATATCTCAGCGGTGGTAGCGAGGGATTACAGAAGTTGGACTGCACGGCTTTAGCCAATCGCCAGGATTTTCGACTACCCGTAGGGTATGCGACGAGTTCTTGACCAAGCCTCGCAATGCGCTGGGCATCCGCTCTGATGTAAGCCTTCTTGCATTCCCTGGTGACTTTGTTAAACGCTGCTTTAAGCCGATCGACATCGGGGTAGCCGCGATCGCGACCCCTGGTCCAAGCGCGGTAGGCCTATTGCTTTCGCGCAACAGCATGGGTACATTCGCGACCGAACCAAGGCCGGGTCGTTGCGCTAGCGACCTCACTGTACGGAATATAGTATTCCATTCCGACAGTGATCTCATCAGTCACGGCAGCCGCAATTTGCGATAGGTCTTTATCTTTAAAGCAGCGTTGAGCCCACGGAATGGATGCAAAGTAATCCCGCATTCCATCCCAGTCTGCCAACGAGTAGTGCCATAAACGTCTTTTTGCTGCCACTCGTCGTGGAGGGGCAGCAAGCGGCACCGTGGTGGAAATCAGGCAGTGATTGGAGGATCCCAGACGGGCGAGCACCGATACACAGTACTGCGCTGGATGACTCGTCATCAGTAGGTCCAGCAAGGAAGGCGCTTGACCAGGTATGTCTGGTATTCTGGTGGGCTGGGTGAGGTCATGCGTGAGAGCGAATGCGTGGACAGACCGACCCGCGTGGTCAGTTCTGGTAGATCCCAACCATAACTCATGGTGAGCGTTAAAGTCTCCCAGAAACACCAGTTCAGCGGTCGGAAAATGCTCAGCGCTTTGTCCGCCGCCTGACTTAGATGCTCGAAGAGTCGAGTTGTTTTGGAGTCTTCAGAGTGGGATCGGTAAAGGCATACGTAGATTCGGCTCATAGAGCCAGTATCTACGTGGAGCCAAAGGATGGAGAAGGATGGGTCCTCAAGGCAGCGTAATCGACAAGACAGACAACAAACATCCGCCCTAACGAAAAGACACACTCCAGCCTTCGCGAGGAAGCACTCCTCGAGCACGTAGCCGGGGTAGTGGAGATAAGTTGTGTCGGCAGGGCGGCGTATTTGTGTCTCCGTTAGGAATAGCATGGCCGGCCGTGCCGCCTTAAGATGTTGGTGGACGGCGTTGAGGTTTGCATGAAGTCTACGGATGTTAGTGAACTCCACCTCAAAAAGCGAGTTGGTGGGAGAATGGAGTGCCGCTGTTGAACGTTTGTGCTTTTTCCTTGCTGCCATGATTTAGTAAGATGGGGAGGGGAGTGGGAACGTAAAAGGCATGACAGTCTTTGTGGCAGTGTAAAACTGTGACTCGGAATGCTGCATCGCCATACAACGGTGAGGTATGACGGTGACCGAACCCTCGGACGGAAGGGCCCTCGTACCCTCCCGGAAGTGGTCGCCTGGCCCCACGGTCCGGTCACCAACCGGCACGACGATCCACTCCGCAGATTATGCGCGACCTGATGGGGCAGCCTCCCAGGGTGGTTAACCGCGGTTGGGCCCCTCTCTATACCGCGGGCGGCCAGCGGCAAAACCGTTTCTACGGGTCTCCCTGGCAACGGTTCGAACTTCGTCACCTTCAACAAGACTCTGCGAGCATTCCACTGCTCACACACTTACCCCGATAACTGTCACCCCTGCATCATGGGACACCGGTTTCGCACTCACCAACGAAATACGACGGCATCTAAGCTGTCATTTTAGGTTGGTCTTCTGTGCGAGGGTAGTACCGCCCCGGTCGAGCCGGCCCGTTCGTACTGAGATCAACGTGGCTCTACTACCTTAAAAATATAAAATATATTAAAAAATAAAATATATTGTCGCCTTCCGCTTGTCAGCTACCGGTGCTACATACAAATTATATTGTCAATAACGTCTGTACTCTTTTTATATAATGGTACTTTCAGCTTGAAAATCTTTACTGTTACACGATACTGTATTATAAGATAATAATTGTATATTAATAATCAAAAGAATAATTATGATAAATAATGTTCAATATTATCTGCTGAGTTTGGGAATTCAGTATTAAACATGGTGGACCTGACAGATGTTATAAAATGCCGTGGGTTAGAGTAATGCGGGGACATTCATATTCTATCCGTTCTACTTGATGCGCTTTAGAGAATATTATAAGTTTCCGGCCAATTAAGCCATCTTGAGTACGCGCATTACAGTTGGTAGGTGCCTACATATTTGTGTTATATGGTATATGCCTATATACTTGTTACGGTGCGTGTATAGTAGCGTTTATCTATAACGTATTTAATTATCTCAGTTGTTATGAACGCGGCGCACGGCCAACGCAACAATGTACGGAGGCACCGCACGAACAATACAAGGACTCCTCGTTATTCTTTACAGCACCGAAGTTAGCGCCTAGTTTGATAATAATTTTGTATATATTTTATTTGTACTTGCAACTGCCTTGTAAATCACCACTTTATTGCATTTTATTTTACCATTGCTGTAAGAAATATTTTAAACTAGGAATTCTTTAATATCCTTGGTTTTATTCAATTAATTACTCAGTTGTTTCGTTATCAATGGCTGGTCTATACATATGTATTCAATTATCATCTTGGTACTTGGGAGTGTTTTCATCATCAGACGAATCATTTATGTTGCTAAAAGGCAGAATCCGTTCAAGATTATCAGGAGCCTTTTATCAATTCCCGAAAGCATTCAGCTTGGTGGTCTTGATTGGAACTAAATAAATTTAAATGAATAATACATATATTGATGCGACATTCATCTTGTTCATCGGCATAATTGTATTGTGGTTACAATAGATAATATTTTACGACACCTAAGTGTACACTTTAGATTTTTTATTAAATATGCTTTAGTAACAATTCTATAGTAAATTTGTTGTAACTGTTCTACGTTCGTTTATATTCAAGTTCTAGAGGTCTATCCAGTCACAGGCATAGGTCTATTCTTGTAGTTACTGTACTGATTTATACTTCTGTGATGTTCCTCAAGTTACACATTCTGGACTCTTAAACAAATTTGGTTGAACGTCGTTAAAGAAAATATATTACACATTGAACTGATGTGTTAAAGACAAGGGTGACGATGACGTTAATTTGTAAAATCATATAAATTGTATTTAAGCCATGGGTTGTAAATATTTTGGACATTTTTGAACATCTTACACATAACGCCATCTAGCCCCAAACTAAGCAGAGCTTGTGTTAAGGGTACTAGACAACTGATTTAAATACATATATTTTTTGTAAATACATTTATATTATATACAGAAAATACCCAAACTCCGAAACAAATATTAGCAAATCACACAAACATTTGATCTGACCAGAGATTCGAACCCGAGACCTCAAGCAAAGGAATCGCATGCGCTACCACTACGCCACAGAGGCAATTATATACGGTAATAAATTCTGATAGAAACTTCAAACCAAGAACAAAGCTTGTTATCAAAGATAACTTCTATTTCATTGAATTTATTTACACAATACTATCTCATAGTGAATGAATGTTTTACTACATTAAAATATAATAACAATTATTTTTCAGAAACTGATGTGAAAGCACATATATTTTTAAAGTTTTATTGAAATGGAAAGAAAGTGGGAGTAACAGTGATTCTAACAACATGTCAGTTGATGTACGAACTGCACAACTTTATATTTCCACGGGTCGTTGCTCATCGAAGTCGAGGAACTTGTTAAATAATGCGTGGAGTCATAAATATGGTTTGTTGTTAAATAAAACAACGTTAAATGAACGTATTCGTGTACAGGAAACCATGACTTGTAAACTAAAATATTGTCGCAAATAAAAACTATTCTTTTTAATATTATATTCAGATGTATTCAATGATATGACTTTTGGTTACTTATTAAGGAAGAAAGAAAGAATACATTTATTAGTCACAGACATAATAATAATCAAGTTAAAAGAAAAAAAATAAGACATTTAACTAAGATTAAGTGATAAACAATATACGAAACAAACAAAATAAAAACAGTGAAATGTCGGACTGTGTAACTAAAAGGCCACAGCTCAGCTTGTGCTGCGGTCCACAGTGACCACAGCACTGATTTTTAGCTGTAGCCAATACAAAACCTCACAGACGCATGCACCACCTCACAGTTTTAGTAATATTATAATAAAATAAAACACATGGGAAATAATTAAAAAAATGTTTTTTTTAATATTTCCAATATGTTTTACACATAAGATATATCAGATCAACTATAGCGGCAGGAACGCATTTATGATCACAAACATTACAAAGCACTGGACTTCTGTAATGGTCCATTGTCATTCACTTAGTTATTTCTACTATATTTTTCCAGAGAAGGCACAATACTATAACAACACACAAATAAATAAACATAAACGAAACTATATATCTATCTTTTTACGATCACTGTTTGAGAAATATTAATATTACTAATTTGTAAGATAAAAATGTGATCATATTTAAACTACTGTCATTTTTCTTATATAAGTAATAGCAAAAGGACAAAACATTATTGTATTAATACTGAACCTGCCTTATAAGCAATATCTACAATAACATTGGAATAATAACTTTGGTTGTTTTCTTAGAACGAACAGGACCGAAGTCGTTTGCATAATTAAAACATTAGATGTCCATGTATGATATATGTGCACGGTGCCCCTGGGGCTCGTTTGGACGGCGCGGGCGCGGGCGGCGGGCACCTGATTCATGTCGCAGGGAGGTCCTTTGATTAAACGTGACGACGCATACTATATGATACACCTCTGTCTGTACACGAAGCTCGATTTTTCCCCTTGACACGGGGGTAAACAACACCTAACAAGGGGTGACAATAATCGAATATCGAGTTGAACGATCTTTATTTTTATAGTTAATCGCAAAATGATTTTCATAACCGCCTTGTGCTTTCAATTTTCATTTTGATTCATTGAGATAAAATATCTCATACAAATCGTCGAAGAGAATGGACTTTAAAGTGATTTTAATAGAATAAATCGATTTTTTCTGTAAAGGAGATGCAGATAAATTGTATTTCACGTAGATTCAACGACGTATAGATTCTTCTAGTAATAGATAATAAAACTAATAGAATGAGCGCAGATGGTATTTTGGAGTACTAAAAAGATTTATGCGAGTTGAATAAATAATTGAGAGAAATTTTCCTTTTTCTGACTATTGTTAAATGTATGTTGACACTCTTTTTCATAAAATAGAAATGTATTTGGACTGGAGGGTTACCATTGTACGGGGGAGTGCGTTCGATTGGAGAAATGAGGGGCTGCAATTACGCACTCAGACGCTGTCGTGTAGACAACATCGAGGATTTATTTGTTGCTTGTTGCACCATATCGTTTGTACTTTGTAGTGTAACGCATCATAAACTCTTGGCGTATTCCTCGTAAAATTCGCTTTCACTGTCCTTGTATTTGTTTTATGTTTGGTTTTATTTCACCATGTGGTTTCCTTAAGATTAGGGCTGGTATTATTTGTGGCGGGGCACGTAATTGTGTCGAAGAGCCTACGTAGCTATTCTACCTTGACGAGTCCAGTTACGAGCTTTTTAAATAATAGCTAACGAAAATATTAGATAATATGTTTGTGATGAAAAGTGCGTTTATTATTTAATAATATACACACTCGTTGGACAAAAGTCGCAAGACGTACGTACGTTTGAAGTACGAGTGTATAGAAGGTATTATTATTATATTTATTATTATTAATATTTTCTGTAAATTTGCCGTGCCCAACAGGATCCATAATTGAGTCTTCAAATGAGTTTATAACATCTTTATATATGTTTATTTAGTTCAATAAACGATTTGAATCAAAATTTACGTGGTATTACTTAGTCGTCAGATGTTATACAGACGCAGTGTTTATTTTTCTTTTAAAAACACTCGAAAATTTTAAAAGTGTATTCGATGGATGAATATAAAATGTAAGAGATATTTAAGTGGAAAACATGAGATCATGATCACCATTTTTTTGGTTTATTCTTTTGTATGTGTGGTCTTAATTAAATAAATGATTTTGAATTTGAATTAATTGACACAAGGACGGCTCTGGTCAACATTATGAATTTTTGTATACAATTTCTAGGATTATTAATAGTTATAGTTTCGAGTTTAATTATCTTATGTCTGCAAAAAACATTAGAGATTGAAGTCGAAAGCAAAAGATAATGGACCAACTAAAAATGTCTAAGCTGAGTTGGCTTTTTTCGTTTCTATAGTTAAAAAAACAATTGAACAGGAATGCCGATTCGATCCCACTACATGTAAATACAAACAATAAAGTGATCTTATTTCTATAGAGACTCGAGGTTCACTTCGCCAGTGGATGTGCCTTAAATCAAAACGATTTATATTTATTGCGTTAGTAAACTGCTATTTTCGTTGGATTGAAGTCTTGAGTGTACTTGTAAGCCGGTTAGGAGGATTGGTCGTTTTAATAATATAAATGGTTTCCGATACACTAGTAAATTTAATTAATTGATAATTAGTGAACTCACTGTAACTTTATTACTTATCTGATCCTATGTGAGATCGTAATTTAAAAGAGCTTCGTATGACATCTATTTTTTTATTTGAAAGTATAAGATATAGTTTTAGATAAATAAAATATCTAATACAGATATTGAATGAACAGATAGATTTATTTTGAGTAGAGCATTGAGAGAGTAGAGGTAGCGTGACGATATCTTTCAGTGTATATATTGCACTAATTTTTGCCCGCGGCTTCGCTCGTGCAGAAGTAGATATTTTCATCCCTAATTTTACATCCTTATAGGAGGCATTTACTAAATACCTTTCTTAGGGCTCACTTACGTTATATAAATAACCTACATGCAAAATTTTAGGATTCTAGACTCAGCTGTGCTGTGCGTTGATCAATGGGTATCTTAGTCAGTCAGTTACCTTCCTCTTTGCATATAGAAGATATGGTCAGCCAGTTCTTTCAGTGTATATATGGTAAGCGTGGGTGTGAACCAGTACATGGAGTACCACATGATTCTAGTGACTAGAAAAGGAAATAGGCATGCACCCGATGTCAACTAGCCATCAGAGTAGTATATAGAACATTTATCTTTGACCTAAAACTTATAACGCAAGCAATTTTAGACGTCTCACATTGTTATTATTGTAAAAATAAGTTGTAGAGTTTGTTTGAGCAGTGGAGGAAACCGCTTAAGCCATAAATAAGGAAAGAAAGGTTACCATCTGAAGAAATTGAAGATTTTTTATTTTGTAAGCGCCGCACGGAAGTTCTCTAAACACAATGAAGAAAATGCTCAGTCGTTATGGAAAATATTCAAAAGATGAAATGCTCTTCAAATGCCGAGTAGATGTTAGGTAATACGTAAAAAGTACTCGAGTGTAACGAAATATTCTGTAATGCGATGTATTATACCTTCTGCCTTTCCTCTCGTATATTGTTTTCACAATTGGCTCACAATCATCTTGATTCTTTTATTCATGTCTCGTATCATAAGCTGTACCAATTCATCGGCGGAGCATGCGCTAACCCCGCTACGATAACATTAATGGAAAGGTAGTTTCACCCTCAAACCCAATTAATTACAGCTCACAAGGTTTCTCAAATAGTTTTCTGGAGTTAGTATTTATTTTTACTTCGCTACAATCCATTAAGTTTATATTTATAGCTAGTTTGCAATCTCGCCCGTCTTTCCTCGAAGCTATATTGCCAGCGTCCACCATCCGAAACATTCAACTTAATTCTAAGAAAATTTAATGCTAATATTATCAAATTTTGATTGCTTTCTTGTATGAGATACTAGTCTATGTCTACTAAGTATATGTCAGACAGCTACAGAAGAGCCTCTATCCTTGTTTTTTTTGTTACGTGGTGGAATGCCTTTACTCACTTCGCTCCCCCCCCGCGGGGACGGGGGGTTCGCTTTGTGTGGGACTCCTGACTGACTCGCTAGACTACCCACTAAACCACCACGGTGTGCCACTCTGCGCCTGAGACGGGAGAGATCCGGGAATCGCTTTCTTACGCCATCCGGACCCCTCCCAGCGCCTACCCGCACTGAAGCAGACAGCATCTCCAGATGTTATACTCTCAATTGGGCCGAAGTACGCCACACGTGCTGGCTTCGCCACCGTGGAGGCGCTCCAGCCGCGAAGACCAATGAGCCATCGTGGCTCGACGGGTGGCTTCACGCCACTCGCGTACCTCTTCGGGCGGAGGGCGAACGCCACTCTCCACCCGGAATTCAGCCACCCGTCGATAAACTATGAGCCTCTATCCTGCGCCAACGCAAGGGGCCGACATTTGATCTTGATTTATTAAGTCATGCGACGAACGACGAATTTTTAGCTCTTTAAATATTTGTAGAATTTTTGACTTTTAAGTTTTTTATGAGACGCTCATAGCCAAGTTGCACTCGGTGATTAGAAACAATCACCGAGGGTAAGCAACGATGGCGCGGTCAGTACCTGGATGGGTGACCGCTAGTGGCATGTTACCATGAGCGTCTCCGTGATTCGGAGGTCACGTTAAGCAGTCGGTCCCGGTTGTTATCATACGATAACAGTCGTGAAGCTTAGTTGGAGGCCTTCGGGCGGCTTAAAAACATCCAACGGCAAGATTTAAGCACTTGGCCAGCATGGGGATGTATGGCCTTGACCCTCTCCTGAGAGGAGACCCGAGCCAAGCAGTGGGACATTATGGGTTGTTAAAAAAAAAAAAACCGAGGGTAAGCAACAACGGCGCGGTGAGTACCTGGATGGGTGACCGCTGATGGCATGTTACTATGAGCGTCCCCGTGATTCGGAGGTCATGTTAAATAGTCGGTCCTGGTTGTTATCTTAAGATTTGGGCGGCTTAAAATCATCCAATGACAAGATTACGTGGCCACAGCGTAGTCTTGCCACTGCCCAACCCGCACTTGGCCATCGTTGGGACGTATGGCCTTAACCCTCTTTTGAGAGGAAACCCGAGCCCAACAGTCGGACATTATAGGTTGTTGATGATGATGGAGTCTTTTATGATCGACGGTGATCATCGATAAGGACGACCTAATAGTTGAAAAAAATATTATTCCTCCAATTTTATAACTATAACACACAACATAATTTTATACTAAAACAAAAGAATCTTGTTTTGGAAAAAAAATGAACACCTACTTAGGTAGTGGTAGGTATTCATTTCTTTTCCAAAACTAGACTTATATATTACTCTTTGGTTTAGAGTAGGTACGATTCAACACATTAGTAACTCCTTTTAATGCTAAGTAAATAATTTCTCTATTCTGTGAGAGTATCCTAATTTTAATTGAAAGACTTAATCCCAATTACAAAAGTCAATACAAAACATTTAATCAAGAACTTAATACCAAAAGGAAAATACAAATTATACCGAAGCGATTTCTGCGAGTGGCAAATAAATTAGTCTGAGTATAACAAAATGTGGTTTAGAGGTCGGTGACATCGGTACTTACAAACTTTGAACTCGGTCCTTTGGAGCATTTCTATTAGAAGTGAAATAGCGTCGCACAGACAATGACACTTTATTATTACAATACGAAGGAATTATAAGACGCGAGCGTATCTCGCGTGTCGCATACAAACTTTGTTTATATTAATCAAGGCGAGCGGCGAGGAGGCCGGGCGAGGGGGGTTGTGGTGGTGAGTGCATCCAGCGAGGGTGCAGCAGCAAATTGAGTTGTCTTCTGCGAAGTATTGCACACCTTATTTCAAACACACACAGATATTTATTTCAGCGTGCTTGACTGACTTGTGAATTTCGTGGAAATATATTGTATCATTGTGACATTTAACTCCTTAAGAAGATTATGAGGTGCATGTAAAACAAAAGTTTAATGTACATCATTTATGTAAGGATGGATTTGTCATCAGGTGCTTACTGATTTAGCTCTCACTTGTAACCCTATCGACCTGATCACGGAAATGTAGCAGATAGACTATAAACAAAATACAGTATTTTATAAAATAAGGAATAAAAAACTAGGCCACTCTTAGATGGAGTTAAGGGAGGGGGATTTGGAGGCGGAAGTGCTCACCGAAGTTGACGGGTGGCTGAATTCCGGGCGGAGAGTGGCCTGCGCCCTCCGTCCGAAAAGGTACGCGAGTGGCATGATGGCTCGTTGGTCGTCGCGGCTGGAGGACCCACGTGCTGGCTTCGCCACCGTGGAGGCGCTCCAGCCGGTCATCCTCGAGTGGGCAGGGCGGCAGCGAGGGACCCTTTCCTTCCGACTGACGCAGGTGCTTTCCGGGCACGGTTGCTTCGAGAAGTACCTGCACTCGGTCGCGTGGAGGGAATTGAGTCCCGCCTGCCACCCAGTAGTGGCCAACTGCAGTAAGGACTCGGCCCAGCACACTCTGGCGGTGTGTCCTGCTTGGGCGCCGCAGCTCGGGCCCTCACTGCAGTCATCAGAGGAGATCTCTCGCTGCTGACCGTCGTACGCTCCATGGCCGGCGGTGAGAGCAGTTTTACCGCGGTCGTGACCTTCTGAGAGGAAGTCATCTCGCAGAAGGAGGCGGCGGAGAAGGCCCGGGAGGACGATCTCCACTCGGACCCGATCCGCCGCCTACGAACCGAGCGGCGGAGGCGCGTCTATCATCGCCTCATGCCGCCCTGAGTGTGGCCGCGGATGGGCGGGACGGGTTTTCCCCCCCATCCACTTCACAAGCCAGCCGTGAGGTGGCAACGTTACTCGTGCCGTACGTCGCCTAATTTGAGAGTTGAACATCAGACGACGGTGCCCGCTTCAGTGCGGGCAGGCGCTGGGAGGGGTCCGGATGGCGTAAGAAAGCGGTTACCGGATTCCTTCCGTCTCAGGCGCAGAGTGGCACACCTATAATAAATTACCTATATATAAATTTCTATATTCTCTGTAAATACATCTCACAACTTTATTTCGGACAATTTTTTTTTTATAATAAGTATTTTCGGACATTTTAAAACAAAACGCCATCTAGTTCCAAACTAAGCAGAGCTTGTACTATGGGTACTAGACAACTGATATTAATACATTTTATACTTTTTTTGGAAAAACATGCATAATATAAAACACTCTTAACTCCTAAATAACTATTTCCAGATCATACAAACATTAGGTCCGACTCAGGAATCGAACACGAGACCTCTAGCGTAGCAGTTGCAAACGCTAACACTGCGCTACAATTATGCCCAACTTTTCTTTTACAGTATATTATTGAATATATTTGTTTTCCCAATGCCCCGTGTGTACGATGGTGTGTAAATTTCTGCTCGCATCCCACTCGCGTACAAATATATCGTGTAATTTTGAGGGTTACTTTCTGGTGTCGTTGCGAGCCCCTTGACGGCCCTACTCAAAATAGAACTCGACTATTTTTATTCACGTTCCTTTGCAGATGGAGCGGAAACTTTTTCGACACATGGGTTAATGATGTTAGAGTTTATGATGGCAGAGCTTGACGTGTGTTTGTATGAATAAGAATTGAGAGACAGAATGATGTTTGCTTTAATTAACTTTAATTGATAACATTTCGTACTATATATATATATATATATATATATATAGTAGCTGACCCTAAGATCACGCAACTACGACCAAGCAACGCCTAAGGGTGATGTTAACTATTCTACCTTATGCACGTCAGAATAACACATTTAAAAAAATGTGTAAATCTGTTAGATAGTTTCGGTGTTCATAGCCAACAACCAACACTTTGACACGAGAATTATATTAAATAAATATTATATTAAATATTAAATTATACTAAATACCAGCGAAGCCCCGCGGTGTAATTGGCGTTTGTTTTTGTACCTTTAAAAAAAACCGCTCTTTATCAGATATATGCCACTGAAAATCCTATCGATTTCGGTCCTGCCGGTCCAGAGATTAGCCGACTTTTTGATTTAAGTACTATATATATATATGTGCTACTGTATATGTATATTTTCATATGCATTTAGTAAAAAGCTGTTTGAAATTAGAAACAGACGCTTCAATATTATTAACTTTTTTATTACCAAAAATGTGAAGATTCTTTATGCTGTTTTGGTAAACTTTTATATCTTAACTAAGAAGAAATCAAATTCCACGGTGGTAGTATAAATGTGCTGGCTTTGATTGACTTCTCGAATGCCTTTAACACTGTTTGCCATGAAGTTTTACTGGTCATCCTTTCCCATCTTATGATCTCCTCAGAAGCCCTTGAATGGTTCTCATCCTTTCTTTATGGACGACAACAGTTTGTTCGCATTGATGATATGTCGTCGAGTTGGTGTGATCTTTGCACTGGCGTCCCTCAAGGCGGTATATTATCTCTCTTATTATTCTCAATTTTTATTAATCCCGTAACCGAACATCTTCAGTGTTCGTATCACCTATACGCTGACGATCTACAGGTGTACACGCAATCAAGGGTTAAGGACATCTCACACGCAATTGACAAAGTCAACAATGACTTAGTTGTCATAAGAACCTGGTCTGCGAGGTTTGGGTTGTCGGTAAATCCAATCAAATGTCAAGTTATCATCGTAGGGAGCAAGCTGATGCTGAGTAGGTTGGACACGGCAGTCCTCCCACTAATTGTCTACAACAACATTATTATACCTATAAGCACAGTTGTAAAGAACCTGAGATTATATATAGACTCGACACTTGATTGGCGGGCACAAGTTGGCCACGTCAGTCAGAAGGTTACCTATTGTCTTCGTGCTGTATATGTCTTAAGAACTTCCTTCCTATTAAAACCAAGGTCACGCTAATGCAGTCTTTAATAATTCCCTTGATCTACTATGGTGATGTGTATTATTTTGACCTGAATGCAGACCTCCTCAATAAAGTAGACCGTCTTCTCCATAACTGCATTCGATTCGTCTTTAATATTCGCAAGTATGATCATGTGTCTGCTTTACGTTACCAGTTGCAATGGCTACCAATTCGGCAGCGCCGCAGTCTACGTGCCTCGACTTCTCTTTTTTCTTTTTTGAACTCTCCTCTCTCTCTCTATATATATACATATATATATATATATATATATATATATATATATGTGTGTTTATGTGTATTTATGTATGTATATGTGTATATTGTGTATCTATCGCATCATATTTCTGCAACACCTGTAGGTTGACTGGTAAATAATGCCTATTGGCATTAAGTCCGCCTTTGTACCTCATGTGCATTAAGTTAATAAATAAATAAGTAAAAAAAAAAATATCAAAGGTGATATTTACATTCTGGCTGTCTCTTATTCCGATAATATCCTTTAAAATATAGAACATTCGAATTAAAAAAAGTTACCAATGCAATGTGTATTTAATATATTAAATTCTTTTTAGTTCTTTCAATTGAAATATTAAAATAGTTCCTTAAACTTCAATTTGAAACTCGTGTTAAATACTATCATATTAATCAGATTTACTATATTTGTATAGTGTGTTAAGTCAGGAAGCAAGACACTAACTAATCTATACCAACTAAGAAATAATTTTACTTTCAATTTCTCTTAATAATATTCACTACATTATGTTCAAACAGATATAATATATTACTTGGTAAGGCGCACATCCCACATGCATCGGCACCCGTTACCAGAGCACTGCTGGACACGGGCCTCCACTTAGAAAGGAGGTTTGGTCAACTGCGCCGCGCTGGCCAGGCGGGTTGGTTTACGGTTTGTTTCAACATTTTTTTTATTTATTTATTTATTTTATTTTAAAACTTCATGCACACATGTACAACGGCGGGCATTTCCTTCTCTTTGCAATGGTATTGGCCTGCGTAATACACTCCCTTAGTTGCCTCTTACGACACCCACGGGTCGAGTAGGAGTGGTGCCACGCCGTTTTTAATCCGGCACCGCGCAAACTAAGTTATTATATGGGATAACAATGTGAAATGTTCGCACCCACAGTACGGTAGCAGAGCCACGAAGATCTCAGCACGGTTGGACCGGCCCAACGGCTCAACCGGCGCGGTGCTGCTCTCGCGCAGAAGTGGAATGTCAACGTTCGTGCTGATTGTTTAGTGCGAGACGGCCGTGGTGTAGGTCACCGTGCTGTACTGTTGCATTGTCTGCATTCGCAATGAGTATGGTGACCACCACTCTGGGATTCTGTACCTACGTCAGGCAGAACTATTTATAAAAAAAATGTGCACCTGTAGTCATACTTGTATAATTAAGAAACAACATTTGAAACGGTGTTTAATGTAAATCACTTTAATTATACTGCAGTCATAATTGCGTGCTAATTGATTGTGTATTAAATTTTGTAAACACTTTCAAAAGATGATTAATGTTACCATTTGAATAAATTATCACGTACAATACTCTCTATTATTACTCTCGTATTATGGAATTAGTAAGGGCGTCTATCTGGAAATTTATTTGTACTCATTTATTTTATAACATAGCGCTTAAAAATTTTTTTAAAATATATTTGGAAAATTTAACCCTAAATCAAACTGCCGAAAAATTATTTTGTTGTTTTATTAACCGCGTGAAACTACTGCAGGATTGCAATTCTTAGAAAAACAGCATCTAATCGTCACCGTTCCAAAGCTCTACAGCTAACCCAAACCCAAAACTAACTTAGAGAGTGATAAATCGAAAAAGCGTCCACAAGTTGCGGGAGCAGCCCGCCATATCGAGCCGCAGTAGGCCGCAACAACCGCGTCCGATTGGCCACAACTCGAATAAAAAATGCACTCGATCGACAAAGGACACATGCGGCCGGTCGTATTAACAGTACGGTTCATAACTCCTGACCAGTACGCTGGGTGTACTTGTATTAACTGTTAACTAACTTTATAATTTTTCTGCTTTTTTTTCAAACTTCATAAATTTAAAATGGAGGTTTCTTTTCGTTCTAGGTAATCAAACTTTTGATTATTGACTTTGTTATTAATGTGTTTTGAAATTATTACTATAATACTAACAATTAAATAGCAACTATGTTTAATGATCTCGCGTGGATTGAGTTTTCAAATTGTATACATTTAAATGATGAAAATAGTTTAAATTTTTTTCTATTATTACTATTCAGCGATTATTAGAATTAATATATACAAAAAGAAATCAGCACGGAATATGCCTAGTTATTTTAATGAGTTGAGTTTGTGAGTAAGTTCCCGAATGATGAAAACTATAAAATCAAATAAATATAACAGTTTAGTTGGTCAGCGCGCGGGTAGAACGACGCGTTGTAAGTGCAGTAGCCAGAGTGACATTTCATCAATGCTTTTCAGTTGGAAAATATGATTTTTTGTTTAATCAGTTCAAATTTACTCGGAGTAGTTTTGCATAGGTGTATATAGTGGCGTTTGTCCAGAATTCAGAAGAACAGATAAATATCGTTTTTAGTTTACAAGATGAAGTCAAAAGCGACGTATATATTAGAAATGAAATGAATTTAATTTCTTATTGCGTATTTGGAAAAAGTAATCATATTTGTTCATATTAATATTGCCAGACAATAAAAACTTTCCGAGTCTCAGAAACTGCGCTTTGGCTGACATTCGTGTGCAATTATAGAGAAACGTGTTCAGCCCAGAGTCGTTCCAGTATAAGGAGCGCAATCAGGCATTTAATCTGCTACCGATCGAGAACCGCGACCTGACGGCATCAGCGGGATTATCTCCAAGCCCACTTTACTAAGACCCATGCCCGCCTGAACAATATTCCTGGTGAAGGGTCCCATAAAATTTACTCGATTATGTCAATATACCAATATAACGGAAACGGTGGCAGTTTAAATTATTAATGCACGAAGAGGTCTTGGTAACGTGGTGCGCTGAAAGCTTGAAATTACTTGGTGATAGGTGAGGCTAGCAATCATGCAAGGTCCAAACATTCCCAAATCAAATATTGTTGGAATGTTTGGACCTTTCTGGGATAGCAAAGAAGTGTTTTGAAAGTTGACACAATACTTTTATAACTCTATGTTTGTGTGCAGCCAAATGATTACATGGAACCTTCGTTAGGTCATCCGCCCGTTTTTCACAATATTTATTACTTAACCTCTTAATTCTTTCAATTCAGGCACAGTTAACAAAATTACTTTAAGGTCAAGTTGTATAAAAAATTTAAAATAAAACGTTATTTAACGCACAAACATCATCAGCTGTAGCAAGAACGTACACGCAATAAAACATGATCTCATACACTTCATTTATTGTTAGATCATTTTACAAAATACCGATTTTAGAGTTTATATCTTTTTAGGGTTCCGTATCTCGAAAGAAAAAACGCAACCCTTAGAGGATCGCTTAGCTGTCCGTCTGTTTATCTCTCAAGAACCATTTTCTCAGGAACGCGTAAAGGTACCAAGTTGGAATTTATATCAAATACTCAAGTCTACTGTCCATTGGAGCTGTGAAAAAGTTAAACGTTTAAGCCCACAAAATAAAAAATACAGCCCTTTATGCCGAATATTTCTTGAAATTTGTAACGAACAAATGTCTTATAGTACAGATAGGAAAAATTGCATACACTTTAGTTACATCATATAATACGCAGTTTATGCTGTTAACATACATGACACACGCAAGGGACCCTACAGGGTATTTCCTGTGAACTTGGAATTTTGAAATTTGATACGAAGCAACGTCTTGTAGCACAGATAAATGAATAAATGCGAAAAGCATAAATTTTTAGTTACATCATATAATATACCTACCTACCAGGTTTGTATGGAACCCACGGTGCGCGAGTCCAACTTGCAGTTTATTTTTGTTAACTTGAGAGTAAAGAATGATGTCTATAAAAATGTATTAAAACAATATTGAACAGAAAAAAAGTTAAAGTTACAAACACTATCAACAACAGAGAGAAAAGAAAATTAAAAAATAATAGTTTACGTATTTTATAATTACGATTGGCATAGAAATGCATTTTACGGACTCACGATAGATGCATAGGAAATTACGTCTTTGTGATCAACTTTATTTTTCATTCATTTTTTTTTTATAATCTATATCTGTTTTCTTTTGTAATTTTCTAATGAATAAACAATCGGTGTAAAAAAAGTCTGACAGTTTTGATATGAACTTCGTAGCTTTTACATATTTAACACTTGCATTAACTTATGAAGTTACAAATATCCCAGTATGAAAATTGTTAGACTAAGAAATGTTATTGGGAGGTTTTGTAATAAAAGCATCTGCATAATCGTGGAATAAACATTTGATATTTATCTTTTCACTGCAAGGCTATCAATGAAATACAAGTCGTTATCTAAATTCAAGTCGTAACTCTGTATGGCGAACAAAACAACATACAAAACCTAATACAATACACAAAGAGAAGCGTAGACATGGTGCCGCAGTGGGACATTAATCACGCCAATCTGGGGCCGGTCTCGGCGATGTCCCCAGACAATTAATACACTGTTACTACTAACTAGACATGCACTAACCTTCCCATATTATACAAATTAACACCCGGGGCCAGGCCATCATCTATTATCACGACAATCTTAGCGGATGCGCGGATGGAAAAGGAAAAATAAATATACATTATGTGGGTAGTTTATCATTTTTTATTACCACTCGCGCGACTGTGCGGTCGTAGTCTATTAAAGAAAATCCGCCGATGTGTACAAAATCCCTCAATATTGTAAATACCTGTTTATAGTATTATGACATTGTGAGTCCCGTACACTGAATTTAAATATATATTTTTCAGATTCTGAAGCATGCGAGAGTAGAACATGAAGCTATTCACAACATACAATTGTAAACATGTTGAAGAAAATTTAAAATTGTGTTCGCTTACTTTACTAACATTTCAAAGAGCATTTTGCAGTAAAATAAGCAAAATATAAACTTCAAAGCGACTAAACCGGTCCCACAATATACATATGTAAAAGTAAATGTATAGCGCTTTTTTGAACTTTTACACGAATTAGTGACGAGAAAGAGAACAGTATTAAAGCATTTCATTTTAGATGTAGGTCAAATTTACGTGAGATAAGGAACTCAGCTGGCGTTTTTACGTAACTTACATAATATCCGCTAACCAGACGAGTTGGGCAATAAGACTGCAAGGCCCTGGTCGTAAAGGAGCTGCCTCTAAAACCAACATATGGGTACAGTCCGAAGACAATAACAGAGTCACGTGAGTACAGAGCCCACCTGCGAGGCAATGTTTAAAGAATTAAATTAGAGATGCGACCCTTTAATTCGACCGCCGCGAATTGTTGTGGAACGTAAAAGAAAATAATGAAACTCTTAGCATGGAGTTTACGATCCCTTCTAATTAGCTAATGCTGTACCTCGTTTTATAAATAGTACAAGGTTAAATTGGGACGCATTTTAATTGTGTGCGAATATGTCGGAGCTCGCAATTGTGCCAGTATTTGCTTTCTGTTTAATCTAACTTTATTGTATTTTGTGAATCGTGAACGTGACGCCAGTAGCACCAATTGACATTTGTATGTACAAGGATATTTATGCTTTAATTTATAGAACTGTTTTGATTCCACGTACCGCCATTTTTTCTTTTTTTGAGGTACGAAATTACAATTCAGGTATTTAGAATAAGGGTAAATAATTTTATTTTTAAACAACATTATTTTCCCTTATTCTAATAAGCAGTGGTAGCACTTATAACTAATCACCCATGATCGTTAGTTATGCAACAATCGAGTCGGTTGTTGAGGAACATTGAATGAAAAGTAGTCATTATTTCTAAAATTAGCTCCTAAACCGTTTATGGAAGGACCTCTTACCGAATCTAGATATTAATTTTACAGTTAAAAATATATTATATTATATATTATAACATTTGCAAATAGCTAGTTCTGTATTCATAAAGCTACTCCAACATTACAATGCCTTTTATGTAAATTGAAAATAACCTATGAAAAAGCCGGTAAAGATGCAAAAGCCCTCTGGACAGCAATAAAAACAATAACAAACACACAAAAAGTTAGAATTAGTCCCACAGAACTCCTTCAAATAAACGGTGACCCCAAAACGTCTGGAAGTCATGTCTACAACTTCTTCACAGGCATAGTAAAAAATCTGGCTGATAAAATACTTGCCTTTTCATCTATGCGTATGATTTGAAAACATCTATAGATAGTCCTAATCTAGCCACTGTAAACAGCTCTGTAAACACTATAGGTGTTATGGAGGTAGATAAATCTGAAATCATAATCATCATCATCATCAGCCTATCGCAGTCCACTGCTGAACATAGGCCTCTCCAATTTTACGCCACTTAGTTCGATCTATGGCTTCTCGCATCCAGCTCCTGCCAGCTGTCCTGCGCAAATCATCGCTCCACCTGGCTTGTGGACGTCCTACACTACGTTTACCGAGACGCGGTCTCCACTCAAGAACTCGTTTACCCCAACGGTTATCGGTTCTTCGGCAAATGTGGCCAGCCCACTGCCGCCTCAGCTTGCTAATCCTGTGGGCTACGTCGATGACCCTGGTTCTTTGTCGGATCACCTCGTTTCTAATGCGATCCCTTAGAGAAACGCCGAGCATATACCTCTCCATTGCACGCTGAGTGACTTTGAACTTATGGACCAGTCGAACCGTCAGTGTCCACGTTTCGGCTCCGTATGTCATTACGGGTAGGACGCACGCATTGAAGACTTTCGTCTTTAGGCACTGTGGGATCGATGATGAGAAGACCCGACGAAGTTTCCCAAACGCTACCCAACCTAGCTGGATTCTTCTGTTCACCTCGTCCTCAAAGCTGTTTCTACCTAACTTCAAAGCCCGCCTGCTCCTCGCCTGCTCTTCGGTTTTCTGTATTATCTGCTGCACTGTGTGGATGTGGTCTATGGTGCCATATCCGCTCCGAAACCCAGCCTGCTCCGGTGGCTGGTATTCGTCGAGTCTTTGCGCATATACCAGCCACCGGAGCAGAAATCTGAAATCGAGCTAATAATATTAAAACTCCACACTTACCGTGCCACGGGCTGGGACAACATCTAACCACTAATATTAAAACAATGTCGTCACATTTTAATATTTCCTATTACACATATATGCAACCTCTCAATAAACACAGGAACATTTCCAGAAATGCTTAAAAAGGCGATAATATACCCGATCTACAAGGGTGGGGACAGAGACTGTGTCAATAACTATCGTCCCATATCGGTGCTATTCACTATCTCAAAAATTCTAGAGGCTGTACTAAATCGGGCACTTAAAGGGTTTATTACAAAAATTGATATACTAGCTCATAATCAATATGGTTTTCGATCGGGTTACTCTACTGAAGATGCTGTTATAGATTTAACAACAGCTATTGTGATAAACTTAGATATTAAAAATAGATGCTTATGTATATTTTTAGACCTCTACAAAGCATTTGGCATGGTCTCCGTTCCCATACTTCTGGCTAAATTGGAGAAGCTGGGCATACAAGGAAATGCACACAAAATTATTTAAGACTACCTGCGCGACAGGAAACAACAAGTAAGAGTAGGTATCATCGACAGTGATTAGGATACGGCGTCCTACGGCGTCCCGCAGTGTAGTATATTAATCTCGACCCTTTTTCAGCTCTACATAAATGATCTCTGACAATTCTTCCTCCAAAACACCAACATCTTCACGTACGCGGATGACATTCGATCTTTGTTTGGGGAAGAGACTGGTACACTGTTAAAGAAAGAGTTGAGTATTCCTTATCAAAGGCTATGCACTGGCTTACTGACAACTTACTGATATTGAATCTCTCTAAAATATACTTTGTCCCCTTCTCGATCACAAAAGTTAACTCCCCATCTCAAAACTTCTCTATCACAGCCCATAGTTGCCTTTCTCAGAATGCCTGCACGTGTGCACAAATTGCTCGAGCCGATCACGTTAAGTACCTAGGAGTATACATCGATAGTGTGCTGAGGTGGGACAGGCAGATAGGCACAGTCACCGCCAGGGTAAGGAGGCTGATACATATTTTTAAATCACTAAGAAACTGTGCTCCACTAGAGAAACTGAAGCCAAGTAGACAAGGACATAGATGTCAGTCTATAATCCAGTATTATATTCCAGCTTGGGGTGGCGCCAGCAAAACTCTTCTTTTGGGCCTCGAAAGAGCACAAAGAGCCGTGCTGAAAGTAATGACTGGGAAGCCTTATCTATACCCTACAAAAAAACTATACGCAGAATGCAAAGTGTTATCGGTTAGACAGTTGTTTGTGCTCAAATCCATCATGAGGAGACACCTAAGTGTCCCGCGCTCCGATCCAAGCAGACGTAGCAGGATGCCTGTATGTCCACGCTTTCCCAGTAAGACATCCTTCGCCAGAGTACAATTTCATTCAACTGGCATAAAATTATATAACGACATACACAAGAAACTTAACATCGTAGGACTAAACAGCCATAAACTTAAAACTACACTCACAGACTGGCTTCTTAATATGCACTATGATGGAACCGAGAAACTACTGATATATGTCACATAAATAAACACACACCCACACATGGAGACACACACATACACACACACACACACACACACACACACACACACACTCACAGACACAACATAACTCTATTACACACGGTCCACTTATGATCTCATTTCGGCATATAGTCATGCGTGTAGAGAAAGAGTATAATTGTAACTCAGATTTATATACATGACTGAAAACTGCCACCCAAAACACAAGTATCTGCTTAGTTTGGGAGACAGTATAAGTACCTAAAGTGCAATACTTTTAGTTGTATTTAATTATAAAGCAATCTGCAATTGTAAAAAATTTAGAAATAAAGATTATTATATAATAATAATAATCTTTATCATTATCATATCTATTCAACTTTTTGGCTCATTGTTCACTTTATTTAATAATAAAATCCCGTATAGTTAAAGTATTTTAGGTCAAAAATAGCTTTGACTATATTCTGAAATAGTAAATCAAGCTATAAAACTATCAAAAACGAAAACGTTTAGATATTTTATCGTTTTTTGAATCCAAATATAACAAAATATATTGCTTACCACCTGTTTCTTATATAATTTTGCACTATATTATTTTTGTATTTTTTTAAAGTAGAATAAGTTACTGCCTTATAACAACATTAGGTGTGGAGGAGTGAAAATCCCGTCAAAATCGGCTCAGCCGTTCCAAATATTATCGGCAAGAAGTAGAAAAACAGACTCAAATTTTTAATTTTATTTTTTGATGTTAGTGCTCCTATATGTGCTACTAAACTGTTATGTTATTTACAGGCCGTCTTTCTGATGGTGAATAAGGTCGCCAGATATTCATAGCGTTTGGGGCAATCGAGATATAATAATTGAGTGATAGGGATAAGGTTGGTAATACTCAAGGGACAAGTTGAGACGTGGTGTGTGCGGGCGAACCACAATCTTTCGCCCGCTTTTTNAACAAGTTACGCCCTGCGATCACCAACCCCCCTGCCCAGCGTGGTGATTATGGGCTGAACCCCCTCCATGAGTAAGCAACAGAAGCCACGGCCCCTAGTTCCCGGTAGTCCCGCTATTCCTGGTCATGGTGGCGACCACGATTACGGCGGGACAGGGAGTGCTAAGAATCACCCGGTTAAAGGAGGCCACCACAAACGACTGACCTTGGCAACGTTCATCGGCGGCACGTTACGGCTAGACTCGCATCTGGTATAACTTGAGGAGGAACTTGGGAAGATTAGGTTGCATATCTTAGGGTTATGTGAAGTCCGAAGAGAGGGGGAGGACACCATAATCCTGGACTCAGGTCACCTGATTTACTTCCGCGAGGGAGACCAACGATCCCAAGGTGGCGTGGAGTTTCTGGTAAAAAAGTCGCTTTCTGGCAACGTTGTGGAAATTTCCAGTGTGTCGAACAGGGTAGCGTACCTCATTGTCAAGCTTACCGAGAGGTATAGCCTCAAGGTAATACAAGTGTACGCACCGACCTCGGCTCACTCGGACGATGAGGTGGAGGATATGTTCGATGACATATCGAGGGCCCTCCACTCCACTACTAAAATCCACTACAGCGTTGTTATGGGTGACTTCAACGCCAAAGTGGGAGTTCAAACCTGCGGCGAATCGGTAATAGTATCCCATGGATTTAGAAACAGGAATCATAGGGGGCAAATGCTCATCAACTTTCTCGAGCGGGAGGGGCTGTTTTTGATGAACTCATTTTTCGAGAAGCGGCCCCAAAGAAAGTGGACGTGGAAATCCCGGACGCTATGACCAAAAATGAGATCGATTTCATCATGATGGACAGGAAGCACATATTCAGAGACGTCTCAGTGCTCAATAGGTTTAACACCGGTAGTGATCACCGACTAGTCCGAGGTTCTCTGGATGTCAACTTCAAGGCTGAACATGTCCGCATAATGAAGTCCTGGCTCCGAGAGGAAGGCGTTACTACAGAGCTGTTAAAGGCTGGAGGTAAACCCGTAATTAAAGGCGCTCCAAAAGCTTTTCGACGCTGTCCTGTTCGAAGGGAGGACTCCAGAGGCGTGGAGTAGGAGTGTGGTCGTCCTGTTCTTCAAAAAGGGAAATAAAACCATGTTGAAGAACTATCGGCCCATTTCCTTCCTGAGCCACGTCTATAAGCTGTTTTCAAGAGTCATCACGAACCGTCTTGCGCGAAGACTCGACGAATACCAGCCACCAGAGCAGGCTGGATTTCGGAGCGGATATGGCACCATAGACCACATCCACACAGTGCGGCAGATAATTCAGAAGACCGAAGAGTATAATCAGCCCCTGTATCTAGCATTGGTGGACTATGAAAAGGCCTTTGACTTGATCGAGATCTGGTCTGTTCTGGAGTCCCTCCAGCGTTGCCAAGTAGATTGGCGGTACATCCAAATGTTGAGATGTCTCTACAAAGCCGCTACTATGTCCGTCCAAGTACAGGATCAGCATACAAGATGCATACCATTGCATCGAGGAGTGAGGCAAGGGGACGTTATATCCCCGAAATTATTCACTAATGCAATGGAGGACCTGTTTAAGACGCTGCACTGGAAAAGGTGCGGTATCAACATCAATGGCGAATACATCTCTTACTTGCGACTTGTAGATGACATCGTCATCATGACAGAAACGCTACAGGACCTACAACAGATGCTGAACGACCTGGCTGACTCGTCTGTGCGCATCGGCCTACCGATGAACTTCGACAAGACCAAGGTCATGTTCAATGAACATATACTACTGGAACCGGTTGCGGTACACGGTGCCGTTCTCGAAGTTGTTCAAAAATATGTATACCTCGGGCAGGCTTTGCAGTTAGGTAGAAACAGCTTTGAGGACGAGGTGAACAGAAGAATCCGGCTAGTTTGGGCAGCGTTTGGGAAACTTCTTCGGGTCTTCTCATCATCGATCCCACAGTGCCTAAAGACGAAAGTCTTCAATGCGTGCGTCCTACCCGTAATGTCATACGGAGCCGAAACGAGGACACTGACGGTTCGACTGGCCCATAAGTTCAAAGTCGCTCAGCGTGCAATGGAGAGGAGAGTCGCTCGGCGTTTCTCTAAGGGATCGCATTAGAAAGGAGGTGATCCAACAAAGAACCAGGGTCATCGACGTAGCCCACAGGATTAGCAAGCTGAAGTGGCAGCTGGCTGGCCACATTTGCCGAAGAACCGATAACCGTTGGGATAAACGAATTCTTGAGTGGAGACCGCGTCTCGGCAAACGTAGTGTAGGACGTCCACAAGCCAGGTGGAGCGATGATTTGCGCAAGACGGCTGGATGCGAGAAGCCATAGATCGAACTAAGTGGCGTGAAATTGGAGAGGCCTATGTCCAGCAGTGGACTGCGATAGGCTGGTGATGATTATGATGAAGTTGAGACGTTTCCCTGTGCGTTGCTTAGTACAAGAAAATGCTAATTTAGAATGTGTCCATTCATGACAAACAAATTGTAATTGAATTTCGTTAACCATACAATTAAATGGTGCATTGATTTTCCCCAGTTAATTTATGATAAACATCTCCTGGCTAAGTGGCTGTGTGCGATACATTCACGTGAAATTAATTACAATGTTGTTCAATTTAATTGTAATCTCAATTAAATTGAACAACTTACACGCTGTTATTTAAATATGATTGATGTACTCGTTCTGTTGCAGGTTACAACAATCGAGTAGTTTCATACATTTTACACATTTCCGATCGCCTCATTTGTTTTAGATATGCTTTATCAGTAAAATAAACTCTTCTCAATTAAGATTACCGTGTGAATAACTTTTCACAATTCTAAATGGCTTTATTCATTGGTATGTAACATTAAACTGTTCTCGATAAGAAAATTAAAATGTTAAAACTATTTTAGAACACGCAAAATATTTATAACACTATGTTTAAAATAAGTATAACTGAAGTTTGATCTTTTTATAGACTTGAAGAGACTTATTCAGGAATCCGTAGAATATAAATAAATAAATCAACTTGTTACCAAACAATTTGCGTAGCGTGAATTGCTAATGGCTCAATTTGTGAATGTTTGTGTTCGAGGTTGTGACACGAAAGGAATTATACACTCATTAAGAAATATTCGTACGTAAACACAAACATATGTCAAATGCTCAGCCTGCCTCTACCGCAGCGTTATTTACAAACAATTCATCATATCATGCAAAAAATTACAATATTTTTTTAGTTGAAAATATCCAAATTCTAATAATAGATCCATTTTGTAAATTTATTTTTGTAAACACCCGTTTAGTTGTAAAACAGCAAAAGCCTCTGAAATTGTTCGGTAGGTCGTTACTGACACGGGCCCATATACGATTGCGTAAAATATAAAGCCATATTTACTATTGTCTATTTTGTTTGCACTATTTATAAATAAGTAGTGCAAATATTAGCATGACAAGTACGTGCCAATTGGTTACTAAGTTATTTCTATGAACGTATTTAATCGTCAAACAAAACAATACAATACGTACATGACGGCAGTCGTACTGTATTCCAGCTGCGAGAGATGGCGACTGGATGGCGCTAGTGGAACGTACACCGGACGCACCATTTAAAAATTATTTAGTCGATTTAATTTTAAATCGATTATTTGGCTCAAAACACTTGGATTTAAACTAGTAAAATATTGTGACGCTACTCCCTCCCTAAGCGGCCGCCTTTATAACGAGCTGCGCTGTTGAGACGACACGCATTTCGAACGATTGCGTCCTGGTGCACGGACCACTGACGCTCTACAGTCAGTACTGCACGATTATTGGATGTGGAACGTTATCTCTTATAATTAGTACTATCTTTATTGCGGTGGGTACGTGGACCACCGTCCCTGACAGTCAGTACTGACCTATGTGACAGCTTTCATTGAAATGGTAAGATATTTAACTAATTCTACACCCTTGTTAATTTCCTAGGTTTAGAATATTTTGATTTATTTGAGTTATTGAAATAATTTCTGTATATTGCCATATCTAACTTTTACTTCTAATGTCTGGGCCTAACCCGACATATACTTTGGTTTGTTTACAAATAAATGCAAGATAATTATTTTAAGACAGATCCGTTTACGGTTGTGGATTCATTTCTCGGACCTCTCTAGTAAATTATTAAAGGTCAAGGTCATATTTATGCTAGTCGTAACAACGCTATTTAGTTCGATCCAAGTTCATTGGGTATTGTAATTTATGGAAATCGAACACAGATATTTCTCTACTCTGACCTTAAACTTAAGATGTCAGAACTCGAACGAGAATATCTGATACGATTTTAATACAATATAATTTAATATCGGGTTCCTAGTAAAGGTACAAATTTTGAATATTCCAGGAACTGTTTATGTATATACTAAATTGCTTTTGTTTAATAATCTCCGCATGTAATTATGTGCTTAATCTTTCATTTTGCAACTATTAATTT
>PKRV01001449.1:239306-373197 GCA_003709505.1 Hyphantria cunea
TCGGTGATTAGAAACAATCATCGAGGGTAAGCAACGATGGCGCGGTCAGTACCTGGATGGGTGACCGCTGGTGGCATGTTACCATGAGCGTCTCCGTGATTCGGAGGTCACGTTAAGCAGTCGGTCCCGGTTGTTATCATACGATAACAGTCGTGAAGCTTAGTTGGAGGCCTTCGGGCGGCTTAAAAACATCCAACGGCAAGATTTACGTAGCCACAACGTATTCTTGCCAGTCCCCAACCCGAACTTGGCCAGCCTGGGGACGTATGGCCTTAACCCTCTCCTGAGAGGAGACCCGAGCCCAGCAGTGGGACATTATGGGTTGTTGTAGTTTTGTTTATATGATATTGACGCAGTCGGGTTTTATTTTTTGTAATGATTCATAACTCTTCTGTCATTTTACCAAAAAGAAATATACTTAGACTTTAGTCTTCGATTGCAATGTTTTTGATAAAGCTACAGTTAAGGAGTATATAATTAACTTTTAATAAGCTCCCCAGCAGTGTAAGAGCGCTGCGACACCCGCCTACACACGGCCCGACATGCTAAAGTAAATATTTAATATTTAAGCTACATTTTAACTGTCGTCCATAATTCATTCGCGTAAATTTTACGGGCAGGTAAAACACTTATATTGTACAATGGCTAACTTAATTATCTCCTCCCTGGGTTATCATTTAGTTTTATTTGTGATATATATCGAAGTCATCTCATAGCTTAAAACGGTGCTTTAACTAAATGAAGTGTAAATTAAAGCATGACCAATTTAAATTGAGAATATGCTTCTGTTCGGTGTGGAATAAAATATTTAATGCTAATTATAAAACTAACATTAAGCTCATAGCTATTATGTTAATACGTTTCTACACTAGAATGTAATTAATCTAAATAGACACTTCGAGCAAATGCATTGTTATATGAAGTAATATATTAAGAAGAAGGTCTTGGCATTGTTAGACTTCAGCAATGCCTTTAATACTTCTGATTTCGATGCATTATTGGGCGTACTGTGCTTTCTTAACATATCTCCGTCGGCAACAGACTGGTTTCGTAGCTACCTGTTGCTAAATATATTAGATATTATAACATTGCGATTGTTCTTATTCCTTTATGGTCATGGATGCGCTTAGCGAGTCCATTGAATTTATATTTAACAAAGTCAAAGTCTTATAAACAAAGTGCTTTTCAATACCATCATCATCATCAACCACCCATAATGTCCCACTGCTGGGCTCGGGTCTCCTCTCAGGAGAGGGTTAAGGCCATATAACCACCTATTACGGTGACAGCGATGGGACATCAAGGCGATTGAAGAGTTTGTGTCATTCCATCGTGATTTTATCAATTTCCAAATTAAACGAAAAGAAAACCTGAAGCGCGTCTATGCGTAGGAAATGAAGCAAAACGACTGCCTTTCTCGTGTCGTCAGCGTTGTCCAGGTCGTTAGCCATAATGTGTATTTTGTATTGAGTAATCCAGTTTTTACACATCTGCGGCATTTTACTTGAAATTATGTCTAAGGGTTTTATTTAATCCGATCAAATCGTAATATAAGATTCGCCATGTGGTGAAACGTGGGTTTTAACGTCGCCTGGGCTAACCACAATTGTCATGTATTGTTATTTTACTATTGTAGGCCTCGCTGTCACCATAGTAGGTGGTTCTATCGTATTGAATACGATGTTTTTCAATACGATACAACCACCTGTTACCTGTATTATCATCAGAAGTGTGTTTGTAATGAAAATATTAACTCCTCTTGGCACTCAACATCTGCGGATGTGCCTCAGAGCAGCGTGCCATTCACATTACTTTGTTCAGTTTTTATTAACTCAGTCACTTCTTTCTGTAATCTTTATGCAGATGATCTCCAAATTTACTCAGAAGCTACTCCAGACAACTGTACACAAGCAGTTGACATCATTAATCAAGGCCTAATGCGTATTTGCAACTGTAGTAAGGACAATGGATTAAGTGTAAATTCAACTAAAACATAGTTCATTATAGTGGCTAGTTCTAGGCCGCATTGCACAATAAACTTCCAGCAGATACTCGTTGTCTGTTGTCTGTATTATTACATATAGTGATAAACTAAAAACCGTATGGGTATATACTTATCCTGGAGCCCTCAGATTGCGGAAGTTAGCCGGCAACTATTGGCGGCAGCAGGATCTCTACGAAGGCTACTTAACCAATGAATACTTAAGTTGGGCTTGAACAATCGCTTTTGCTTCCCATCCTGAACTATGGCGATGCCAGCTATTCAGATCTCACCGAAAACTAGCTGAACTAACTTGAGCTACTCCAAAACCTCTGCCATAGATTTATATTTGGATTACGTAAATTTAATCATATTTCAGAGTTTCGTTCCAAACTCAAGTAGCTACTAATACGCTTTTACCGGAATCTGCATATTCTTTCTCTTTAATACAGTGTTTTTTTTTTTTTTATATATTTATGCTGCCAATATGACTCTGCCCTGCCTGATGGAAAGCATGAGCAGAATCCAAGAGTGGTGGTCACCATCCTCAATGCGAAAAAGAACAATGCAGCATGGTGACCCACACTATGGCAGCCTGATGAGATGCTTTTTCACGCCCCGCTTAAAGGGCCCGGGATCATAGTGGAAAGGAAACACGTGCGCTGGTAGTGAGTTCCAGGTTTTGACCGCTCGGCACAGGAAGGAATTACCGAAGCGATGAGTACGAGAATGTATGTCTTCCATTTTAAAGCGGTGACTTCTAATAATAAATATAATAATAAATAATAATAATAAATATGTTCAGACATTTTAACACACAACGCCATCTAGTCCCAAACNAATTACCGAAGCGATGAGTACGAGAATGTATGTCTTCCATTTTAAAGCGGTGACTTCTAATAATAAATATAATAATAAATAATAATAATAAATATGTTCAGACATTTTAACACACAACGCCATCTAGTCCCAAACTAAGCAGAGCTTGTACTATGGGTACTAGACAACTGATATAAATACATATATACTTCCTTTTTTTTTTGTAAATACATACATATTGTACATAGAAAACAGCCAAACTACGAAACAAATATTTGCAGATCATACAAACATTTGGTCCGACTCAGGAATCGAACCCGAGACCTCTTGCAAAGCAGTCGCATTCGCTACCACTGCGCCACAGAGGCAGTTATATATAAAACTTCTAAGGCCGGCACGTGTTGTTCTGTAGAGGAAGGGAGAGGGGGGATCAATTGGAAGAGCTCTTCAGAACACTCACCATGGTAAAGGCGATAGAGGACTGCCAAGGAGGCGATATCTCTACGCAACTGCAGAGGCGCAAGGGTCTCGGTGGCTTCGGGACTATCGATAATACGGATTGCTCGCCGCTGCAACCGGTTAAGAGCGTCAAACAGGTACTGTGCGGCACCTTCGCAAAGGTGAGAACAGTACTCCACGCACGAGTGAACCTGGGTCTTGTAAAGAAGACACAGATGCCCGGGCGATAAGAACCGTCTCACCCTGTTTAACACACCTAGCTTCCGTGAGGCCGCTTTAGTGATACTCTCAACGTATTCGCGTGGGTTGAGGTCTCGGCAGATATCCAAGTTCAGGATAGCGAGCCTATTTTGTAATGGCATTTGAGTGCACTGAAAAGTGGGAAGGGGAAAGAATGGAGACATTTTGGCTGAGAACGCGCACACCTGTGTTTTCTTGGCGTTGAACTCGACCAGATTCTTACAGCCCCATTGAAAAATGCGGCCCAGAACATGGTCAAGTTGAGCGACAAGTTCTTGTCGTCTTCCTTCAACATCTGCTGGTTTGTCAGAGGGCTGTCCAAAATAGTGTCCATGATATAATATATAACATAACAATGAATGTTGCCAAGGGCTAACATGTCATTGATATGCAGAAGGAACAGTGTACGCGACAGGACGGAGCCTTGAGGTACTCCGGCGTTAATCCACTGATACTCGGAGTCCGCACCGTCGCAAAGGACTCTGATGCGGCGCTGATGCAGAAACGTGGCAGTCCAATTACAGAGTTTGGGTGGCAAACCGAAAGCCGCTAGCTTGGAGAGAAGCGAACGGTGCCAAACCCTATCAAAAGCCTTGGCCATGTCGAGGCAAAGGTGTGTGACGTACGCTAAAAGATCACCCGTGGACCGGTTCGGTCTGAAACCATATTGACGATCATTTAATAGGGAGTGATCTTCCAGGTAATGGACCATTTGATTGTTGATTATCCTTTCAAATACCTTACAGATGACGGAGGTGACGGCTAACGGACGGTAGTTGGCAGGTTCGGAGCGATCGCCTTTTTTAGGGATGGGTTGAATATTCGCCTCTCTCCAAGCCTCCGGAACAGCTCCCGAGGAATACGACTGGCGATACAAGCGCGTCAATACCGGGGACAACTCTGGTGCACAGTTCTTAAGAACCACCGCTGGGATACCGTCGGGTCCACTGGCTTTCCGGACGTCGAGTGACATAAGCTCCGCACGGACATCACTCATCCGGAGGCGAATATGGAATATATATCTTTAAAGCAGCGTTGAGCCCACGGAATGGATGCAAAGTAATCCCGCATTCCATCCCGGTAGTCGTGCCATAAACGTCTTTTTGCTGCCACTCTTCGTGGAGGGGCAGCAAGCGGCACCGTGGTGGAAACCAGGCAGTGATCGGAGGATCCCAGAGGGGCGAGCACCGATACACAGTACTGCGCTGGGTGACTCGTCATCAGTAGGCCCAGCAAGGAAGGCGCTTGACTAGGTATGTCTGGTATTCTGGTGGGCTGGAGTATCATCTGGATGAGGTCATGCGTGAGAGCGAATGCGTGGACAGACCGACCCGCGTGGTCAGTTCTGGTAGATCCCAACCATGACTCATGGTGAGCGTCTCCCAGAAACACCAGTTCAGCGGTCGGAAACTGCTCCTGCGCTTTGTCCGCCGCCTGACTTAGATGCTCGAAGAGTCGAGTTGTTTCGGAGTCTCCAGAGTGGGATCGGTATAGGCATACGTAGATTCGGCTCATAGAGCCAGTATCTACGTGGAGCCAAAGGATGGAGAAGGACGGGTACTCAAGGCAGCGTAATCGGCGACAACATACATCCGCCCTAACGAAAAGACACACTCCAGTCTTCGCGAGGAAGCACTCCTCGAGCACGTAGCCGTGGTAGTGGAGATAAGTCGTGTCGGCCGGGCGGCGTATTTGTGTCTCCGTTAGGAATAGCATGACCGGTCGTGCCGCCTTAAGATGTTGGTGGACGGCGTTGAGGTTTGCATGAAGTCCACGGATGTTAGTGAACTCCACCTCAAAAAGCGAGTTGGTGGGAGAATGGAGTGCCGCTGTTGAACGTTTGTGCTTTTTCCTTGCTGCCATGATTTAGTAAGATGGGGAGGGGAGTGGGAACGTAAAAGGCATGACAGTCATTGTGGCTGTGTAAAACTGAGACTCGGAATGCTGCATCGCCATATAACGGTGAGGCATGATGGTGACCGAACCCTCGGACGGAAGGGCCCCCGTACCCTCCCGGAAGTGGTCGCCTGGCCCCACCGTCCGGTCACCAACCGACACGACGANTTTTTCCTTGCTGCCATGATTTAGTAAGATGGGGAGGGGAGTGGGAACGTAAAAGGCATGACAGTCATTGTGGCTGTGTAAAACTGAGACTCGGAATGCTGCATCGCCATATAACGGTGAGGCATGATGGTGACCGAACCCTCGGACGGAAGGGCCCCCGTACCCTCCCGGAAGTGGTCGCCTGGCCCCACCGTCCGGTCACCAACCGACACGACGAGCCACTCCGCAGATTATGCACGACCTGATGGGGCAGCCTCCCAGGGTGGTTAACCGCGGTTGGGCCCTCTCTATGCCGCGAGCGGCCAACGGCAAAACCGTTTCTACAGGTCTCCCTGGCCGACGGTTCGAACTTCGCCACCCTCAACAAAATTCTGCAAGCATTCCACTGCTCACATACTTATCCCGATAACTGTTACCCCTGCATTATGGGCCACCAGTCTCGCACTCACCAACGAAATACGACGGCATCTAAGCTGTCATTTTAGGTTGGTCTTCTGTGCAAGGGTAGTACCGCCCCGGTCGAGCCGGCCCGTTCGTGCTGAGATAAACGTGGCTCTACTACCTTAAAAATTTCATCCTCACACACCTCTTTATCACAAAGAATTATTTCAGTTCTTAAAAAATGCACATTGCAGGGATCTGAGGTCATCGGAGAATTTAATATAAAAAATGCAACATATACTACTCAATTTGCTGGCAAAGCTTTTACGGTGCGAGCTTTGGAATAACTTGCCTCAAACTATCAGACAAGCAAAAACCTTGACTGTGTTTCAAAAGCTGGTGAAGGATCACTATTTACGATTCCGAATACTATCGGTGTCATTTTGAATGGGATATATAAGTTAGTTAAAACGTTCTATATTTATATGGATATATGAATTTGTATAGGTTTTTTGTATTTATGCAATTGTACATGCGCAAAATGAATGCGTGTGTATTTGTGTATGAATCTCTATTGATATTTAGAATATTCTAATGTGTTACTTGTGTGTTTTTCACCCAAATATGTAAAACACCTGATGTCCATATTATGGTTGTCTGGAAGAAATTTCCGTGAGCGATAAGAACACCAATCATTACATTTATGTATATTGCAGCTCATTTTCTTGTATTTTCTGTATAACGCTTGCAATGAAGATATATAAATACAAGTTTTGAATGCAAAAAGAATGTACCGTGGGAGAGTCAAACATCGGTACGGATAGGCATGATCGGGTGACCTATCAGCCTATTTGCCTCTTATGCCATAAAACTGACGAACATAATTGATTCTGCAGTAGCTGGAAGAGTGCGGTGTGACCCTCTGACCCAGAAAGAGAAGTTTGTACGAGCAGGCGAGATGATGGCTATCAGACCGAACTCGTATAGCTGACGCTGAAAAATTATATATATTTATTCATTGGATTATATGTAATTTCAAGATGCAAGATAAGTAATTCTTCTGTACTTCCTTAGACGGTGTCTGTTTCTATGTATGTTGAAGGACTCGACAAATAGAACAGAAGCATCAACATCTTAAGCAACATAAAGTAAATTTCTAAATCTATTATTTTTTCATTCACTTAAGATATATCATTCATTTGTATTAAATTATAACTGTGTACCTCAATGAAAAAAAATACTGTTGAGAAAAATATTACGAAAGTAACGACATTTTTAATAAAATACAAAACCAGGAAAACCTATGAAAAGTGGCGTAAACAGTGATTCAATAACAAGTCTGAAAAAAAAAAAAAAAAACCACGCGCACACGGCGCGCCTAAAAGTACACGAACTATAAAATAAATGATAATGTCCACATTTTAATATCAATATCTCCCCAAACACACTCAATAATAACTTCATAAAATACTCGATACTTTTGAACACAATAATCTACATCGCTAACAATTATCTAGAAATGCTAGGTAGTTGGGCAGCTACTTAGGGAGTGGTTTGTGATGACACATAAGATTGTTAGAAAAATACTTCATTTCTGTTTACTTCAGTTTGCGTATTATTTTTTTCGCCACTAAAGAACTTTAAATTTCTTCAAATTTAATTAATTAAAGGTACATGAGAAGAAAGGTAACCTTTTTTTTTCAGTAAACCTTAAAGAGCAGATATGCAAACAACAACAGAAAATGGTGTGAGCGTAAATATTAAAGGTTGTCATGAAAATAATATAGCTTTAAACAAGTAAAATTATTAAAAAAGAAAACCCGACTGCATCTTATCTGTTATCTTTATTAAATTCAGTTTTATTTAAATAAAATATACAACTTATATATATTCGTAATCACCATTAAAATTCTTTATTTTGATACCTCACTTAATGTATTTTGAAAACATATTTTATAGATTTCTATTTTGTTTTTTTTTTTAATTTTGATGTACCCACTGTCACTCTCATGACTAAGAGGAATCTATTGACACCACTTACATAAAATACGACAAGCCATTTAGGCTCTAGGGGGCCCAAAGAAATATACATACATACACTCGAAAAACATAACCTCCTTTTTTTGTAACCGGGTAAAAACTAAGAAACTGACGCTTACAAAAGTGGATAAAGAATAAAAGAAAAGCAGATAAAGCTACTATAAGCTCGTTAAATATGTATCTATGTAGTTTCCATGTTATGCTTAAAACTTTTCCATGGTCTTTCGTGACATAATACGTTGTAAATATGACTATTTGTTTTCGTTTTCGCCCGGTCTGTGAGGAATCTATTCGATTACCTTAAAGGTCAGTTGGTATATAATTACTATCAATATTTACACAGAGCTGTGCTACTTCGCCGAGCTCTGTTATTTAATTAACTCAGCAAGCAGGTGATTCAGACACAGTATCATTACTGTTTTTTATCTTCTATATGTAGTTTACATTCCTCATATCATTTCTTAAAATTTTCATTTTTTTGTTTACAAATGTTTCCAAACATATAAAAGGAATAATAAATACTGCGACACACTTGAGACAAAGCGTCGCGTCTCAAACTCTTGCGATTTAAGAGTCTACAAGAGGCAAGGATATCAACAGACATCTACACTAGTTATTCTACAATAATAACTAAAGTAACAATATTTCACTGCATTTATCCAATTTGAAAAGTGATTTGGTATATTCAATATTTTATTATTTGAAAAATTTTCCTGAAACTCAACAAGTGATTCTCAAATTGAATGCCTTCTAAATCATTACCAGGCTCACACGGAATCATTTCACCAATTGAAGCGACGAAATCATTTCACCGATACCATTTACAGACAAAGGCTACATAACGACAACATTCAGTTTGATCACAATAAGTAAACAATTTAACATGTTGTTATTCCGAATACATCCAACGTTTCCAGGTAGCAATCGACTGGGAAGCGCCGATCGGCATGTTATTAGCGCAGCATTACTGCTCGCCAGTGCGGACCGATATTGCCCAGGTACGTAATTGCTACAGAAAACGGCACTGTGATTGTATTGATGAACCTTTTGATTGTTCTCTTGTGTTCTCTATACAGTCAGCAAAGACAATTTATGACTACATTTTAAGTGAAAAAACCTATGTGATTATTAATTACAATACATTTTCGGCATAATACATATGGTTAGCGTTACATGAACGGAATTTCCATAACACAAGTATATATAGCAAAGTTAAGAAATAAGTCAGGCTTCTGATAATTAACGCTCAATTTTGATTCTGGTTAGATTTCGATATTTTCGGTATAGCTTCCTTCTCAAAATATCTATATTTCATATTTATTTACATACTGAGAAACCTTTGTCAGCGGTGGACTTTTACAGACTGATGATGACGACTTAATCTTTAACCAACTATGTTAGTTCCACAGATTAAAGGACCACTCAATAGTGTAACGTGGTAACTAACAAAAAAATATGATTACAAGTATGTTAGGATTTTAAGTCTTTACTTTTTACGATTTTATTTGTATAAATGCAAATAATACTGCTGTGGTGGTCACAGTACTCACTGCGAATGCAGGCAATGCAACAACGTTGCATGGTGACCCGCACCATGGCGGGCTAGTGATGCTTCTGCATCATTGGGGCTCGGGTCTCGCACTCAACAACGAAATACGACAGCACGATCGCTATCATTTTAAAGTGATTTTCTGTGCGAGGGCAGAACCGCCCCGGTCGAGCCGGTTTGTTCAGTTCAGCGTGCCGTTGTTACCCTGCAAACAGCTTTAGCAGAAGTTTATAACTTTGTAGTTATTATAGTTTCATCTACTCAATTCCAGTATATATTATATTGTATTGAGGTTTATCTAATTGGTTTAGAATAAAAAGAAATATATAAGTAGTTTTTTTTAAATTTTAAATTCGTGTTTATTGTGTTCGAGTATATTTTAAGTACATAGTCTTGTGCAAAATATATTTTACTACCCACTTTTGTTTTATATAAAACGCTCATTTGATTTGTTTGTTAACATTTTTGTATGTTTTCTCAGTAAGTGAATTTTGTAAATTCTTTTGAGAAATAAAGTTTTTTTAACGTAATTAATTTAACTTCCGCACTAGGAAAAAATCCTGACTTAAGGGGGACTTTACAAATATAATTACATGAAACGGGTCCAAAGAACAAACAAACTCCAAATAACAGTTTATGGATCACACAAAGTGTTATCATCTATGGGAGTAAGACCCACAACACTCCTTGTAATAGAAAGCAATTTCAACCCCTACACTATCAGTGTATTGTATTTCGGAGTTTAAACAACTTGGAGATGCACTACAAGGAATCATTTGATACATAAATTCGCAAAAAATCTTCAAAATCTACTATCTTCTTCGTTGACAGAATATTTATTTCTGAATCGTTACCTTATAAATTTAATTTCTTTTAATAGCGAGTGTTAAGTACAAAGGTTCACCTATAATGTAGTATAATACGTCAGAGTTAGCGGAGAGGGAAGCAGCTGATTGATCACTCCCCCTCGCCCGCTTTGATTGGATACGTATTAACACCCCATACTCAGATCTTAGATTTATTGCATTCCCTACTACCTACTGATTTTAAACATAAAGGTTTTGTAACATTTACGAGTTCCTCATTTAAAATACGTGACACGTCTCCCCCTACAAGATCCGACGACCTGGTGAAGACCAACCGCTGGATGCAGACAGCACAGGACAGGTTGTGGGAAACCTTGGGATACCGCACGTGTCGACCGAGGCGGCGTGCGCCTTGGCCGGAACACCCCCGTGGGATTTTGAGGCGGAAGTGCTCGCCGAAGTTTATCGACGGGTGGCTGAATTCCGGGCGGAGAGTGGCGTTCGCCCTCCGCCCGAAGAGGTACGCGAGTGGCGTGAAGCCGTCCGTCGAGCCACGATGGCTCGTGGGTCTTCGCGGCTGGAGACTCCACATGGAGGCTCTCCAGCCGGTCATCCTCGAGTGGGCAGGGCGGCAGCACGGGACCCTTTCCTTCCAACTGACGCAGGTGCTTTCCGGGCACGGTTGCGCGGAGGGAATTGAGCCCCGTCTGCCGCGACTGTGACTGCAGTGAGAACTCGGCTCAGCACACGCTGGCGGTGTGCCTCGCTTGGGCGCCGCAGCACCGGGCCCTCACTGCAGTCATCGTAGGAGATCTCTTGCTGCCGCCCATCGTACGCTCCATGGCCGGCGGCGAGAGCAGTTTTACCGCGGTCCCGACCTTCTGCGAGGAAGTCATCTCCCAGAAGGAGGCGGCGGAGAAGGCCCGGGAGGATGACCTCCACTCGGACCCGATCGCCTACCAGCGCCTCATGCCGCTCTGAGTGTGCCTGCGGATGGGCGGGACGGGTTTTCACCCCCATCCGCTTCACAGGCCAGCCACGAGGGGGCGACGTTACGCGTGTGCCGTACGTCGCCTAAATTGAGAGTATTTAACATCTTTTTTTTTTAATTGTTTTAGGTGCAAACGAGCAGACGTATCGCCTGATGGTAAGCGATTACCGCCGCCCATGGACACCCGTAACACCAGAGGTGTCACAAGTGCGTTGCTGGTCTTTGGGGGATGGGGAGGGGTAGGGGGACGGTGAGGGAGATAGGGGGCGTTGGATTGGGGTATGGGCCTCCGGTATCCTCACTCACTCGATGAAACACAGCGTAAGCGCTGTTTCACACCGGTTTTCTGTGAGGCCGTGGTATCACTCCGGTCGAGCCGGCCCATTCATACCGAAGCGTGGCTCTCCCACGGTAAAATCTCCCACATCTAGAGACGGTGCCCGCTTCTGGGCGGGCTAGCGCTGGGAGGGGTCCGGATGGCCTAAGAAAGCGGTTCCCGGACCTCTCCCGTCTCAAGGGCAAAGTGGCACACCGTGGTGGTTTAGTGGGTAGTCTGGCAAGTCAGTTAGGAGTCCCAAACGAAGCCAACCCCCTGTCCCCGCGGGGGGGGGGAAGCGAAGTGCGTAAACGCATTCCATAGTGTAAAAAAAAGGCTTTGGAACGTCGTTCGGCTGAGATAATGATAATGATTTTTTCTCAATATTTTTCTGATGATTCTCTCTTATATACATCAGATATTTTAATTTAAGCAATGTGATTAGTATGTAACTAATTATACTGTTACTAATAATCTTTCTTGAAGTTATTTCTGGTTGTCTGAAAACTAATAAATCGTAAATAAGAAAAAAAATATATCAAAAGTTCTCCACGAATATCTGTGGGCGATCTGTTTACTTGACAAGATCTTATCAAACTAGTGATTTATATAATGACCTTTTCTTTTTATTGAGTAGGAAAACAGTGGGCTGCGTTGTGCCTATAATTAATTTAATATAAATAAAATATATATATTTTTATAAATTAAATTAATTATAATATTTTTCATTATTTTAATTTTATGACTTCAATGTACTTTAGGACTTAATTAAAATTACCGACAGAAATATTTAACATCTGCCAAACTGTGGTTCTATAATCGAAGAAGAAATTTTCGCATCATTAATCATCTGATTCAAAATCCAAAGTGTTCAAATATCTGAAGACATGAAATTGGGAAAAGCCCTCTATATATGTACACTACTATTTAATATTCCAAAGCACTAAAAAAGCAAACAGGGACTCTTTTATAGAATAAGAGGTAAACGAGTAGACGTATCGCCTGATGGTAAGCGATTACCGCAGCCCATGGAGCCCGCCACCAACCAGAGACCCAAGACAAGTGCCCTGCTGGTCTTTAGGGGAGGCGTTGGGCTATGGGCCTCTGGTATCCTCAGTTACGGGTGTCCATGGGCGGCGGTAATCGCTTACCATCAGGCGATACGTCTACTCGTTTTCCCACTATTTCATAAAAGCATATATATATACTCGTAGTCTAATGTCATATACTTATAGTCAATTATTTGATATCTGACATCTCAGGTATTGTACCAAATCCACATCAATCAGAAACACACGCTTGTTCATTACTTGAAAAAGTAAAATCTACTTTCTCATAACCAACATTAGTTAAATTATTCAACTTGAAGTATATTTTTCTTTGCTATTCTTGTGTTTAACGTTTACAACGTCTGACGTAAAATTTGACATGTATCACTAAATTTAGACGATGTCTAAGCTTAGTGCAACCACTCTACGTGATTATTTCTAATCATTTTTACATTTAGAGTTTAGTTTAGTTTTTTTACTATAAAAAATCGTGAAACCATCAATCGTGTACCAACAAAAATTGCTCGGAGGGATCAATTTTTAGTTGCTAAAGAACGAAATATATTGAAAACTGAGATATGAGATGTTGAAAAATAAACTTTAAGTGGAATGTGAATCAACAGCAAATTTTAGTGAACTGTAGTTTAGTAATGACAACAAGAGAGTCACTTTCAATGTGGCATTAAATTGATATGTCTAATTTGAGTGGCTTCGCAATTATCTGGTATCATAGACCATAGTTAAACATTAGTGTAATTCGTTTCTAAATGCACGTAATGAAAACTACACGATTAACCCCCACAACTCGATTGACCTACCAGCCTAGTTAATAAAAAGCAAAAATAGAAACACATCTGCTAATAGATAACGGCAGTTATCGAAGACGAAGGTTCGCCGATAGCCTGGCAGCCTGCCACTGGCCGCTGCAATCTCCAACACAGACGCAGCGAACTCTTCTGTATCTACCAATTGGCACACTTGAGCAACACTACCGATATATATAGATATATATATATATATATATGTTTCACAGATACTTGAGAATTTCGAAAGATAGTATGAAAGGTCATAAAGTTAAAATTTACCTCCAATGAATATATTAAAAAGACATATTCAAAATCTGTTGACAGAACGGTTAGGTTTCAAGAATATTTCTACGATATTCATTAGTTAGAGGCGTATATATATATGTATATATGTAGTCTCGTATCAGCCGTGAAGAGCTCGCGATCCCAATAACGGTTTTGTCGCAATGCGGCCGAGCGCCACCGACGCCGGCCATCCCGGACCTACAATACTCTTTATTATTATATCTTTATTAAATCGTACCGCACAATATTGCTACACATTTCAAATGACCCATGTTTATTAGTTCTTCTTCTATTTAGGTCAGCTTAGAGTTGTCCTAGCATAAATATAAAGAAAAACCCTAAGAATTTTGCTGTAAGGTCAGGCTTTGTTTGGTGTTCAGGTAGGTTTTACCAAAACGATTTTGATTATCACCACACTTACAGAGTGAGTTCATGTACTGACGTAAACATCTTACTGATGCAAGCAAAAGGTTCATATTTTTTGTCTTAAAAACTTTAGCAATGTATTATATAGCATGTTTCAGTAAGAGACCACTTTTTAATTTTGTGTTATTTTTTTTTATGCGAGTGGCAACTCTGAAATTTTGCAGCTGTTACGTGTGATTATTTCAATTTGTGAAAATAGATCTTATTACGAGAGGAAACTTATATAAAAAAATTTGGAAAGTTATTCTGAGCCGAATTGTGTTGATGAATTCGAAGAATTTTCAGTAAAGATAATGCAATTTTGTTTGCATTTTTTTGAAATGTCGGGTTAATGCGAATAAACCAGAAGCAATGTTTGAGCTCAAGTCCGAGATCAAACGCGTCGTTGGTGAGATACAGCGACAGCTAGAAAAAGTCATGGAAAATTTCATGAAAAGAATTATCAGAGCCGTGGCCAACATGATGAATATTTTGTTCTATACTTAATCTTTACAAGCCTGTAAAAATAACAACTCTCTCAAAAAATACGTGTTATTATAATAAAATTTAAAAGTGCACTCTTACTGAGACCTCCCTTATATACATACATAACATGTTACATATATATATATATATATATATATATATATATATGTAAATATATATATATATATATATATATATATATATATATATATATATATATATATATATATATATCCCTTTACAACCCGCATTCCAAAAGAAAACCTTTTTGATAAATATCCAAGTACATCCCACGTCATTCATATAATTCTCAAAAAGTAGGTAGCCAAAAATAACCGTATTATGTGTGACAAACGATATTATTTGATTTTATCTGTAAAAAACAGGGTGCTAAACATGGCGACGTAAAATAGTTGATATTGGCGCATAAACTTGTACGTTCGTAATTTGATCGTAAACCGCTCGCCTGCTCGTGACAAATGAGCTATCATTTAATTCATTCGTTCATCTCGGTTTATGCCTACTGTCAAATTTGTTTGACATTACCTTATCCTACTATAAAGTTGTCAGTAGCCAAACTAATTCATTATTTCTGAGTATTAGGTAGGATTCGTGCCTATTTGCCAATTTCTTAGAAATAACTGAAAGTGAAATTGTACTGATTAATACAATTAACGCAATAACGTAAAATAAATAAGTCCGATTGGCACCCTGAATCTATTTATTAAAAAAAGACAGAAATCTAAAGTTGCATTGCAACTGCGGTCATACCCATTCTCATTATAATAAAGAGAATGAATGACTGATAAAAGTAAGAGAAACGAGACACAATCTGTTAACAAAACTAACAAAAAAGAAGTTTTGGTCCTAAAATTGAGAAATTATCACTCATTAGGGTGTTCATTTAGTAGTCTGTTTGACCGACTAACTTCGCAAAATAATCATTTTAAATATGAAACTAAAACAAACTCCCTTTGTCCTTTTAATGGAATCTCAACCGAACAAGACATTAAGGCGTACTTCCGATTAGGACTACCGCAGACATTTCAATTTGACACCAACCTAAATTTTGCCACATCCTTTTACTATTCGTAACTTTTCTAAAATATTTAAATACAGCCTAAAGCTTTTTCGCATTTTATGTGAAATGAGAATTTAAATAAGCTTCCTACTGTAGGAGAGCCACTCTTGGCCATGCAAGGGGCAACTCAACCGGAGTGATACCATGGCCTCACAGAAAACTATTGTGAAACAGCGCCTGCGCTGTATTTCACCAAGTGAGGGTAGCGGAGGCCCATACTCCAACTTATCCACACATCCCCTAAAGGCGGGCAACACACTTATGATGCCTTTGGTGTTGCGGGTCTCCATGGGCGGCAGTAATCGGTTACCATCAGGCGATACATCTGCTCAGTAATCAATAAGTTACATCAATAGTTTACAAATGACAAAACTTAATTATGAGTTAGTTCTGACAAATCGTTAAGTTTTATTCGTGTCTGCACAAAATTTCTTTTAATAAGCTTACCTTTTACTTAATAGTTTGTATTGACTGATTTTATTCAAGTAAAAGTTACCTCGTTGCTTTCAGTTTAGCTAAGCAGCAGCCACGTAATGTTATTCTCTTTTGCTATCGGAGTATTTTTAACAAAAAAAAACTAGATATAAAAATCAACAACGGTAAGCAATAATGGTGCGGTTAATTCTAGGGTGTGTGACCGCTTGTGGCATATATCATGAGTGTCTCCCTGATTCGGAGGTCACGTTAAGCATGTAGAGGATAACAGTCGTGGAGCTTATTTGGAGGCCTTCGGGTGGCTTAAAAACATCTAACGGTAAGATGAATACCCTCAACCCGCACTCGGCCAGGGTGAGGACGTCTTAACACTCTCCCGGAATGAGACAATAGCCCAGCAGTGTACATCATGAGTTGTTGATGATGATCTAAAATTCTTGAATCCCTACCGCGTGTAGTCAGCCTAAAGTAAGTAAACGACGTTTAATATTACAACGCTTAATGAGGCTTAAAAGAAAGAATGCTTCACAGAGTTCGTTCAGGTTATATCCAATATGGAGGTTTGACGTTTATTTAGTTTCAAATATTATATCTTTTTTACTGTTTGTAGTTAAACGTCAATTGGGCAGTTTTCAGGATTCTTTCACATTTAAGAATTTATATTACTTTTAGTACTGTGACTTTTTATTTATAGAATAAAGGACACAAAAGTAGTCTTGCGTAGCTAAGAGGAAGTGAGCACTCCTCTACCTCTAAGCAGCTTAAACTTAATAGATACAAATGCGTTGCCATTCTAATATGCATATCAATACGCAGTGATGACTTTACCTCACTGTTTTTTTTTTCTATGAATATCAAGAGACTTTGATATTAAAACTAAACACTTACATAAATGATAGAAATGACAATAATTTAGGAATATTCCAAAAGTACATAAATCGTGTGATAACTTAAAATTATACTTCTTTATTCAAACGTAATAGGTAAGATGAAAGCGACGGTGACAAAAGGAACAGTTCGTGTATCAAAGAAGGTCGCGTTGCGGACACCACACAATGTAAACCGATATTCCAAGCTAACACAAAGGTATCCGATTTCTGCCTCCTACACCCGAACGCTCTAGAATATCCGGACAACAATCCACTTTATACACACACCTGTAGAATGCACGCCTCAAAGTGGTACAGCCAAGTTTACCTATTTAAAACATGCAATGAATGCAATCACCGAGTGCGCTGCGAGTTGTTAACAATTGTTCTCTAAATGTTACTCTTACACTTTGTTTTGTGGATTAATGAAACGTGTGAAAAGAAATAATGTATGATACACGTGACATATGAATGGCAACTAACCGACATTACAGAAGAACGAATAGCTAGCAAAGTAAGGCGGAGGGAGCTATCTGTTTTATTTCAATTTTATTTTTCTTTTAAAATACTTTAAATATTTTGTTTATTACGTACTTAATCCAAACATCTTTAATAGTTTAACCATATTAGTCTACTCTACTACATGGCCAGGCCATTATGGATGTCATAAATACTAAATGAAATCAACATCGTCGTTCTTTCTTTTACCATTGTTATAATTACATGTTTCCACAGATAAAACACAGCTGAAGTTGAATTTCACGTACGAGGGCTGAAAACTGTCGTGGCAAGGTAAGAATAAGTATTAAATTGTCGTTCACGTATATTACTTACTTTGTTTGTTGTAGACATTTCTGCGGTGGCGACGCGAACATCACGTAATAAGCTGGCAGTTCCAACAGCGGCGTCGGCACAGCCTATCTTCATTCATAATATCATGTTTATTATCTTTAAACGGGCTCGTCGTGACCTGATTCTGTTAAGCTGACGAACAAATAACTGTTGAAAGTTGGTAATTTATTCCCATTGGCTGAAAAAAACTGTACTATTATTTGACAGACAGTTCACTGTATTGATTACGAAAGTTTTATTTTATTACAAAACTTGCACACTCGGCTCATAATAAACAAATTATTTTGATGGATATTGGAAAAGTTGTTAATTACTCAACGCAGCAGGTTTTTAATCAATCTCGTTCTTTTATTGCCGCGAATGTGTACAGACTGATTACCAGCCGTTTAATGCGCTCGTATTGATGTTCATTATCGAAATATTTACTGGTCAGCGATACACAGCTTTAATTAATTATATAAATAAGTAACAAATATTAATTATGATATGTGTGATGTGAAAACACATAGAAACAATACATACCAAGATGCAAAACCCTCTGATAGCTTTTCTGCATATTTCTTCCGATACCATAAAATATGTTATCTTTTAATGGTGTATATAATCATAAAATGTATTAGAAATATACTAAAGACCACGAAATTGAGAGGAAACCATATTCTCCTACAAACGTATCTTCTTTCTGCAGCTATTCTAATGCAAACAATGATAGTAGTTATCATCGCCTTGAGAAGAAATACTTGATGGAATTAAATACTCTCAGCTTGTTGCATAGTGCTGGCAATTAGTGGATCATATATCTGGATTCCATAACAAACTCAAGTGGCTCTCAATTAGCTTCAACAGGAATGGTCGTGTAGAGTTCTAAATTTCAAACTGGTATTTCTTATTTGCTTCTTAAAATTGTTCATTGATATCTTTCCTACTATTTCATTTAATATAAAATTCATTCACAACAGGAATTGCTTAATTTTTTTTACGATTATCATATGGTTGAATTAAATATAACAATCAATGTTATTCATCAGTACATTTAGCTGTGTGAGAGGCTATATCTATGCTGTAACGGTGTTTTGAACTGGTTTATCGGTAAAAGCAGTTGAGTAAAGCCTCATTAATTACTTTTGTATAGCAAACAGCCATATTCAGTGTCACAGAGCTTCGGTCATTGTTTCGGTCACTTTTCAGAGGTCGACGAGTAGGGAGTTGTAAAGTGAGGGGAAGGTAATCAAGTCAGCGCTGATAACGCCAGACCTCACTCACGGGACCTGCGTCACGATACACTCAATGAATATAAACTGTTTGCTTTAATTTTATTCTTCATTTACTTACGCTTAAAAAAACGAAATCATTATGTATTTTAATACTCAAACATTTTTAAGTTTTTATTTTTATTATTATATTTCTATGTAGTGCAATTTAGTCTTACTTTCCTCAACAAGGATGGGATCGCTTTCAAGACTACTACGATTTGGCTGAACTTCGATATTGCAACCATCAGATATGATAATTACGTAAGGTGTGATAACTAAAATAATAAAAAAAATGTTCGATAGGTAAACATTTTTTTATTTAATCTTTTCAAAATACTCTCCACTAGCTTTTATACAAAGTTTTATGCTTCTCAACTAGTTTTCTAAACACTTTTTACGCTGCAAACACCTCGTTTACAGCCTGCTTGTATGCTGACAGCGCATTTTCCAGCGACGAAAATTGAATTCCTATGAGTTGATTTTTGATTTTCGGGAATAAAAAGAAGTCACACGGTGCTAGGTCAGGCCTGTAAGGAGGGCAACCCAGTTTGACCGGCGTGCTGTCCCAAAAATCCCTCGTTTTGAGTGTGGTGTGCGCGGGCTCGTTATCGTGGTGGAGCAGAAGCCTGCGGAGCCCTGTGTTTGGTTGCTTGTTGCGCACAACAGCAAACAACTTCTGGCAAGCATTTGGTAGTATACCACTCGTCGTTGATGCGTCTTTGGTTCCGTAAGGCGTTTGACGCTAAGTAGCCAGTCGATTTGAGGAAGGTTGCGATCAAAATATACCCTCCGCTTTTAGATCCCTATACTTCGGTAGGCGTTGATTCGTTTTGAAATACCCAAACTGTCGACTGGCGCTTCGTTTCTGGATTATATTGATAAAACCAAGACCTGTAATGATGTAATAAACACGCCGAGGCAGGTCTGATTTAAATTTGTTTATCATATCACGGCACCATTCCACCCGGGCCTGCTTCAGAGCATCGGTGAGGCTGTGCGCCCTTAGCGTGAAAATATCTTCTTCACGCGAAGATACACGTGTAGAATATCGTGAAGGCTTCCCGCGCAAAAGATCATAGCGCGAAAATGTTGCCTGCGCAAATCCATTTTTCAATGAGACACGAAAATACATGTCGTAACAAATGTTTCAGTGTCAGGTAGTAAAATATGTATGTTTTAATATAAAAATTTTTCTTAAAAAAGAAAAGGAAGTGTGTTCTTGAGTTTAAGAAATAATTTCGCAAGTTTATAGTGAGAAAATCTTTCTGTAGCTCGTTTACTGCATTTTGTTATAACAATATTTTTATTCAATACACAAAACATTTACTTGGTACGAAAACTGTTCTAAGGAATTGCTCGTGTATTATCCGAAACCAGTTTACAAAATACCAAGTACGGTGGGCTCAGTTGGCAGTTGCCGTTGGCAAGTACTTCTGCAAGCTGCCTTCTATTCAATTAGCGATGTCTAAGGCTTCAACGGTACGTGCTTTACTCAACAATGCCGAGTTGATTACTGACCGAATACTCAATATCATTTAGAATTACTCTCCCTATTGATTACTAAAGGGAAATTTTGGTAATAAGAAATATAACTCAAATTTTGATAGTCCCCACTGTTTGATATATTCACATTAATCTTATTTCAGTTTAAACTATCATAAACTAGATCATAGCATGAACTGACATAAAATCATTGATTTTATGTCCATTTATTTTGAATCTATTATAATTATCAAAGTACTTATAAAAAGTAATTTTATTTGATTACAAACTGTTAAGATTTTTTTATCTAAATATGAACATAAAACATTCTCTTTACGCTGGGTATTCTTTTAATAAAATACACTCCCGATGGCTGCGTTGATTCTGCCGGTCATTTGTTAGGATGTAATATTCACTTAATCATTTTCACATTAAGCTAGTGGTTATTTAGAGAGAAATGGAACTGACAAAATATTGGCCAGGCCTTATCACAACTAAGGACAATGACGATACTTATGTTTGTTTATAAAACATACATTCAAATATAAATGTATGTGGGAGAGCCGAGCTTGGGCCGCGGGTTGATACCACGGCCTCTCAGAACACTGGTGTGGAATAGCGTCAGCACTGCGTTTCACCGAGAGAGTAAGGAAGCCCAAACCTCGACCCCTCCCCTCGCCCCAAAGGCCGACGCACTAGGCACTTGTGATGCCTTTGGTGTTGCGGATGTCCATGGGCGGCGGTAATTGCTTACCATCAGACGAAACGTATGCTCGTTTGCTCCTTATTTCATAAAAATAATCAATGAAATTATAGAAATAGTTAATTTGTACTAACTTTAGCTTTATTAAAGTTATTAAATACCGAGGATTTTGTGATAAATAAGTTAGGGTCGACAATTTACCAATTGTGTTGTAGTACAGTACGGGACTGACAACATGACGAGACGTTGTAAATAGCATAGTATAACTTATAATTTAGCATGGTATACACGATCATAAGATTACGACTTTCGAATCGGCTGTATAGTTAACTATGAATGTTCAACGTTAGATGTACATATTTCTTTTTACTAAATCCACCATTAAAGATCAAATATTTTCACAAGTGCCTACTGTTATGGCTCAGCATTGTATCCAATTTACTTCCTTTAAAAAACTATTCCACTCTAAGAGAGTTCGTCCTAAATAATAGGTTCACATTACTCTTGCCTCCCTCCTCTCTAGTTCCTCCGCATTTCTGTGTCCTCACTCTTTCTAATGAATGTGTTGCTGGTGTAATGGGATTAGAGACAAGAGAATATGTCTGGTACCAACTTGCTGAAGATTTAGGTTGATAAATAAGGTAGTGGATTAAAATTGTTAATAGTCTGAGTGTGGTATGTTATACGGTTTTGAGGTTATCGGACCAATAGAAGGATATATAGTTGCAATGTTGTTGTCCTTGTTGAATTAGGTATATTGAATGAGTCTGTATAAATTTACACAAAATATTTAATTAATAAAATTTAATGTTTAATAAAACTGACTGACTTGTTAAACTTATTCGCCTTATAATATTCACAGTTTTCAAATTGCTAAAATAAATTTGTCAAAATCTTATTTTACGTGAATATTTTACATTGTTTTATTTGAATTTATCTTTTATCTAAAGGGGCATTGCTGCTCTTGAATATATGAATGTCAGGTATGAATAAGTTAATCTTATAATCAATGCCTAAGCGCGTGTACGCCCACACGCTCTTTTAATAAGTAAGTTAAATTTATCACAATTTTTAAGCCGCTTTTATTTTATTAAGTTTTATTGGTGACAGACTCAGTAGCGCAAGTGGTAATGTAAGCGACTGCTGTGCTTGGGGTTTGATTCCCGGGTCGGGCCAAATGTCTTTATGATCTGCAAATATTTGTTTTAGAGTTTGGGTGTTTTCTATGTACAATATGTATATTTTTAGACAAAAGTATATATGTATTTATATCTGTTGTCTAGTACCCATAAAACAAGCTCTTAGTTTGAGAGTAGATGGCGTTGTGTTAGATGTCAAAAATATTTATTTAAAATATTTAGAGGAGCTAGAAACTACTTGGAGAACCAAGCTGAATCCTATAATTATTAAACCTTTAATAGGTCTTTGTAACAGTTTTTTTTATAGTAATAAAAAAGCATTTATAACTTTAAACGCTCTTTATTTGATTTACTTTAATGGTCCTCGATAGAGTAATTGTCTACGACGTGGAGTACCTAAACAATTTTTATGCGTGTACTGTATTTTAGCTCACTTGTATCGCGGTGGTATTCCTACATATTGACAAAGTTAAATTCTTTTTCTGTTTTGAAGAAAGACTGCCATTTTTTTAAGACGAGTTTTGTAGTCTTTTGCTTGAAATTGACAATCGCCAACTAATTTACCATGGTTTGAAAGTGTTTTCTTTTGAGTATTCAGTTTGGCAACGGGCTGGACTTTATAGAGATATCATGTAATTTTGGAATAATTATTCAGATTGTTTGATACATATTTATTACACAACACAAGAATTAAGTATAAAAACTGAATTGTTTCTTCACCATTGAGAAGTAGAAGAAAATTTTAAAAAGATATTGTATTAGTTTAGAATATTCGCAGGAGCGAATAATTTTAGGAAAAATAATAGATATATTTTTGTTGTCAAAGAGTTGTTATTTTAGTGTGCGTTGATTATATGTTCTGATATACGTTATATAACACAATATCCTTCGCACTCAGCGCGTTCATTTTATCTTCGCAACAATTGGAAAATGGCTGCTGGAAATTTCCTGCCCCATTTTAAGTAAATTATTATTAAATTGTAAAACAGAAAACTTATTTGCCCCTCTTACTTAATACACGCTAATTCAGCGAGGATACGAGAATCGCGTTTATTTATGTCCTTTTCGACTATCCATGTACTAAGGTTATGTATGATGTATGAATAGAACACAAACAGAACGGTGACGCCTTTCGCTGTACATATTTGTGTATTAGTTTAAACATTCGTGAATATGTAGTAATAATTTATTTATTTAGTTTACATCATGCACTTAATGATTGTGACGCATAGAAAACAGGAAGTATGTGCAATTAGGTTGTTTGTTACGTATCAAATACACGTACATAAACTTATCGTACATTAAAAATGGTATACATTATAACATAAACATAATTAAACATATATTAAACCACATAATTACATATAGTAACCTTCCTTCTGCGAGATGACTTCCTCGCAAAGGTCGCGACCGCGGTAAAATTGCTCTCGCCGCCGGCCATGGAGCGTACGACGGCCGGCAGCGAGAGATCTCCTCCGATGACTGCAGTGAAGGCCCGACGCTGCGGCACCCAAGCGGGGCACACCCCTAGCGTATGCTAGGCCGAGTCCTCACTGCAGTCGCAGTGGTGGCAGGCGGGACTCAATTCCCTCCGCGTGACCGAGTGCAGGTACTTCCCGAAGCAACCGTGCCCGGAAAGCACCTGCGTCAGTCGGAAGGAAAGGGTCCCGTGCTGCCGCCCTGCCCACTCTAGGATGACCGGCTGGAGCGCCTCCATGGTGGCGAAGCCAGCACGTGGAGCCTCCAGCCGCGAAGACCAACGAGCCATCGTGGCTCGTCGGGCGGCTTCACGCCACTTGCCTACCTCTTCGTGCGGAGGGCGCATGCCACTCTCCGTCGGGAATTCAGCTACCCGTCGATAAACTTCGGCGAGCACTTCCGCTCCAAATCCCACGGGGGTGTACCGGCCAAGGCGCACGCCACCTCGGACGACACCACCGGACAACCCCCGTGTAGAGGTTTCTCGTTGTGGCGCTGGCTCCACCCAGATTGGGCAAAAGTCGCCCAAGGGCAGAGGCAGCGTCGACCAGCTTCGGAGCAAGATGTCGGAAGTGTTCGTCGAAGAGCCACCTACCGTCGAGGATCAGGCCCAGATACTTCATCTGGGCCCGAACCTGTACGAGGACCAAGTTGACCACTATGGAGGTGCCGGGGGGCTGCCCGCGACGGGGCCCATGGAAGAGCAGGGCCTCCGTCTTGCCCAGCGCCTCGATGCGCCCGACCACCAGAGAGACTTCCCTGGTGGCCAGGCATGCCGCTTCCTGGAAGTTCGCCCCCCGGGCTGTGACCAACTTATCATCGGCATAACAAATTACGCCCAGCCCGGGGGGGAGACGCTCTCTAAGGACCCAGTCGTACCCCACGTTCCACAGGAGTGGTCCTAGGTCAGTGGCTTTGACTGAACTGAAGAACGAACTGCATAAAAAAGGATGGGCCGGCAAACTAAGATGTAGGGAAGAGGCAACAAAGGAGAAGATCGTTAGAGAACCGAAGGTTTCTGTCATGATCGCTACAAAAGAGTTTGAAGAATATTGGATATAAGGAATAAGGAGTTGAAGAATAAGTAGGCGAAGAAGGGTTATTGAACATAAACTGTGGTTAGCAGAAGCAAAGTCTTATTTACTAGTTCGCTGAGCGCTTAATTACCCACAACTGCACACGGTATTGATTAGCGCTGTCTATTAAAGTACACATATTGATTTTGCTCCTTGCAGTTTATTACTTCTTCTAGAAGTTGTCAAAGTTGTGGGAGATTTTATACTAAGGAATGTACTTAGCGACAAATTCGATCTCCCACAAATGTCGTTTTGATCTAAGAATTTAACTTAAAACTTTCTTGCTAGTGCCATAATACATTTCAGCGACGGCAAAATGAATTTAATTACAGTATTATTGAAATTTCATATTGTATTTCATGTAACTTAAATGGCATAATTTAAATTAAAACACCTACACAAATAGCATAATCTTTTACTTTTATTGGTGAAATCATATTAGTGTGACTGTGCGGTGTCGGGCGGCGCCAAGTCTGCCCCACTTCCAAAACAAATAATTAAATTACTCCGTGAACAATCTCGCACATTGGCACCAATTACGTGGATTTGTGCGCGCTCTAACAATGAACGCAAATTGTTAGCGCACGACCTTTACACACGACTATATAACTGGATGTGAGATTTTTATAACCTATCTATCAGGAAATTTAAATTACACGAGCCTTCTAAAGTTGATGATTCGGAGGTCACGTTAAGCAGTCGGTCCCGGTTGTTATCATACGATAACAGTCGTGAAGCTTAGTTGGAGGCCTTCGGGCGGCTTAAAAAAAAACATCCAACGGCAAGATTTACGTAGCCACAACGTATTCTTGCCAGTCCCCAACCCGCACTTGGCCAGCGTGGGGACGTATGGCCTTAACCCTATCCTGAGAGGAGACCCGAGCGCAGCAGTGGGACATTATGGGTTGTTGTTTGTTTTTGTTTCTTCTAAAGTTGTGGAATAAACAACAGTTTAATCAGTTTCAGATAAACCAAACCCTTATGCATGACCTCTTATGTAACTAATTAGAATATTTCTGAATATAATATTAGCATATAAAGATGGAGAAAACCTAAACTAAACACAATTTATTATTTTCGTCATACAGTAATCGAAATTGAAACAGGCAATGAAACCAGAAAAGCAAGGAGTCGGATAAGGCACTCTTACCACTCCTATTCAACTTCGAAAGTCGAAAGAGTTTCTTACGTGAATAATTCTTAAAATTAGACGTCATCAAAACAGATTTGCTAGTAATACAGATAACATGGGAAAACAGATAATTATTAACAGTGTAACATGCAAAAACACACGAAAAAAATACAAATTCCAGTTATTTTTTGTAAACCAAATCAAGATGAATAAAGTAAGATTTTTCCCTGTAAGTCCACTTTGCAGTATTAGGTCCATTTGACTTTCATCAATCGACAGCGGAGAGAGCGAGTGACATCGCAAATGATGACTGATTGTCGGTCGCCAGCGCGTGAACTTCGTCAAGGTCAATTTGGGCTTTCGTGGCTATTCCGTTTTATTGATGGCTGCTTTGCAATGGAATAAAGAGTAATTGATGTTTGTTATTAAACTATTAATATTATTTAAACTTATTTTGCGAATTTTCAAATTGTGTTACTCGATATTTATGAATGATAAATCAAGAATGATCCAGCTTTTCCTTGATTAGTTCCCGAATTCTGTTAAAATAATAAAATATGCTAAGATATTTTTGTCTAAGATATTGTGTTTCCAACTAAGTTCAAGATTTTTTTATTCGAATTCAATAGCTTTTGTGTTGGTATGACGCACTTTTAAATTGCCTGAAGTTTCGATCAGATTGAACTTTCTGCACTTCGAATAATTACAATGTCATTGTATCTCCTTTAAAATAATGAAGTGGTTCTTTGATTAATTTCATTTTGAATGTCATAACCCGTATTTTAACACTGATTTATTATAGAAAGAAAATGTCCCAATTATTCATTGTTACTATAAGTTATTCAAAAAACGCTGAAAGTTACAAAGTAATGCAGACGGATCTTGTCGACATAACAGTTACGAAAAAATATTCAACTAAATCTAAGTTGAAAAAGTCACATTTTAAAATGTCAACGGATACTCGTCATGTATGTGGGCGATCCATCTAGCCCTCTCATGAAATATAGCCGTCATTGCGACTGGCAAGTGAGGAGATGAGGCAGTGTTGGTGCGAAGGGAGTGGGTAGGACGAGGCCCCGTAGCCGCAGGGCTCGCGGGACCTATGAAGAGTGTGGATATGTCAATAAAAGATGTCAAAAAGCTGTTTACTTTAGTTTCGTAGTTATTCCTTTACACGTATAACTTTGAGACATACTAAAATATAAAAAAACAATAAAATATAAGAAAATGAATGATTATGGATTCTTTGATCTGCTAGATTAGAACCAACGATGTGAAATGTTGCTTCAAGCTTCAAAAGTGGACTACCGACGTGCTTAAACATAATCGGTTATTTCTGAGGTACACACTCAAAGTTTTTTGGAGCAATTCAAGTCTTTTTTTACTGTGATTTCAAGTCAAGATATTTTACCAAAACACGTTTTATTTGTGGTCATAGTAAGTGGAGTGACCATTAATAAATAAGTCAATATACTCGCGCACTGACCCCGCTTCGTCCTTTTGTTGCCAATACCATGTAACACAGTGTTCTATTCTTAGCCGAAACTTAATGTCAAAGGTTCCGTGATAAAACATATATAGTATGAAAATTACAAGTTCTTTTTTCCTCAACTTTTACGCCGTTCCATAACTTGTATAAAGTTTGAAGGAGTGCTGTCGGATTTGTTCATAGTAAAGTATTAAGTTTTTGATGGGACTGAAATTCAGATTTAGAAAGAACTATTAGTAGCTAAAGTAAATGGAAGGGACAGTGCTTAAAGTACTATTTAGTAGTCCTTATAGTATAAAAATAAAAAAGTTTCATTGATGTAATGACAAACAGTGTTTGGTTTTATTGGTCTAACGCTTGGTGAGGATTGAGAAGAGTGAGAAGTGATTAGATGCCGACTGCCAAACAAAAGGGCGTAGGCATACGATACCATAACAATCACTCTTATTTCGGACTATAGACTTAAACAATTTTGAAGTAGTGTCGCCCACGTACGTATTCACTGTTGAAAATAGTTCCCAATGAGTTTCTTCCTTGTCATCGTAAGTTCAGCTTTCAGAGAAAATTTTACTTTAAAACCGGAATGTTAAATCCATCCTGATTACCGGTATGCCGAGCAACTTATCAAAGTTTTTTCATTTTGAGCTAAAGTTGTAAGAATGCATTATTGTAAAGAGTATTTATCATCTCAAAACAGGTTTTTCAACATTTGGCTAAATATTTAGACAATCATGTCCATCGTGACGTGGGTCGGTGTCACCGCTATCAGTGTTGGGCCCAAGGAAACGATCCAATCAATCAGTTTGACGGCCTGATACTAACGTTTCTTTCCGTTATCATCGCCAATATGTCCCCTATAAATTATTATGACTGTTTAAACGAGGCCTCCCTACGCCGTAGTCGCGCATAGCGCTACGATATACTTGTATGCTGATCTCCAAACGATATTGTATAGGGTTTGAGTCTCATACACTAGTAATACAATCCGGTTGTGTACACAAATAACCAACTATAGTTTTTGTTTATCACCAAAGAAATCTATGAACAAACGAATCCGAATGCAGTCGCTCCAAGATCCAATGATCCAATATAGGAATTCTAAATTAGAAATGTGTATCTTAAGAAAATGACTTCTTAATATATTTTTCTGTGACACAGAATACTTTTTTTACTTAGAAATTTATAAATCAACACCCTATACAAAACAAACCTAGCGCAGGTAGTTTCATCATTTATAGATAAGTTTCAGATAGCTGGTGAGATCTCTTCCACAAAAATTGTGTCAAACTATTATTACTCATCAATGAACGGTGAAGCATGGCGTCAAGCAGTCAAATTTAGATTTCATTATGAATTAAATGACACGTTTACAAAAAATATTAACAAACAAACAAAAAACAAACAGTTAAAGTTGATAAAAACGTGTTACGTAGGTAATATTTGTGGATGTTTCTCTCACTATGAGAGTATATTTAAAATAGATAAATGCCTTTATCTCAATTCTGTGGGAATCACACGACTTTACACAAACTAAATACCACCCGGTGGAGCAGTTAAGCTACACTTGTATATGAGTACCAGTACGTTCTGCACTAAACTTATATACGTAGAGGACCAAGTTATTTCGAGACACTGAAAGCAATGAACTTAATTACAGCATTTAAAGAGAACCTCATTATGTGGAGCGAACCAAGGGCCCTTATTAAAATAAATTAGAGTAAAAATCTTATAATCTCCACTGCCCTGTAACTTGTAATTACAAAAACAAAGAACGAAAGTAATAAACTTATGACTGAATTCCCTTTTATATCAGATGATCTACATATCCTTTCTTTGCGTTGCTTGTAAAAGAACAAAGAATTTTACTGACGTTTTATTAGTTTTTTATTTCTCCCATTTCGTTCGCAAGGGTGATAATCGTAATCCCTATTGATTCTTATCATAAACCTCGTATAAGAGGCAATCAACGACCCCATCAATCGTTCACAAACACATACATATAACTCACTATGGCTGTGATATTGTACAATGAATCGTAAACTGGAAGGCTCCACTCCTCTATATATAGTTGACAGTGATTCGAGCAATAAAAACAGTTTCTCTTAACAAAATCGGTGCGCGTACAGAGCGACTCGGTTCGAATGAGATTAGCCTGCGAGTGCCCACGTACTCCCCACCTCACACTGCACACCGACCGCCTCACCCCCTACGAGACCCGATGTTTTATTGGACATGAAATTAAATCAAGCGCCGGTGTGAGCTGCGGAATATTCTTTCGCTAACGAAGCGTTTAATGTGCAGTCTTGCAACAACACGTATTCTAATAAATAAGTCCTCGGGTCAGTTCACGCCACCACTTCCTTACTTCTTCACTGTTATATTTCGGAGTTTGTATTCACAAAGCTTTGTGACAATAATAACTAGCTATTGTGAAATTACGTCTTATGTATTGTAGTATTCTTAGACCAACCAAGCTGTGTATACAGTAGGAGTCGTTTACGCTTTTGAGCTCCTTAAGTATCGCGGAGTAAAATTTTTAGTTGCACGCAGCGTAGGACTTTAATGATTGGCGGTCAAAAAGTCAGTTTCTCAGATGATGTTTTATGGCTGTGATCTTATCACCAAACACATTGTAATTACTGGATCATCTTCTGAACAGACTGTTTTTTCAGACTGTCCCAACACTAGCTTGTCACAAGTCACCTTTACATACGTTACAAAACTTTTAAAGATTTGAAAATTATGAACTATAAACAACGCAAACACTGTGTAGTTACTTGGCCTCTTAGAGCCGTTGAAGTGTCGCTCGTCCGCAGCAGGGGTGAGGAGATGGGGGAGGGTTGAAGAGTGCAAGAGTTTAATTAAGATGAACGAGACGCGAATAAATTAATGTTCGTACTTAATAACCGGAGGCCACCGAGAGATGTCGCTATTTGCATTCGCCGGTCACCATTACATTTTTGAAATGACTTAATCCCACTTTACGGTATCTTGCGGCTTTATAGCGGCCTTTGCTCTGGAGCCTTCTTTATTCACGAGTATGATAAGTCGGTGTCGCCCGCGCTCGAGATTACTTGCCTAATTAACGTTTTTTCGGCACGAGAGCTTTTTATAAGAAATTAGGATTTAGAACCTATTTTAAGTTGAGAAGTTAATAGGTTTTCACTGAGCCCATTAGGTTTAAGTAGAGTTTTCAGCCACCAAGAACACATCAAACATTTTAAAGATTGAGGTGATGGAAAATATTTCTATTAAAATAGTTTCATTTTGCCTAGACCTTGGTTAGTCCTCACATCAACTACTTTAAATAGTCCATTACTGGACATGAGTATCTCCTGTGAAAAAGAAATTTGAATACATGTTGTTGTTATAAATAATTGCTATTTGTGTAGTGCATATGGCGCAGAGATTTAGTAAACGAGGCTTCTCTAATTATGAATTCCTTATAGAGCTTATAAATACTAGCTAAACTAAAGGAATAAGCCTTATATTGTTAACCACTTCCCTCAACAGTTAATTCTGTCAACTCGACTCTTACGTGCAACAACTCTCCTGCACACGTGTAGCGTTCCCGAGTCCTGGACCCTTGACTTCTGTAGTCGCTTTAGAATAGTACATATTAATGGATGACTTAAATTCGCTGACATGAGATATGTATAAATGTATATGTGTGTGTGTGATATCGCCAATTTTACTAGTTTTGCTCGAGTTTTTGCTTCAAATTCTATTTTGTATATTTTTTATGTCATTTATGAAAAGCAAAGGCTATTTAAATAACTAAAATAATAAACTAAAAACACGCTTCCATAGCTAGCCCAGTCAAAAACCTATTATCAACTTTGTAGGACTTCTGACTGACTGGGACTTCTGACTGGACATTATATGTTCGTTTCGCCAAAACATATGAGTCCAAATTCCTGGCAACACTATCTGTTCGACCATAGCCTGTAATAAGATCAACTTAATTATAACACTGGAAACACAATGAGGCTAATGAAAAGACTTTTAGATTTTACAAAATAATCTCGTCGCAATATTATTGGTCCCTTAGGCCAATACGGAAAGTTTTATGACTGTTATTCTTCCTTTCTTATGATGGTGTCTTTCTTGTTACGCAAGTACAGTATTATATATTATTGAAATGTTTTCCTAGTAGTTTACTCTAACTAGCAAATGTTTATAGTTTACCTAAATATTTTAAAACAGTAGCCTTCTTCTATTTAATCACGTGTTTCAGGCAATGAAGTGTAGAATGAATCTACAACATAAACAATTGATACATCGCATAAACAGTTTTACATACACAACCATTACTGTTTTGTATAGTGAAATTACATATAATAATTATAAATAGTGATGAAATATTAACGATAGCTTAGAAAATGCTATGAGTCTAAGTAAGTCAACATCATTTGTCATGATGAAGTAGCACAGCAATACTACCAGCTATGTATCGCTTTGAGTTATACAACGATTAAATCAATCGTTTATCCTTTAACATAATTACTAAAATGTACACACGAACACAAATAGATAGAACTGTTATCTGTCTTTTAAGTGTTCAATAGTCATTTCATTTATCAGTTAAAAGTGGTCAACGTATCGACAGCGTTGTTTCGACTCCATAAATGAAATTGAATGTAAATAGAATAGTTTGTGTGCTGAGCTGGCTCTAGAACTTATTTCAGATAAACTCAAACTTTTATGGACTTTAAATAGAACGATGAGTTTTACAGATAGTTTTTATTCAACGTAACGTTTTAATCATTGTTATTTATCTAACATACATTGAAAGGCAAAAGGAAATGTTTGAAACATTTAAGTTCTTAAATTAGCAGACAAAAGACTTTGTGAGCTCTTCTATGTTTTTTTAAAGAATACTTTCGCATTATCTTGGGGTCTAACAAGTTAACTGATGTGACATCCAAAATGATTAGTTTTTGGACAATTGACAAATTGCCGGGATTTTATCATACTCATCCCAGTCATATTGTGGTAATAATGTCAAAGTAAATTGATAATAAAAAAGTAGCTAAGTGCGAGCCGGACTCGCGCACCGTGGGTACCGTACAAACCTGTAGGTATATTATAATATGATTTTACTAAAAACTTATGTTTTTCACATTTTTTATTTGAATGTGTTAAAGACTTCGTATCAAATTTAAGATTCTGAGTTTGGGGAGAGTACCCTGTAGATTTTGATTCCGTTGCGAGTGTTGTAAATTTGCAGCATATTGTTGGCTTAGACGTTTGATTTTTCACAGCTCCAAGGGACAGTAGACTCAAGTATTTGATCTTGAGGACAGACAGGTGGACAACAAAGTGACCCTTTAAGGATTCTGTTTTTTTCTATTTGAGGTATGGAACCCTAATAAATACATTAGAATTATAAATTAAAGATTTAAAACGAATTTTAGTTGTAACATAAAAAAATAATTAATCGGTATGGCTATATTGTCATTCAAATTAATACATATATGTACATATTGTATCGTGGGGAACTTTACAAACATACATGAAATGGACACTAAGAACACCCAGACTCAAAACTAAGAAACTTGTGGTTCACGCAGTGTTGTCCCGGGTGGGATTTGAAACCGCTACACTTGGCACAGTAGAAAGAGGATTGGTGAACGTTTCAAACGGTTCAAACCCCTGTGTCAAACGTGTGGCAAATAAAGACTTGAGTCGAAATTTAAAAAAGCAATGATGACAAAGAAAAGATTCCGTTTCCAGCGCTCCTTATAGGTTGAGGATGTGCTTTGGTTCGTAAGTTCTGATCTCCTGATTTATATGGACACATTGTTTATGTGTTAGAGTGAGAGCTGAGAAGACTAAAACGAGGTTAGATGCGGCGGGACGCTCAGCGATAGGCACTGGCACAGAGCGCACACACGCGATCAGCTATGGAATGCACGCTTACGCGTATACTCACCGAGCGTGCTTGCTTTGGTTAGAATCTGAATAAGATCGGAACGTGAAAAGATGGCGGAAAGTCACCACAGCACAGCTGAGTGGGAACCCGCCCAACACAGGCGTTAGACCAAATTCTTAATTTCCCCAGATTAATTTATTGGCATGTATTTTCCAATTAACCTTTAATATTAATTCAGAAGCATGTATATTCTATTGAAAAAAAAATTGATAATAGACAATAAAATGAAGCGACAGACATGGAGGGAATTGAAGTGTAATGTATTGACTGAATGTAAGCGTCACGCTATGTTGCGATTTCTAATATCAATTTGCGTATGAAGATACTAAAAAAGGCATGCGACAAAAATAATTAAATCAGAATAATTTTATGCATGAGATTCTGATAATAAATGTAAGTATGGTAGTAATGCGCGTTGATATTCATATTAAATACACAGTTAAGTCTAGAGAGAAATAAGACTAAATCTTTTTATAAGACTCATTAATAGAGACCCAAAATATGTAATAATTTAAAATTTAAGTAAAGTAGCAATATTAGTAATTATAAACTAATTAAACATTATCTCAATGGAAGATTCGTGTATTAATTTAACGTTAGCAAGATTCACCCCAGTTTCATACTACACCAGTATAGAACTTCCGAGTTATGTCATTTTGCATATATTACTTAAAGTTAGCTAATGATTAAATTATATACTCTACACAGAATTGTATGTCTTTGGCTAACAATTTACTTGTATAACATACTAAAGTATTTATTTAAACGATTATTAGGTAGTTACAACTTTTTCGTTCGTCTGGTGACGGATTAAAAATTTGCAGTGTCCCTCATAATTAATCATTCCTTGGTGAGTCGTGCATGAGTTGCAATTCGAGTTAGTGACTACGTCGCATAATAGTACTGTTTGATTCGCCAAAAGATCATCATGGAGAGACCTATGTTCACCGGTGTACTATTAAATTTTAGGAATCACCCAAATTTTAGTGCCATTTTCAGAGAAGAAAATTTTCTACATATTTCTGATAAGAATTTTGTCGTCTTCCTACATAAACCATCCTAGATCATCCTACAAGCTCAATAGCAGCAACAGCAGGAGTAATATTTATTGAAGAATGGCCGTTCCTTGATTTGTCACACTTCTACGTTCTGTGAGAACGTGCTGCCGCGTTTCTGCTACCTCCATGCATTCTCTGCACACACACTCACACACCCTTTTTGATGCTACTGGAACTGCACATTTTGTGTGCCTACAGCCCTTTTTTTTAATTCGGTTTTTGATAAGAATGTTGAAGAATCTTTTTGTAGTTTATATATTATTGGCAACAGTATAGGTATTTGCCCTGCGGTATTCATTTCGGCGACACCTCAAACTTCAACTTTCAAAGTTCCCACTAATGCAATCCTTTCTGATAACTTACTCGGAACCTTTACATTGTGGTTGCTTTGTGATAAATGCTTTGTTAGTGTTTAACTGTACAAGCGCTCGTGTCTGTGGAATATAAAATGTTTGTGTGAATTTTTTAATAGTCTGTATGGATATATCGAACGCTCACATTTTTGAGAAGAATTATTAATGACAGGTGTTCTTCAGAAAACACCTAAATTCACCGTCTAACTGTGTCGATCCATAACCTTCAGTTTCCAAAATGCGTTGAGCCTTGTGAGAAGAACACTGGCTAAGAAACATAGGTAGGTCGATATTTGGATTAGTCAGCTGTCTGTGCTGGCCAGTGCCAGGAGTGAGTAGTTCCAAAAAGTTCCAGTGAGTCAGAAATGAGTGCCGCAAGTTCCAGTGAGTCGGGGCTGTAGTCCGAAGATCCCAGTGAGACGGGATGACATGCAGTACGCGGTGCTACAGTAAAGTTGTCAGTGAGTCGGGGAGGTTGCTGCGTAGTGACTGGCTGCTGCGTAGACGGGAGAGAGATGCTCTGCTTATATGGACGGTCGCTTCCTGCTTGTGGTGTATCTGTTCAGGCCGATGTTGCTAGCTGGCTGAGACTTGCTGTGGGAGTGAACGTGATGGTGGCGCGCTGACTGTTGACCTGCTCCTTCGAAGGTTGCTTCTAATCATGTTGGAGTCACCACTGTGAAGGAACGGGTGTCAAGTGCCTCTAACACAAAGGGCGGCGGGCCACTTGGCGCGAGAACTTCTATTGCGCGATTCAGGATTGGTAGTTTCATCGAGCACTATGTTACTCCGTAGTTCAGTGTACCTTCGGTCGATGGCGCTGTAGTGTGTTTTTCTTGTTGCGCTGTATGTGGAAGTTGCCAATAGAGTAGGCAAATTGCTGCCAGCCGATTTTAATTTTATTAAAATGCTCCCAAAATGCGTTCTGCAATAAAAAATATAGTGATACAATTGAATGTTCGAACTTAAATACAGAAATCATTCAAGGTACATCTACTTACATTTAGTTTAATCATCATTTCATTAAGTGCAATCACCAATATTACTAACGAATATATCAAGTACTTCGAGGAAATACCTCGTGTATAATGTTTTAACTGTTTCTGAGCTTTATTTTGTGTTGTTAAATGCATAAAAAACTGTTTCTCCGGGCTGTTTAGCAATGGAAGTCCCGTTTGACCACAATGGGTACTGCTTTCAGTACGATGCAATGTGTCTATAATCTCAGTTTCTGCGATACGGTATCACGCTTTTACTTTACTGTAGCAGTTTCAGTACAAAGGGAATCTATGGGGTGACATTCCATTAGTATTATTTTAAGCAATTTTTTTAACTAAGTTACTTGACCACCTCATTGGCGCAGTGGTAACGTGCTCGAGTGCTGTTCACAGGCTCTCAGGTTCTCAGGTTATCAGATTCAATTACCGGGTCAGACCAAATATTTGTATGATTTTTAAATATTTGTTTCTGAATTTGGGTGTTTTATTTGTATTGTGTGTATGTTCTTACAAAAAAAGTAAATTATGTATTAATATCAGTTGTCTGGTGCCCAAACTATAAGCTCTGCTTCGATTGGGATTAGACAGCATTATGTGTTAGATGTCTAAATATTTTATCTTCAGGTGGCACTCATATCCCAGTTGCACTCGGTGATTAGAAACACCACCATCACCGAGGGTAAGCAACGATGGTGCGATCAGTACCTGGATGGGTGAGTGCTGGTGGCATACAACCATGAGCGTCTCCGTGATTCGAAGGTCGCGATAAGCAGTTGGTCCCGGCTGTTATGTTAGGAACAGTCGTGAAGTTTAGTTGGAGGCCTTTGGGGATTGGAATCATCCAATGGCAAAATTACGCACTCGGCCAGATGCATACTTCTGGCAGGGTGCGGGTTGGGGACTGGCAACAACAATAAATAAAAAGGGTTAAGGCCATAGCCTGCCATATTTGATCTAATCGTAGGAATTAATTAACAAATGAATATCATTTGCTTCGCTTACACTAAGTACACATCAAACAATTTGGAAAAGCTATTTGGACATATTGGATAGAGAAACCATGATTGGTGTCTCAGTTACATCCATTGCGGTACAAATAGACATTCAGAAATTAAATTTAGTACTGAAGAGATTTAAAACAACACTTGTATCTATCTATTAGCTGAGCCCCATGGCGATTCCCGCAGTAGTAGGTGAAGATAGGCTAAAGAAGTGGCTTAAGTTACTCTTCATGTCATCTGGTATCTGTCAGTGAAAATCCTGTCAAAATCAGTAAAGCCATTCAAGAGATTAGCCAGAACTAACAGACAGGCTGTTTTATTTTTGCAAAAATGTTATTTTGGTATATGTACCGTATAAACATGCACATGCATTTAGTAAAAAGCAGTTATTTCAATATTACAAATAGATTAGTACAATATAATACATTAGATTGTAAACTATTACTATATTTATCTATATATATATTGTAATTGATTACAATCAAATTTATTCGTATAGATGTAATGACCGATTGCATTTTAAGCAATATTCCTTTTAATCTCTACTAAATCTTGTCACACTAAACGATTTTTCAACACTAACTGTATCGTCGACATGTACACGTATAGCGGAATCACTAGTAAGATTTCCACGACTTATATCCTCTCATCACGTTTCAAAACTGACCATCTAATCAAATCCCAACAATACTGTACTATAATCACGTAAATAGTTGTTAGGTTTCATTATCCACATACATTTGTAACAGATACAAATCAAATTATTGAATTCTAAATCCATTTGTCATTCCTTATTTATCCCCTCGTGCGAAAGAGATAGAGAACGCCATTTTATTTTATAGGGAAGAGAGAGTGTTCAGCGAACTTGGAAGTCGTAGCAATGTGATAGTAGTGAGCCCAAACGTGAAGCCAAAGCAATTGTAATTCAATCCAATCACGGAATGTAATGATACCAATGGTATTATTTGATATAGGTTAGAGATTGAGAACATTTAAGTGCTTACCGAAGCTATCGTTCAAAAATTACGAATGTGCAGGGTGAAGCAGGATGAATTTAGTCAGTAATGGTTAGCAAACCTTCTATGCCTAACTGAGCCGTTTGAGAGTTAACGACTCTAAAAGAAAGAATAATATTATTTTATATATCTATTTTCGCTACGGCCACTTTTGGCTCGAAAATTTGACAGGGTTACATTGCGAATTGACAGTTTTATCTCAAATCTCGTAGCGAAACAGTACGCTGTAAGAGAAACAATGGCAGAATCAAAATTAGTGGTGTCCTAAAGAAAAACTAAAAGTTACGAACAGGCTTACGCCTATCACATATCTAAAATAAACTAGTAAATGTACTTACATACATGCTAAATACAAATCACTTATCAATAACAATAAGTGTTTCTAAATATTGTAATAAAGGATGCAAACAGATTGATAAAGTCTTGTAAAACTAGTTATATCAGAGACGTAATTAGCCTCAGCATAAAAGAAAATAGAATACTAAGATATACAATAAATAAACAAATGTGAGAACAGGAAACAAAGACACTGCACTGAGTACAATTAGTGGGCTCGGTGTGCAACAGTGTCGACTCAAAGAGTACATAGTTGAAATGTCATTCTGTTATAGTTTTCAGTGGGACTTTATTGGACACTATTAGCAAATGTCATATTTTAACTAATTGCATGTTATTACCCGACTACGAAATAAGGATGTATGTATATTTCTTTGGCACGCTCTAAAGCCCAAACAGTTTGTCGTATTTATATATGAGTGGTGTCAGTAAATTATTCTTAGTCGTGTGAGTGACACTGAAAAATTAAAATGAAACAAAATTAAGGATTTATGGCGCAAAAAAGTAATCTCAACAAAATATGTTTTCAAAATACATCGAGTATGGTGTATATAAAATGTATATAGCTTAAGCGTTTTATAAAAAAACTGAATTTAATAATATCTATAATCTATCTATAATTAAAATAAATTAAAATAATATCTTTGACTCGTTTTTTAAGAGAAGCCTGTGTTCAGCAGTGGGCTGATAGAGAATGATGATTAATGGTTCGGTAAATCAGATGCCAGGTTTTGCTTGCACTGGTCACATTCATATTAAAACATTCAACTCGTATTTAGGTTATTCTACAAGGTATTCATTTCAGGCTACCTTCAACTGAAATATTCTCAAACAGCTCGTGTTTTATATCCATCGCGTGTTTGCCAATATTATATTTGTACACGCTGCTTATGTTACATGTCACGCAACATCTAGCGTTATCACTTATAACTCGTTGGCAAATTTTCATATATATAGAATGTAACCACTTCACAGAACTCAGTTTCCTTCGATAAGTTCCTATAACGTCACTACTTACATTACTTACTCTATAAAGGGATGGTGGTATATCGTTATGGTTCATTAGTATCCGCTGTAGCAGCGAATATCATTCAGTAAGCATACTTTATTTTCTGATAAAATTACAGTGCTTCTAGAAATAAGAAAAATGCGGAATATCAAATTAAATCACACTGTTTGATCACAGCATGATTAAAGTTTACACTAAATACACAGTGCACAGTTTTCAAAAGCGGTTTGGTGTTATTTCTGCGAAAAGTCAAACGTTGTTTAAACTTCAATCATGTGAAGACTTGATCATTCAATGATACCTTGACTTATTTTAATATTCTAGTTAAATGACAGGACAAGATTTAATGGTTTATTAAACTATTTTCTACTTCCGTTAGCCCTTATATTTACTTGGGAGTAGTCATTGATAATGCCCTGGGATTTCACGAACACATAGACGTAAATTATACTTATTTGAAACGTTTAGACGTGTCCTAGATACTGAATGCCTAAAATTACTTTACTTTGCCCTCGTTCAGTCAGTTTTCACTTATTGCATCCCTATATGTGATAAAGTTCCGAATTCTACTTTGATTGGCCTTAACATAGCTCAAAGAGTTTTCTTAATGGTCTTTTTGGAAACCATATTCGCTTTCCTACGGCACTACTGTACCAAGAAACAGAAGTTTGAAACAGCACTCTTTGCTGACCTATACTTGAGTGGCAAACGCATGCAATAGGAATAACATACCATTATATTACCTAACATTCAGATCAAGTTGTACTTTTGTAAAAAAACGGTTTTTTAGTCATATAGAAAAGGAGCTGACGAGTCAACTGACTCCCAGATAGACCCAACTAAAGAGATAAATGAATTGAACGTTCACATTTAATGCATTGTTTATAGAACATCCCGTGCCCACTTCATTGGGCGTTAACCGCCCGCTTTTCTTTGACTTGATTTACAAATTCCATTATTTTTAATTGAATTTCTAGTTCAATCATTATAAAACATGGCATATGTCACTTCTGAGTAGTGTCACTTCCTGTTAGTGAAGGAGTTCTCAGGATTGGTTCAGTACGTTCGACTCCCACAACCATACATAGTTAACAACTTTACCTCTTTATAATCTTAGTATAGATCACTTTAACGAGGATAGGATAAAAATAATATCTTCAGAAACTTCTGACCCAGACTCACTAGAGCAACAACTTAAACTTCACCCAGCGTCCTGTACATACGCCTGAAGCTTATATAAATACAATTAGGCACAGTCCGAAATTTCATATGATGTTTGTAAATTAAGTGCCTCAGTAGGATGAACATTAACAAGTACTCAATCCTCGAAAGCCACTGAACTAATGATGGAGTGAAATATTAAGGAGGATCATAGGTCACTGGGGTTAGCGGGGTCATTGAGGTCAATGTGGATCACTTGTGCATTATCAAAGTTTTAGTTTGATGTTGTCAAATAGCTCGACGAGAGATCAGAGATTAGCACGGTATTAAGAGATTTAGTATTCAGTTAATTGTTGCTTTGAATTCTGTACATAATTTATTAGGGATTGCGTGTTTGTTGTTGCTGAAATTTGATATGTATGTGATTATAAAGCAGTGCCGTGTTTAGGAGTTTGAACACCAGATAATTTGTATTGTATTGGTAATATTGTAAATCGATAATTAATAAAACATCGAAAAACAAAAAAAAAATATGAAGTCATACAACTCATATATCAATGTATGGAATTTATTATGAAAAATTTCGGGAATTTTAAAACTAAAAATGTTGATTTTGCAAATAAATCAGATGTCCTAGGAAAAAAGTCACCTTTGAAGTCATGATTTCATATAATCATCATCATCATCATCATCATCATCATCATCAGCCCATCGCAGTTCACTGCTGGACATAGACCTTTCCAATTTCACGCCATTTAGTTCAATCTATGCCTTCTATAATAATAATACTACCTATCAATTATAACATAAAAATACATAAAATTTGGCAAATTAACATTATCAATAAAATTATATAATTCAGTTAGTTAAACTATGAAAAGCCAAGGGCGTAAGCAACCTCTAGTTGACATTTCTTTGTTTAACTCAAACAGATTTTGTAGATTTATCGTATACCAAATGCAGCCAAATCAGCGAACTGAAGGGCGTTTGGGCTGGAGAGTAAACGAAATAAGTGGCCAGACGTAATATTGAACTTAATAAATTGTATTTTCATTAAAGTAAGTAGAGTGTGAAAACCCACGCTACCGTACAGCGCTATTTGTACCACGTCTCCACCCGCCGGCCGTCGGCTGGGCCGCGAGCGAACGGTGACTCGCTGAATTTGATCAAGCCTCTGGTCTTTTTTTTTCTTTCTTTTTTTACGTGTTAAACCCCCTCGGGCCTTCACCCCACCGGGGTTTACGGCGGGGCGGTGCGTCGGAATCGAACCGACTAAAATCACACGGTGTGCCACTCTGCGCCTGAGACGGGAGGAATCCGGGAACCGCTTTCTTACGCCATCCGAAAGCCTCTTGTCTGCATCAAGGTCACTGATATTAAATATGCTATTTCTATGTAAAGCACTATTTTTAAACGTAGTTTCAATGCTCGCTGACTATTCGGATCAGAGGTGATTTTTCTTACATTGAAATAAATTTTGTTATCAAAATTAGATGGGTAAATGAAATTACTTTTTTCATACAGTTTAAAGTATTGAATATATTGGGGAGGAGGCGTTTATATTAAGCAAATAACAGTTCTTTAAAAGACCAATTTCTTGTGAAGTAAAAAAATTGCTTAAACATTAAACATTTCTCGTATACCAAATTTTCTTATATAACTTAGAAATGTTTCTAAATCGATTTTGCAGCAAGTATGTTATGTTGCCTACAAAGCCTTTACATACTAAAAATTTAATATTTTAACTAGAATTCAATATTTTAACTAGAAGCGTTTAATTAATTTAAGTTTAGATCGTACTGTGCTAGGCAGATTTAAAGCTAATAATGACAAAGATCAACTCTCTCCTATTTCAGAACATTAGTTTATACATTTTACATCCCCGGCTACGTTAGCCACAGTACACTAACCTCATTTGAAACTACTTCTGAATATCCTTAGAGAGTTTATTTTGATTTAGCTTTGAAATAACGTAAAGGATTTTTAGGAAAACCTTCTGAACTCTGGCATGTTTCATAAAGCATATATGTATGTCGTAAGAAGTACTTAGTATATCCTTTTTAATGAAAGTATTTTTATGGGCATGGCCAAGTAATGAAAAAATAATAATACCCAAACTAAGCACGTACAGAATATCTAAATGCTGTATTCGGTCAAGTTTGCTGAGAAATCTACCAATACCAAGTGTATTACGGTTTGCAAGAGTACACTACGTATGTGATACCCGAGTACACAGCAACAGGTTCATGGAATTAAATATCGTGAGATTCGAATTGATGTTTATTGAAACTGTCTTCCACTGTGCAAGGCAGTATGGTGATAGGAGTGTACACGCTGAAATATATCAATCAATCATCAGCCCATCGCAGTCCACTGCTGGACATAGGCCTCTCCAATTTCACGCCACTTAGTTCGATCTATGGCTTCTCGCATCCAGCTCCTGCCAGCCGTCTTGCGCAAATCATCGCTCCACCTGGCTTGTGGACGTCCTACACTACGTTTGCCGAGACGCGGTCTCCACTCAAGAACTCGTTTACCCCAACGGTTATCGGTTCTTCGGCAAATGTGGCCAGCCCACTGCCACTTCAGCTTGCTAATCCTGTGGGCTANGTTGGTGATCGCAGGGCGTAACTTGTTGCACCGGTGACGCTGCTGCCCATCACCGGCCTATTGTATTTAGTTACGCCTTTCAACTTTCGCAATTCAAAAGACACTAATGTTACATTACCCTTCGAGTGTTCTCTCAGCATCATAAGGCAGGATTAGGGGTCAAGTTACCTCATTCACTCAGCTGAAGTCAGAAAATTTTATCAAATTAAGTAGTATAAAAAATAAGTATTAATACATTTTTAACAATAGTTTTGAGTGAGGCTGAAATATCACTCCGGTCGAGCCTACGTGCCGAAGCATAAAAACAATATTTGTTTCACATAAGACGTAGATAAAAAAAACATAACGTGCTCAAACATTTAGAATATAATGTTAAGACTATTATGCTGGGATAGGTGTCCAATGTGTCCGGTGGCGAGAGCAGTTTTACCGCGGTCGCGACCTTCTGCGAGGAAGTCATCTCGCAGAAGGAGGCGGTGGAGAAGGCCCGGGAGGACGATCTCGGACCCGATCTGCCGCCGGCGAACCGGGCGGCGGAGGCGCGCCTACCAGCGCCTCGTGCCGCCCTGAGTGTGGCCGCGGATGGGCGGGACGGGTTTTCCCCCCCATCCGCTACATAGGCCTCCCGCTTAGTGGGTAGTCTGGCGAGTCAGCCAGGAGTCCCACACAAAGTGAACCCCCTGTCCCCGCGGGGGGGGGGGGGAGCGAAGTGGGTAAAGGCATGCCACCACGTAAAAAAAAAAAGGTGTCCCATGTGTTATGTATTAGTTACATTTTGTCATATCCTCTTTGTTCATCTCGTTTAAAGACTCATTTCAAACTCCTGATAGTGTTAATAAGATTTTTATTTGGTAAATATTCTTTATGGAGTAATTTAATTACAGATAGTATTATTTTTGCTTGTAATCCATTCCTTGAATTTAGTATTATAATCATATATTGTCCTATGTATACTGGAATAAATAATGTTTCTTTCTTTATTTTACTACATATCTCATATAAATAGTTGTTCCAAAATGTTCTCAATGTGATGTTTATATAACCGTAAAACTAGGTTGCGACTAAATTGCGCGGTGTGTATAAAGGTTAATTGCTTTAGCCACACTATGCTTACGTATCCTCTAATGCAGGCTACTTGATTTATATTAAATATCAAATTTATGACGTAGTTAACGAAGAAAATTAAAAACAAATTTCATTTAAAACACGTGAAGTCAACAGTTTCATTGTTGTTTTCAACCGACTTTAAAAAAGGAATAGGTTATCGATTAATATCGGCTGGCTTAACCGATATTGATGAGTTTTTTTATTTAAAAGATTATAAGACTAACAGTTCCTTGTTAATCAACAATTATAAATAAGGTAATATATGTAATGAAATGGTGTTTCGTTAATTTAAATTTGCCGCGCTTTGCGCGTTTATTAGTTGTTGTGGCGCTTAGAGCGGCATGACGCTTGATTTAATGGCGGATGATGTTGACATTTATTTCTGTAATTTCTTTGTTAAAGCTGGTAGAAAGATAAACAAAAGCATATATTTGAGGAATCAATATTAGTGAACTTTAAATGTCGTTTCTTTGTATTTTTCAGGTGAGTTAAAAGTATAATTGTCATAGTTGATCAATAATTGGAATCATTCCATCATTCATCGNGGTAGGGTGTGATAAATAAAATAAACTTTTGTATTTTTGAGAGAAACAATTTGTGGTTTATTTTTGAAAATCCTTAATAATATATCTTATATGTTTTAATATCCTGAATTAGGATGGACATCAACATAGTAATTAGACGACATCATAAACGTTTATTTTCTAAAGCATTTCTAAGAGGAGGAGGTGTGTTTATAGATTATACTTCACAGTCACATGGGACAACGCTTTATTTATTTATTTTATTTATTTAAAAACTTTATGCATTAAATCTGTACATCGGCGGACTTAATGCCCATAGCATTCTCTTCCAGTCAACCTTCGGGTGGTGTAGAAATGTTGTAAGGTAGGTGCACAGAGGTTTCATATTACACTAATATAACACTACATTCACATCACAAATACATATATAAACATACATATATTAAAGCTACTAACATATATACATACACATATACATCACATAAATACACTATGAATACAGGAATATGGGATGTGTTATGGATAAGATATTTCTCCAGTTCATTTAGAAGGAGCTCATGTACTTTCTTTTTACATGTAAAACGGGTTGTTGATTTCCTGATTTCAAGCGGGCGCGCGGGAGTACTGCTTGCACAAAGAACAAGCTGCTCACAACAAGTCGAAGTTATGGGAGGGACAAGAGAGAGGTAGATTATTAACTAAGCGAACATTTCTATCGTGCTAGTGTAGTGTGTTAGAGCATAGATACTGAAAGTTTTACACAAATTTAGACGTGAAAAACGTAACGGAAAGCCCACTTATTTAATTACACCTGTCTTTCAGATAGCCAGGTATTACAAGACTGTTGGATATGTATTATTAATCATTATCATCATCATCATCATCAGCCTATCGCAGTCCACTGCTGGACATAGGCCTCTCCAATTTCACGCCACTTAGTTCGATCTATGGCTTCTCGCATCCAGCTCCTGCCAGCCGTCTTGCACAAATCATCGCTCCACCTGGCTTGTGGACGTCCTACACTACGTTTGCCGAGACGCGGTCTCCACTCAAGAACTCGTTTACCCCAACGGTTATCGGTTCTTCGGCAAATGTGGCCAGCCCACTGCCACTTCAGCTTGCTAATCCTGTGGGCTACGTCGATGACCCTGGTTCTTTGTCGGATCACCTCGTTTCTAATGCGATCCCTTAGAGAAACGCCGAGCATATACCTCTCCATTGCACGCTGAGCGACTTTAAACTTATGGACCAGTCGAACCGTAAGTGTCCACGTTTCGGCTCCGTAAGTCATTACGGGTAGGACGCACGCATTGAAGACTTTCGTCTTTAGGCACTGTGGGATCGATGATGAGAAGACCCGACGAAGTTTCCCAAACGCTGCCCAACCCAGCTGGATTCTTCTGTTCACCTCGTCCTCAAAGCTGTTTCTACCTAACTGCAAAGCCTGCCCGAGGTATACATATTTTTGAACAACTTCGAGAACGGCACCGTGTACCGCAACCGGTTCCGGTAGTACATGTTCATTGAACATGACCTTGGTCTTGTCGAAGTTCATCCGTAGGCCGATGCGCACAGACGAGTCAGCCAGGTCGTTCAGCATCTGTTGTAGGTCCTGCAACGTCTCTGCCATGATGACGATGTCATCTGCAAATCGCAAGTGAGAGATGTATTCGCCATTGATGTTGATACCGCGCCTTTTCCAGTGCAGCGTCTTAAACAGGTCCTCCATTGCATTAGTGAATAATTTCGGGGATATAACGTCCCCTTGCCTCACTCCTCGATGCAATGGTATGGGTCTTGTATGCTGATCCTGTACTTGGACGGACATAGTAGCGGCTTTGTAGAGACATCTCAACACTCGGACGTACCGCCAATCTACTTGGCAACGCTGCAGGGACTCCAGAACAGACCAGATCTCAATCGAGTCAAAGGCCTTTTCATAGTCCACAAATGCTAGACACAGGGGCTGATTATACTCTTCGGTCTTCTGTATTATCTGCCGCACTGTGTGGATGTGGTCTATGGTGCCATATCCGCTCCGAAACCCAGCCTGCTCCGGTGGCTGGTATTCGTCGAGTCTTCGCGCAAGACGGTTCGTGATGACTCTTGAAAACAGCTTTTAGACGTGGCCGAGGGAAATGGGCCGATAGTTCCTCAACATGGTTTTATTTCCCTTTTTGAAGAACAGGACGACCACACTCCTACTCCACGCCTCTGGAGTCCTCCCTTCGAACAGGACAGCGTTGAAAAGCTTTTGGAGCGCCTTTAATACGGGTTTACCTCCAGCCTTTAACAGCTCTGTAGTAACGCCATCCTCTCCAGGGGCTTTTCCATTTTTCAGCTGTCCAAGAGCCATCCCGATTTCGTCAATGCTGACTTCTGGCAGATCTTCGGTGAAGTGGCGTGTTAATTTGGCTTTGGTATTATTAATGCGGAACCTTATTCATAAGAGTAAGTTTTGAACTCTTAAAGTAATATAACCCAACTGAGTTCCAGGCTCTCTAAATAATTGCACATATATCGTATCAATACACTCTGCACACGGTAATCAATACATTTTTATTCCGGAGCCGTGCCGCTCGCAAAACAAAAAGTTTCTATGACTATATATTTAGGGCGGAACATTTTAATCCGGATAAACTTACCTTGGCGGTCGTAGTGGGTATAATTCGGCCGCAGAATCACCCGTCCATCATGACAAAAACGTTGGACCGAGGGCCGAAGGCTACGCGCACGAGTAATGTGGCTTCTGGGGCCCGTAAGGCAGGGTTGCTGCGCAATTCTGTACTACTGTAGTTAAAATATATATTTTGTTGTTTCGTTATTGCATATTGGAGCAGATTGAGTTTTGCGAGAACTTGTATCCTTTTGTACAGTGAATATTTGTTTATATCATCTAAAGTAACCTATAGCTTATAAACAATTTAAGGAACGAACGAACGTGACGACTTAAGCTTTGGTCATCACTTCAAACTGAAATTTCAAATATTGTGTTGGAAGCCTTTGCTGCTCAAGCTAAATTATAACATTGGAAAACGTTTATCATAAGACATAATGTTTTTATAATATCCACGCAAAGTACTAATTAAATAATAATATAAGTGGCTCTGAACGAAAACGGACTGACTACTAACACCAGCGATCATCAGCTCTCGTATATCACTATCACTACCGCAATTATGTCTTCCTCTTCTCATGTTTACTTGACTGCTAAACCTTAAACACTTACGAAGAAGAAACATTTAAAAGTTTAGTGCAAAGGTAAGAACACAGTTTTCCGAATTTAATGTGATTTTTCGTGTTACTACTTAGTTTTATTTTCATTCGTCATCATCATCATCAGCCTATCGCAGTCCACCGCTGGGCATAAGCCTCTCCAGCTTCACGCCATCTGGTCGATTTTCAGCTAGAATAATTTAATATCTTAACAAATAGGTTTGAAGTAACACAGTAATAAAAAAACATGAATTTCTTTCAAAGAATAAAATATTATCGAAAATAAACCCCTTGTATGAAGTTATTGAAGAAATAAATAACATACTAATTGTAATAAAGGTAACACAGAAATGTATATTTCATACTTGTATATAAAATAAGTCATGGATAAAATTAGTTGGAAATATATAATATAATAGAGGTACCGACTGCTTCATCTATATTAATTGTTCCAATTAAGGACAGCCTACTCACATCCTATTCACTGTCAAAGTGGAGTACTTATTATTTACTTTGAGTAAACTAGTACGCATAAGTTGTTTTGAAGCTTCTAAAGATCTTCTGGTAAGCTGGTGGAGCCGCCTAACGCGCTGCTTCAGGCAAGACAGTGAAGTTGTCATTTAACTTCGAAAATATGAGATTGCTTTAATTTAAATATTTCATTAGTTTTCACTGCTTAATTATCTTCATAATTACATAAAATTTGATATGCAAACATTGAAGGGCTTGAGAACTCGCCCCGCACCGCCTTGTGCTTTGATTTAGATTAAACAACTATCGCGTGAGACTATTTGTTACTTTCTCGTGAAATTTTTCATTATCGATCCTAATCTGTAAAAAACCAAAACATTTAAAAATTTAAGTACAAGCTACGCAATTAAAATATTTTGAGTTAAATGTCGTTTCTATATTTAACAATGTTTAATATGAGTTCGAAGGTTTGTAAATAATCCACACCAATTCATACTAAACTAATAATATTATAATTTTGCTGCAACGAATGACATACACGGCGGCGGAGTCGCGGACACACGAAGCCATTTAATTTAAAAAAACAGTAGATGTTGTCACGTGATCTAGTCATTGATAAGAATATATTCAAATAGTCTTAATACTTGTGGATCTTAAAAATGCTTAATCAAACTCCATTTGTTGTTTTTGCAATCTTTAGCTACAAGATAACACAAAATTTGAATTGAAGATATCTCAGAATTATGAAACAATCACTAACATTAAAATGTATTTATAACTACCATTTTTCTCGAATTCATAAATTATTGACAAATATCTTGATTTTAATAATTTTTTTTAGTCACTTTGTTACTGAAGTGTGTCTCTAACATTTGTAGGAGTTGAATGAATGATTTTGACTTCACGTTTGGCCTAGTGGCTTAAGCGGTCGCCACGCCGCTTTCTTCTGCGCCGAGTGTTATGGGTTCAAATCCCACATAGGAAAATTTTATGTAATCTGCAAATCGTTTGTCTGAGTCTGGGTGTTATTTATGCCAGTCTAATGTGACACAGAATATACAAATATTAATAGGGTAAAGATGTCTTTAAAAAAAAAGTAGCCTTGGTCGGTGACTAGCTTCATAGGAAGCGCAATTACTGTATCTAAGTACAACCAACATTGCGGTTATCGAGTGCGCCGATGGTCGTGGTCAAGGTTTAGTGTTATGTGCGTAGTTCCAGAGATATGCTATTTACTACTCGGTAAGGAGAAGAAAGTCACTAGCGATATTTAATTAAGTTAAATTGAAATATACGAAAAAAACAGTACTCCTAACTCATTCAAAATAGAAGAAATACCAGGCATTAAAATTAAAATTGACCTTTATAACATTTGTACAGGTAAAATTCAAAAAGGTATAGTCTCATCAAATATAAAAAATGAATTTTGTGACAATAAAAAAGGTCTGTTTAAATGCTGTAAAGTTTCGCCAATTCGCTGTTAGATAGACCACCAGAATATTAAAAGAACAATTTTTTAACGATTACTTAAGGCAAATTATTGAGCACCTGTGCTAAATCGGGCAGTTTCCGAGAACCAGCTTCACACACTGCAAACCAATAGTAAAAATTATTTCACTTCAATATGTGTAATAAACCGATAAAAAACCAATTTGCATACCAATGACTGCCTCTGTGGCGCAGTGGTAGCGAATGCGACTGCTGTGCTAGAGGTCTCGGGTTCGATTCCTGAGTTGGACCAAATGTTTTTATGATCTGCAAATATTTATTTCGGAGTTTGGGTGTTTTCTATGTATTATTGTATGTATTAACAAAAAAGTGTATAAGTATTAATATCAGTTGTCTAGTACCCATAATAAAAGCTCTGCTGAGTTTGGGACTAGATAGGCGTTGTGTGTTAAAATGTCTAAACATATTTATTATTATTATTTATTATTATATTGTTATTGGTGTGATACAAATAACAATACGGTTTTTTGGTACCAGAATTTTATCTGGAGGTTTCTATAGATATAAATTAACGTTTTCATAGACTATGTGCAACTAGCACCATGTTCCCAGTTTTGTGGCGGTCTCACTCACCTACCATCTCGATAACAGCTTGACGTGGCCGCATTTTAAGAGCAAAGTTCAGCTGACAAAAATCTAGTTAACTTGTCTGTTTTAATTTTTTTTTATAATATTTTACCTCTTGTTAAACTTGCAGAAGAAACCATTTTCTTAAACCAAGTAATATTTTCCATCTGTTGCGTGTGAACTTTAACTTTCTAAGCAAAGTACATGTAATATCAACCCTATAATGTAAGATCAGTATATAAAAATACATTCTTTAGAACTTATTGAAATTAATACCATTGTTGTTACGATTCTATTATAGATGTACTGGGCATTCAAATAATTTGTACAACAACGACACGAGAAAAGTCTTGAAAGTAGATAAAATATATTTAGTGAATGTAATTTTACGCCGCAGAGTTTTTATAGAACGCACCTTTCTTGATAGGCACTCCAAATGAATACGGTTGCCACTAATACAGACTGTAAATAGGTTTAGACCCTTTATCGGTGGACCTGAAAATTGTATTTATTAAAGTGCCTTTGTATACATATACCTTTACTTTGCGATAAAAAAATCTCCGCATGTTGTCAACTTTAGTAGTCTGTGTAAAGTGTTTTAAATCTAGTTAAAACCAAACATTCATGAGTTTTCTGCGATATATTTTGGTATCGGCTGTTAACCAATTTTCCGTGTGAACCACGTATGTTCGAAATATGTGTCATGGCACGGCATTATACTTCTGAAAGGTAGGTCTTAGAATTTTGTTGAGATACAAAAGTTATATAATACAGAGATTAAATAATTTGTATTTTAGTATTATCATTATGTCAATAAATAAATCATTATTATCACAATCGCAGAGTCTACAAAGTGACAGTTTGGGATGTTATCCTTCCGACAGGGATTTGTCAATATAGCTGTTTTTAGTAGTACCTGCATGCTTGAAAGGTCTAGCTACCAAAATCCCTTATTGAGTCACATCTGTAACCACTGCGAATTCAGGTACTTGGGAGGTCCGGTTCTCTTAATAAATGCTGATCCCGGATTAACCTTATGTTAAGTGAAGTATGAAATAGTATGTAGTTTTTGTCAGGTTGATTACAACCCACCGCCCACCGGAAACCTGTGGGCGTTGCGAAAATATATTTTTGCTACAGAACCATTGATCTGGGAATTGGATAAGTTTATTAATATTCTGCTACATAACCAGTAAATATTTAGACATTGTCTTGTGGTAAACGCAACGTTACATTATAAAGAGAATTAATTCAAAGTTTGGCCTGAATATGAACCTGTCATATTTATATGATGTTCTCATTAATACGCGAGCCAAACGGCTGCGATAACAGTTTATAGAGCTCATGTTCACTCACTAACGATCGAAGTTGGACATTTCAAAAGCTAACGTATGAAAATTTTAATTTTAAAACATTGAACGTTCAAATTCTGTTCCTGAAAATCCTCAAATAGGCGACGAGCGATTGGCTAGCTTCCGAACAGTAACGGGAACTTCATGTTAACTTCTCAGTAAGCGATCTATTTTATCGATTTATCGGGTTATGGTCAAGTTTTCGCGCGGATAACACTTGTTTTTGCTATATCGGACTCGAACCGACTAAAACCGCACGCCGTCTCATATACTAGAAGTCGAGGAACCAAATACACCTTAGAATGGAAAACCCTGGAGCCCAGATGTACCTCGGGCCACCTACGGTTTGTAGATGGCCACCTCCTGTGTGATGGCTAGTCCCTATGTTCCCATTGCTGTCCCCAATAAGGGACGCGCGCGGTTCGCAGCGCTCGTCACCCTCACTTGTCTACCCCAGGCTTGCGCTTATGGAGAACTGAGATAGTTTTGCGGACCTCAGTGCGGCCTGTACTTGTACCTGGAGGTCCTCAACCCGAAGTCGGCAGCGTCACCTTGTGGATGGATTAAAGTCATACGCGGCTACCACACTGTGTCGGCCGAAGCGGTGTGAGCCTTGGTCGAAACTCCTCCGTGGGATTTGGAGGTGGAAGTGCTCGCTGAAGTTTAGCGGCAGACGGGTGACTTCCAGGTGAAGAACGGCTCTCGCCCTCCGACCGAAGCGGTGTGCCTGAGGCGTGAAGCTGCTTGTCAGCCACGCTACGATGATTTGCTGGTCTTTAGCTTTGCCACCATTGAGGCTCTTCAGCCGTTCATCCTCGAGTGGGCGGGACGGCAGCACAGCAGCCTTTCCTTTTGAGTAACGCAGGTCCTTTCCGAGCACGGTTGCTTCGAGAAGTACGTGCACTTTGAGGGAATTAAGTCCCGCCTGCCGCCACTGTGACTGAGAAGGACGGCGGAAGAGGCGTGCTTATCAGCGCCTCGTACGACCCTGAGTGTAGCCACGGATGAATGAGACGGGATTTCCCATTCATCCGTTTCATTGGTCAGCCGCGAGGAAGCAGCGAACGCGTTTGCTGTACTTGTGTGAAGTATGGACAGGCGCTGGGAGGTGTCCGGATGCAGCTCTTATTATGACTAATAAGAGCTGCACCCGCATCCCTCTGACAAGTGTGTGGCACATAAAATGGCACACCGTGTGGCTTTAGTTGATCCGATTCCGACTCATCAACCCACCGCAAACCCATTTTCAAAAACTCATAAACATAAGCTACTCATAGTAATGGTCTTTTCAATGTCATTGAACATAGGACAGTACTGTTTGCAAAATGTGAAAATAAAGACAATAATGTACTGCAAATAAATAGTGGCGTTGTTAATTGGCTCATTACCAAATCAATACGATAGAACTTAAAACTAAAATGATAAAGTTTTAAGCTTATAGACGACTACAACTCTCTATCTAAATATAATTTATACCCATAGTAAGGTAGAAAAACTAAGTAAGTTAAAATGTTTAACTTTAGAAAAAATAGCTGAAAACCATTTTTTTTTAAATTAAACATTTTAACGCTTGCATGCATGCATTAGGCAACTCTCTGTTTTTGTCAAACAACATCCTCAATATTTTGATCTCGAATTAAAGATATTATATCTAGAAATGTTCACAAAATCTATCAACCAAGAAGCAATCTAGAACTACACAAAAGCAACTCCTATATAACTGCCATTAAAGTATATAACAAATTAGTAAATATATTCAAAGATCACCCTTTGTAAGTATTTAAAACTAAACTAACCAAAATAGCTTTCTTGAAAAATGATTTTCTTTCTATGGATTACTGCCCTCTGCAAACGAGTAGGTGTATTGCCTGATGGAAAGCGATTACCACCGCCCATGAATAGCTGCATCACCAGCGAGTGACATCACCACCAGCGAGATTCAGCGAGTGATGCGTGCTGGAGCCACGCTTCAGCAAGCTTCGCTCGCTGAATCTTGTAGCCCTGGGAGCTGGTAGGTAGATTAAAAATGTCCCATTAAATAAGGTGGATTTGGTTCGCAATCTGGGGGTCTTATTGGATCCCTGTCTGCACTTTGACAAGCACATTGATAATGTAATAAACAAACCTTGTCGTATGTGTGGCTTTGGCGTACGATCCTCCGTTGACTTTTTGCGACCCTCCGCACAATTATTGTTGTATAAAACACTCATACGGTCTCAATGGGAATTTGCTATACCTGTTTGGAACCCTATCTACACGAATTATTCTTACAGATTGGAATTGGTACAATTTTTTTTTTTCGCTCAGATTTTTATGGGTGCAAAGGATCTAGATTACCTTATTCTGAGTTGTCAAATAATTTAAATCTTACACACTTAATTTTAATTGAAATATATTTTATTATAACTTTAAATTTAAGAAAGGGAGGAAAGATATCTGTCAAATAATTCCTATGATCACAGACGCTTTGTAAAGATTGTTTCTCTTGTCTGTAGAGATTTGATTACCCTGCTCAGTAGGAAACATACTACAATGATGGCAATCTCATAGCGTTTCTTTAGTCACTGTTCAGTGGATACTGTCAAATCATCATAGAAACAACATAAATAGGTAAAGTTATATGAACGCAACTAGAAATAAAGAGACAAGATAAGATACAGATATCTGTGCTATTGTTTATTCTGTATCCAAAATTTAATTTTTTTAATGATATTTCAGTTTCAGTAAGTTTCAGTTTGAATGCTCTGCGTATTTTTGACTTAAAGACTTTTTTCGAAATGTTTCAAGTTATATTGTACAGTTGATTAACAAAAACAAATAAAACTGCTAGGTAAAAGTATGTATTTGAAACAGATCTATATTTGCGTAGACAAATATAACAATGTGGCGAAAGCGAAGGCGAAATTTCACAAGATTTATTAGATTGAAACTCCGCTTATCTTACAAATACGTACACGTTTATATCTACTGCAAATATTCATTTAAAAGAGACGAGATAGGCCCGGCTGTATAACGCGGAATTGAGGAAAGACTCACCAAATAGAATACAACTGAAGTACGTACAAGATAAAAGTATGGAGGGATTGATACAAATCAGTTTCTGTACGTGCTACCGCCAGATAAACTCCGGAGATTTTCTCTTAAATTAAATATTTAGAAACATGCAACGCGTCGGGAACTTGATCAAATGTTATGGAAATATCTGTTCTATCAACCGGCGGGCTCAACTTCACTCACATTCAGTTCCTTTACTTAATATTATTCAACTTCGAAATAAGATATACCACTTTTACGATTAATTAAATGTGTTATTCACTCATGTTCTGTTTTACTTTATTAAACAGTATTCCATTCCAACAGTAGTCATTGTATAGTTTTGTATAATATGATACCTGAAAAAGGGCCAATGAAGTGAATTAGGACCCAACGAGTATGCTTGCAGCGATTGATGAATGGGTACAAAGCAAAAGGTGATCAGTTTGCGGGACCGTAGTAGGTGGAGACCAATTGACTTAGCCTACTCCTCAATGAATTAGGCGTGATTCTAGGTGTGTATGATACCACTTAATTTTACACTAAAGAGTCGCGTAAATGTATAACAACGACAGTTTATTTAATTGACAACATGACTTATGTTCAACAATCACAATTAATTGCGCAATCATCATATTGTATATTTTAATTAACGTGACTTAATTATTTATTTCCCGTTTGTTTATTCCGACGTGTGTAATTGTGCAAGGAGTAACGTAAAGGTAGATTTATTTTATTGTTAGATACATTGAGATACGTTGATATCGTGGTTTTAGTAGATTCATCGGAACTTCCCCCAGTTGCATCAGTTTTACTCTCATTGTACTACTAATTTAACTGTTTCAATTGTCTCAACTACTATCCAAAATGATTACATTGCCTAAGTATAGATTTGAGCTTAACCAAAAATAGCCAATATCCTACACGAGTATTGGCTGGTAGAACGTAGAATTGAGAGAAAAGTAGTGTAATGGTAGTGCTTCATTTATAATGATGCCTTAAATTTAAACCTCAGCAAATACACGTAAATGCTTTTGAGCGAATAACTAATTACGAAATAAAGCTTCCATAACAATAAATAACACTTAGACATGAAGCGTAATACATTTTTATCTTGAGTTTTACGCTTTACCGCTTTTAATTTCAGACACAATAAAGTGAAAAAGGGTAAAATGTTAATTAAAATTCTCCTTGAGTTGACCTTCATCAACAAGAACTTACACAAAATAATGAAGGCGCGTTAATAATTCCGATACTTACCAATAGAACCAATATTTGAGCAAATAAATGATGGCTATAAAACATTGAGTATCTGAACGTAGATCAACATTTTCGTTTACGCCTACAAATTACGGGGCAAGACATGAATATTTTAGGCTCGTTACACACCAAGCTATAACCATCTCGTCTAGGTACGCAAAATAAAAATACTTGCTTGCCTCGCTTGCGGGCGAAGATAAGGTAGTAAAAAGAAAATCTTTATGCCCATGTTTGACTAATAAAGTTAATAGAAGTGGAAGTTATTCGTTATTTAGCTGCGAACAACTCGGTTCATTTTCTTTATTACGAGTTTGAGTGGTAGTAAAAATATATATTTAAATCGCCTGCGGTTTGGCCATAAGCACGTGTATAGTGACGAATAAATTTAGCGTTAACTAGGCGGCTTTAAACACACAGTGCTTGTTTAGTGTGCTTCCAACAGTTCGCTTTAGGATAATATTTGAATAGTACTGGTTTGGTGAAATCGAAATACGCAAACTCTCCTTGTACCTCGTCACATTCTAGCGGACACTGTCACCCTGGTACGACGTTATGTATGAGGCGCAATAACGTTCGACTGGGCAACAATAGTGCCTCCACCGCCGTCTTAACAAGGCTGCGGTGGAAGACTGCATCAATGTCTACGGTGAGGTTATTTATTTCTATTTCATATAGTGTGGTCTATGATGTCTAAATCCTATAATACTTAAATTGGATTGCCACTAAAGTGCACAAGAAATATAACACACAAAAATAGCATTGGATCGTATTTATGTGGAGTAACTCTTAGAATAAACAATGCTACGCCGTTGTAACAAGAAATCAAACACTTTAGTAGTAGTAGTAGTTTTCAATGATAATACAAATAAAGAACAAAAGATACAACGGTAGTAGATGTCTCGCTCTCTATTGTAATATGAATTTAATTGGCTACCATTGTTCAATTCCTATACAATGAACTTATTATAAGTATTGTCAATATTGATAATATTAATGATTTTTACAACGACCAATTTCAGGCTCGTAATTAAAATATACAATTGGTAGTACATGGCAATATGACATTAATTTTGTTTTTTAATTAACTTTAATAATAGTTTATGTTTGAAATTTAAATAATGATTTCAGTAATATTTAAGTATTCGATGTCATTTTGTTTGCTCATAGTTTCGATCGTACCACAAGTCGCGTTAGAATCTAAAAATATACTTACTATAACTTATTTATTTAGTTATACAGACGCTTATTATATATTTGTATATATACATACTAAAAAGGTTATGCTTACACTCATTGACATTACTTATAAGAAAACACAGCTCGCTTTCGTTATACTACTATACATATACCTTGATAAAATTAACAACAAACGTGGTCAGTACTTATGGTTTAAGTTTCAGAGAAAGTAACATTTATATTACTACGAAACTAGCCCACAATCTTGTACAAAAAATTTGTTCTTCTACAGCTTTCGTTTGCTGATTTGTACACACATAGGAGAGGAATTGGGTCCAATCATGCTTTTATAAATAGGAGGGTAAACCGTAATGTGAAACTGGGGATAATGGATTGTAACTCTCTTTTGGAACTTGATAGCTTTATTGTTTATTGTTCGAAAAATACTTTAAAGCTTTCTATGACGGATGAGTAAAGTTTATTACATATTACTCTTTGTTCAACTGAGTGACATACTCTAGGTGCAATACTTCCAAGGTGAAATGAGGATACCCAAAAATGTATTTCATTCACCAGGGTGATCACACGGCGATCGTAGTGGAATATATTCATCATAAGCGATGCAATAGGTACGATGTCAATATATCTGTCATAATATTTGTTTGAGTACAGGTATGAAACGTCTATTACAATATGATATTTGGAACAGAATTCATAGTTGCAGTTAGGAATACACAATTTCCAGAATTTAGAAGCAAAGCGGAACCCAAGAATAACACAGTTGGATGCGCTCTGATTCAATCGGCAAGTACCGTTATCCTGTTATACGATGAACCGGACCTGCTGGCCGATTTAGAGAATATCACACCGACATCATATCTGATATTACACATCTACGAATCACGTGCTTACCATAAAAAGTAGTGAAATAGATTAGATACATACTTTGTTGCATTTTCTTTGTATATAACTGCATAAATTACTTTACTCAGCCTGATGCATGAGTAGAATTCAAGAGTGGGGAACAACAATATTAGTTGCGAAAACAGACGATGCAGCATGGTGACCCAAACTATGGCGGCTTAGTGAGATGCTTTTTCACGCCCCGCTTAAGAGATCTGGAATCATTGTGGGAAAAAACACTGGTACTGGCAGTGAGTTCCAGCGATTGACAGCCGAAACGTTTAGTTTTATTTCTACCACTTCGAAAGAGTGTCTTCCTATCCGAGTACATGCAAAACTCGCTTAACATCCTAGTTTTTTACCGTGTAAAAGTATCTAGGCAAGTTCAGTGTAAAAGTTGTGATTGAAGAACCCGCACTAGATAGTCAGCTCGATCAGAGTAAGGAGGAGGAGCCTCATGTTTTTATGGGCAGTGATGTTCACCATTAGGTACCTTATTCCATATGTAGAAACACCGCCGTATTCCATACTCCGGGCTGCGGTCAAGAGTTTCTTGTAAGAAAAATCCAACTGCAGTCCGAACCGGGCGTCGTATCCGAGCCCTTTCGACCGAAGACCGAGATCGGCAGTCGCTTACGCTAGCTGCTAGACAAACGAGGCAGTTTAAAGATATAACCGCTTCCACCTCTCTACCAATCTTTGGAGATTTAATTGCTTATTACAAGGAGTGAAATTGGGTACTCAAAAAGCAAACAGCTATAGTTTCTCACTTAGTTATGCTTAAACCCATAGCCAAAAGGTGGAACATATTTCATCTACTATTTTTGCAGGTATTTCTTAAGTTTTGATTACATTGTTTCATCGTTTGGAAAGACGCCATTCTCTTTAAACGAAAGCCATAATCTTACGGTTTCTTTGATCACCTGGTATTAGATCCGATAATATTCATCTAGGAATACTCGAAGTTCGAAGGAAATCTTATATGAATGCCAATAGTCGCTAAAGAATTGCGCAATATAATCTACACCACTCAACAAAAATAACTTTCTGTCAATTAAGTCATCTGTGCCTTTTGTGTTTGTGTGTATATTTTCAAAAATAATCTTAAAAAGCACATCAATTATTTAAATCCTCAGGGATCAAACTTGGTGATAATAGGAATATCTCTAGAGCACATCCTTCCATACAAAACTAAATGAATTTAAGTCAAAGAGTAAAATCGCTTTAAGATTATTGTGTTTGGTTGGTTAACTCAAATATATATTTAAGATGGGTGGAATTTATTTATTAGACGATAAATACTAAATATATATATACTAAATATAATAGATTATAGTCGATTTACTTTCCACACTGACGTAATAGAAAGTGCCTTTCCATGATAGTTGTAGTGATGTTCTACAACGTACTAATCACAGTTCTACAAATACAGATATGAGAAACATAGGTGTACAAATATAGAAAACCTAATATAGGCGGACGAAATACCTCCATTTTTTAGAAGTCTATAAAAAATGTATGTCTTCTTTTTCAATCAACCTATTTATCTCACCCCCATAACTCGAGCATATAATAACATATTTAGAAATCCAATTAATAAACACGGGCTAATCCTCAGACATTACTTCAGCAATATTTTTGCCAACCGTACATTTTGTATAGTTTAATGACGTACTCAATATAGTTAAGTTTTAAGTTCAAGTTACATGATATATTAGATTGCAGTGCTACTAAATGCTTTGCCTACTTTGTTTTTATTATTGTTTTTATGATTACATTAAAATTCAAATGAGAAAAAAAAATTGTTGTTGGTAGGTATAGTATTTAAAAAATGCAGCAATACTTCTTAAAGAAGGAATTGGATTTTTTAGGTGAAATTTCATTCAACCTAAAAAACAAACCACAATCTTTTGCCCCCAGCCAACCTCACCTGCACGCCGTGCACCCTGCTAGATAACAAACGAGGCTCTGGCGACCGACCGATGGCGGTATATCCATCCCAAAAGGCGTAACTAAATACAATAGGCCAGTGATGGGCAGCAGCGTCACCGGTGCCATAAGTTACGCCCTGCGATCACCAACCCTCCATGAGTAAGCAACAGAAGCCACGGCCCCCAGTTCCCGGTAGTCCCGCTATTCCTGATCATGGTGGCAACCACGGTTACGGCAGAACAGGGGGTGCTAAGAATCACCGGGTTTCGGGAGGCCACCACAAACAACTGACCCTGGCAACGTTCAACGGCCGCACGTTACGGCTAGACTCGCATCTGGTACAACTTGTGGAGGAACTTGGGAAGATTAGGTGGCATATCTTAGGGTTATGTGAAGTCCAAAGAGAGGGGGAGGATACCATAATCCTGGACTCTGGTCACCTGATGTACCTCCGCCAGGGAGACCAACGATCCCAAGGTGGCGTGGGGTTTCTGGTAAATAAGTCGCTTTCTGGCAACGTTGTGGAAATTCCAAGTGTGTCGAACAGGGTAGTGTACCTCATTGTCAAGCTTACCGAGAGGTATAGCCTCAAGGTAATACAAGTGTACGCACCGACCTCGGCTCACTCGGACGATGAGGTAGATGTGGAGGATATGTTCTACTACACTACTAAAACCCACTACAACGTTGTTATGGGTGACTTCAACGCCAAAGTGGGAGTACAAACCTGCGGCGAATCGGTAATAGGATCCCATAGATTTGGAAACAGGAATCATAGGGGGCAAATGCTTATCAACTTTCTCGAGCGGGAGGGGCTGTTTTTGATGAACTCATTTTTCGAGAAGCGGCCCCAAAGAAAGTGGACGTGGAAAAGCCCGGACGCTATGACCAAACATGAGATCGATTTCATCATGACGGACAAGAAGCACATATTCAGAGACATCTCAGTGCTCTATAGGTTTAAAACCGGTAGTGATCACCGACTAGTCCGAGGTTCTCTGAATATCAACTTCAACGCTGAACGTGTCCGCATGATGAAGTCCAGGCTCCGGCTAACTCTGCTCCAAGTCGAGATGGGATCTGAAAAATTCCAGTCAAATCTGGAAAACCGATTTGTTGCCATGGAAACCACAAGAAACGTAAACCAGAACCTTGAAAATGTGGTTCGAATCCTTAGGAGTGAAGGTACGAGATTTTGTCAAATGCAGCGTACAGGAACGAAGTCGAAACTTTCAGAGAGGACACTAGGGTTAATGAAGGAAAGACGTGAGAACCCGGCAGTCACTTCATCGGCAAAGCGGACTCTAAGCCGAGAGATTAGTAAGCGTGTACGACACGACCTCCGATGCTCCAACACTCTCTTGATTGAAAAAGCAATCAAGCAGAATCGGGGGTCAAAAGTGTTTGTGAAATCTCTCGGAAGAAGCCATTTGACGAAACTGACCACAGTAAGCGAAGAAGTCGTTGCTTCCAAGCTGGCTGTTCTTTCGGAAGTAGAAAGCTTCTATGGCGATTTGTACACTTCGCATGCATCTCTACCTGATCCCGAAAATGAGGACCCTCGAGCCACATTAACACGCCACTTCACCGAAGATCTGCCAGAAGTCAGCATTGACGAAATCGAGATGGCTCTTGGACAGCTGAAAAATGGAAAAGCCCCTGGAGAGGATGGCGTTACTACAGAGCTGTTAAGGGCTGGAGGTAAACCCGTATTAAAGGCGCCCCAAAAGCTTTTCAACGCTGTCCTGTTCGAAGGGAGGACTCCAGAGGCGTGGAGTAGGGCAGTGGTCGTCCTGCTCTTCAAAAAGGGAAATAAAACCATGTTGAAGAGCTATCGGCCCATTTCCCTCCTGAGCCACGTCTATAAGCTGTTTTTAAGAGTCATCACGAACCGTCTTGCGCGAAGACTCGACGAATACCAGCCACCGGAGCAGGCTGGGTTTCGGAGCGGATTTGGCACCATAGACCACATCCACACAGTGCGGCAGATAATACAGAAGACCGAAGGGTATAATCAGCCCCTGTGTCTAGCATTTGTGGACTATGAAAAGGCCTTTGACTCGATTGAGATCTGGTCTGTTCTGGAGTCCCTGCAGCGTTGCCAAGCAGATTGGCGGTACATCCAAGTGTTGAGATGTCTCTACAAAGCCGCTACTATGTCCGACCAAGTACAGGATCAGCATACAAAACCCATACCATTGCATCGAGGAGTGAGGCAAGGGGACGTTATATCCCCGAAATTATTCACTAATGCAATGGAGGACTTGTTTAAGACGCTGCACTGGAAAAGGCGCGGTATCAACATCAATGGCGAATACATCTCTCACTTGCGATTTGCAGATGACATCGTCATCATGGCAGAAACGCTGCAGGACCTACAACAGATGCTGAACGACCTGGCTGACTCGTCTGTGCGCATCGGCCTACGGATGAACTTCGACAAGACCAAGGTCATGTTCAATAAACATGTACTACCGGAACCGGTTGCGGTACACGGTGCCGTGCTGGAAGTTGTTTAAAAATATGTATACCTCGGGCAGGCTTTGCAGTTAGGTAGAAACAGCTTTGAGGACGAGGTGAACAGAAGAATCCAGATAGGTTGGGCAGCGTTTGGGAAACTTCGTCGGGTCTTCTCATCATCGATCCCACAGTGCCTTAAGACGAAAGTCTTCAATGCGTGCGTCCTACCCGTAATGACATACGGAGCCGAAACGTGGACACTGACGGTTCGACTGGTCCATAAGTTCAAAGTCGCTCAGCGACTGCGATAGGCTGATGATGAATTCCATTTTTAAACCTTAGTACTCGTATCAAGTTTCCTATTTTAACCTATTATATTCATAACTAAAAAAAATTTATAAAATACCTAAATAATTTACAATGTTACCGAAGAATAATTAAACTGAATATATTTTGTTTCTTGACTATCTCTTTGTCTTAAATGCTTAATTTTGGTAAGATTTAAATTTTTGATAATAACTGCTAGTTATTACGTACACTAAGTATCTAAATCTTCTCTAATGTCTTTCCGAGAATCGGAAATAAACCGATGGGTCTGTAGGACTTGAGGTCTGCGTATGTTTCCTTACCTGGCTTCTGAATAATTCGGATAACAGCATGCTTCCAAAGCCGCGGAAAGTGCTTTAGCCTCAAACAGACATTGAACGTGGATAGTATCAGGGTGGAATTGCAGAGTACAGCTCTTAAGCAGATATCTGAGATTAATTCGTCCATTAGATTTCAGCCGCAGTGAACTGCACAGCATTTAGGCAGTTCCCTTCCGAGAGTGCCAAACTTCGCGCCACCTCATTGGACTCTTTGTAGAGCATAATGCAGTAGACCGCAATCACCTGTCTTCCCAGTTGAGTTTTAGCCCTATATTTTTTTCTGTTCGATTTGAATAGGAATCACCCGAGTCAAGAGAGTAGACTCTAGGGCGCCCAGCAACAAAAACCGTATTAAAAAATCTTAACCAGAAAAACCAAGATGTCGGATTTTACGAAATTCTTTAGTTCTAGGGCTAAGAGTCCCGAGTTTGAACTTATATGTATAAGCCCAGATTGAAAATATGAACCTGTCTTCACCGTCGGAACCGAAGAAATTCTCTGTCTGAAATGAAAAAATGTGTTTTTTTATTAATTTACAAAAAAACGTAAAAATGTTGTATCTCTGTGCCCGCACACGATATAAATCAGGTAAAAATGTCTGGAATTGGCCTCTTACTTGTGCTGTATGTGACTCCTTAAAAATATCTTAAAATTTCAATATTTTTTAAAATTATTATTTCTACAATGGTTGTCCGTTTTTATTAAATTTTCTTGTTTTAAGTGTCCTCAGAAGCGCGCAGGAAACTGCGTTGAAGAACTCAGTACTAAACTAATTCTCCCTAGTTCGCCAGTTATTAATGGCTAAAGTTTTATATATATTATTTGTCTGATAAAATTGTTCTTTTTCCAGAAAAGAGTGCAGTCAATCATGATCATCCGATCGCCAAGTTTACCGGCTTTCTTCAAGGACTATGCGACCACGCGTATATTCCGCAGTAGCAATACGCGATGATGATTGTTTTAGTACTTGAGTCACACAGAATTCATAGTATAATGCTATGAAAATAATGTTACAAAAAATCGATTGTGGTTCCAAAATCTAAACACCTGAAATCAATTCTGATGCAGGCTAAGACCCTTTAGTCAAGACTTTTTACCCACCTTCGAACAACGGCTGATCTCCCGCTGAATTTCTATTTACCCGAGGTGCAAGCGTTCTTAACGTTTTAAAAACACTGTATTACAAATCCAAGAAATTCGCTTATAGTGATATTTTTAAGTAATGGTATTTTAAGGATAGGCCCACATAAGACAAAAATACATTTCTTCGAAGGAGTGCAAGAAAAATGTGTTCTGTGGTCTGTCTAAGCATGTTAGGGTGTATTCATAACAATTTTTTGTATACAAGAATTCATCACACGTTTATAATGCTTTTGTAAAAAGAAAACAAGTAACTTACAAATATTGTACTCACATAATCTTATATACAATAGCTTATACTATCTTATTCCATTTCAGTTGAACTCGAATGCATGAGCCTTACTAACTCAATTATAAGATCTTTGATCATCGAATAATTTCCAAACGCTTAACATATGTCATTCTCTCACTCAAAATATAGGGGCGTGCAGACGCAAGAGTAACCCCACTATACATACTATTATGTATATATTCCCGTACTAGAACGCCTGAAGGCACGCCTTGTGCATAAACGCTATAATTATTAAGCTGAATATATTTGACACATTGAGGACATTGTCTCTCGGAATTACATTATACACTATCAGAGACAATTTAGAACTCTAAATGTACCGTATTGTAGTTATGTGGAAATTAGTTGCTTAGAGCAGCGGAGTTCCTTGTGTGAACATTACGCGTAATAACACACATTAGCGGAATAGTTGGGACTATATTTATTGGCCTCTATTGAGATACAATATTTCAGAATAAAGTTTGGCATTTAAAAATACATAATGTATAACTTTCGAAAGAAATAAATAAAAACTTTCAGCTTGATATTAAAGTATTTCATATGAGCATAATATTAAAGACACATGTGAATTGAATAACATCAAAGGACAAGAGATAACATTCAATATTAAAGGTATGTATTACATTAAGTACTGAGGTAGGTATTACATTGTTAACCTAATCCATCAAGTTTTTGTTAACGTATATCGAAATGATTTTGGTAATGATCCGAGTATTACATACAATATTTTAAGTCAATTTGGCAAAATTATTTCAGAAAGTAAAAGTATTTTGAGTACGATCAAAGGATTGCAAATGTTTCATATTAAGTGATCTCAAGTTTTGCAGTAGTAGTGTTTCCTTGTTGCAGTGATATATTATAGGCAATACCAAGTTACATACGTAGATGCTTTGTCACCAGGTGTATCATACAATATTTTACATATAGCGTACATTAGATACTAAGGTTGAATAAAAGTCTTGGAATCACTTCGTCAGTAAACGGAAAGTCGAAACTAAATATAGACTCAATAAGATCAAACGTGAAAGGTCACGCAATGCGCACACACGCATATTAATGGCGTGTTAGTTCTAAACGGTTGTGAAAAGGCACTATCCTCCGCTACAAATTTTGGGTGATATTGGGTAACAGATAAGACTTGTAATAGATCTGATCTTCTTCAAACTAAACTAATTAGTAAAGTCATGATCAGCGTCCGTGTATATACACTAGACAGACAAAAAAGGTCGTGCCTCGTAGAGCATGTAAAACCGTCGGTCTTGCCTTTGGATTATCTCCAGTCGTGTTGAACAATCGTCCTATCAGACTGTTAGAGTAAACAAACGAAGAGTGCACCCGTATTTACAAATACACTTGCGCACTATAATATCTCCTGCGTATTTGGCTGGTCTCCATTGAGACTGGCTGCCGCGCCGTAGCTGAAAGCGACTAGCATTACACCATCACTTTTAACTGTTGAATTGCCGCTGTCAACGGTATACGGTACTTAGCATGGTTGAAGCATATGTTAAAAGAACATTCACCTGTACTGCATTAAATAATAATAATAATAATTAGTAATTCGTTTAATGCCGCTTCCCGGGGGTGATCGCCGGGGCACGTCTGGAGCTGACGCTAGGTGTGACAGTATACGGACCGTCAGTGGCTCCCTGCTGAACAGGCGGGCGGGAGTCGGGGAACTCGAAAATGCCTCAGCCGACCTGAACCGAGATGCTGATGACACTTTACAGAATAGGGACGCTCCCTTTGGTTCTGCCGGTGCATCGGAATCGACCACGACAAGTTCACGAGCTATCAATGATGCACGAAGAAAGTGGTCCAAAGACGAAATTCGCGAGTTAATGTTTTGTTATTATAAAGCTAGAGCACAAGGCGTAGGTTTCATAAAACGTCTTGAAAAGTTGTTTAAAGAAAGAAACCCAGATAATCCTAAAATCAAAAGCAAGCAGCCATACACACATCAATTATAATCAACAAAGTTTTAGGGGAAACTGTTTTCATTACTGCTACGGGAACTGAATCTCTTCTTCCCTGTAGGTTTCAGGGCGGGAGTTCGGTATCAAACCGAGTAAAAAACTCGAGCTGAAAATCTGTTTAAACATATTAATATAATAATAATAATTTATTGTTTTCATAATTTTAAGTTTACAACTGTATAATATAAGTTTATTTATAACTCATGATTTGAAGCAAATTAATAATAGTTTTAATAATAATAATAATAGTTTATTAACAAAAGGCCATACATTTTTTTTCTATCTCAGTCATACATATAAGCTCAACACTAAGTACATATATTTTAATTTCATAGAGATAGAGTGAACGTTAGTGTCTATGATAGTATAAACTGTGTTACAGTGTGAGACTAATACGCGTACATGCTCAATAGTGCGTGTGTGTGTGTCTGTGTGTGTGGGTGTTTGTGTGTATGTTTTGTGTGGGTGTGGTTTGTGTATTTTTTTCGTATAATACGCACTATCTATGAAGGTCCCTTAGAAAATAGTTTCTCAGTCTCATCGTAAGTTAAGTTTTGGAGATAGCTATTAACTACAATTTTGCACTTAGCCTTGGACAAAGAATATATATTACACGCTTTGTTGATAGTATTAGACAGGTGACTACTGAGACTTGGGTAGCTGCGGGTTCCTAACATTGTTTTGGTAGTAACAGGTGGACAGACAAGATACTTTCGTCGTTTATGCTTAAGCAACGTAGGGATGTAACTTAATTTAGAATGCACACGTAAGATTATGTTAAGCGCACAGAGTTGTCTGACACTGAGAACAGATGCGTCTTTAAATAGCTGAGTAGTTGGATAGCGGTAAGGTTTGTAATGCATGACCTGCTTTGAAGCAGCTCTTTGTGCCCTCCCAAGGCGAAGAAGATATGTCTTAAATGTACCACCCCAAGCAGATATGCAATAGGTAAGTAGGGACTGAGTTAAGGCGAAGTAAACCATTTTCAATAGTGCACCATCAGCCACCTGTCTTAACTTCTTCATGGGTAACATCACTTTACGAACTCGCGACACTGTCAATGTATACACCTAAATATTTAATGCAGGAGCTTCTACGTATAGACGGGCAACTGCAATTGATGTTTGTTGAGTGGCAGTTATGTATTTTAATGTCAGATGTAATAGGCTGTGTGACAGTGTTTGCTGAGAAAGTGATATAGTGAGTTTTAGACACATTAAGGGTGAGCAAATTGGATGAGAGCCAATTCATAATACTACCAAGAGCTTTTTGAGCCGCATGATGGGCAGAGCCCCACGTCTCTGCGCTAATCACAAGAGCCGTGTGGTCTGCATACACGAAGATCTCACAATCAGCTATAGACAGTTGGCATAGTCTATTAATATAGAGGAGAAATAGAGTGGGACCAAGTAAACTTCCTTGTGGTACGCCATGAGTTCGGTACATCTCGTCACTGACGTAATTGTCGACTTTGACTCTTTGGCTACGGATCGTGAGATAATCACGAAATAAGTTCAGAGTGATATCTCTTACGCCTAAGCTCTCTAAGCCGCGAAGAAGGATGGGAGTTGAAACCGTGTCAAAAGCCTTGGCCAAATCAAGGAATATACCTATGGTTTTTGTCTTAATATCTAGGTTTATGGTTATTTTACTCGTCAACTCAATAACAGCGTCTTCTGTTGACATACCTCTTCTGAAACCACATTGATTTGGAGTTATAATGTTGTTATGCTCAAGAAAGCTGAGCAATCTTTTACTCAGAACCTTTTCCAGTATTTTGGATAAAATAGTAAGCACTGATATCGCCTTATAGTTCTCAACACGGTCTCCATCCCCACCTTTAAAAACAGGTGTGGCTAAGGCCTTCTTGAAAGTGTTTGGTAAGATACCATTTTTGATAGATAAATTACAGACGTGTGTGATTGCTGGAACAAGAACGTGCTTGGCAGATTTAATAATAGTAGTAGGAATACCATCATGGTCAACCGCAGAATTATTTTTTAGATCTGTAATTATGTTTTTAATTTCTGTGTTATTCGTTTCAAGTAATACGAATGAATTGCCTAAGGGATTAATTAAATTGTTGAATTCCAAATTTGCGTGATTAACTTGTGGTCCTTGCGCTATTTTAAAAGATTAGGTCCAATGGTTGCAAAATATTCGTTTATAACATTCACAGAAGAATTGGGGTTATATTTAGAAGTTCCTGTGTTTTACTTACGGATGAACTATTTTTGTAAGTAATAGTCTTAATTATATTCCATGTTTCCTTAAGGTCACCTTTAGTATTGAGGAGCATTTATTGTGGTAATCACATTTAACTCTCTTTAATAAGTTGTTTCAGTAGTTACGATATCTAGTGTAAATAAATCTGACTATAGAGTTATTTGGCTCTTGTTTTGACTTTCTATGAAGTTGGTCTCGATTTCGTATGCATCTTAAGAGTCCCAGTGACACCCATGGTTTAATTATCTGCTTCCTATGAGAGACTTTTTTTACTGTGCTGTGTTGGTTTATTGCGCTTGATATGTTGGTAATCAGTAGTTCCGCACTTTGATTGGGATTATCACAAGTTAAAACGTTTGAAGAATCCGAGTTTTCCAGACAACGAACGACGCAAGGAATGGTTATATGTCGTATGGTACGTTTTAGTTTTATAGTTTGAAGATTTTGTTCAATGCAGAATAATACAGGGGCATGATCTATAAAGTTAGACTCCAGAATCAAATTTAATTTAAATAAATTAGAAGGATGGGTAAACATTAAACACTAACTTTCGAGACTCATGCAATCTGTTTAGCTACATTTTATTAGTAAGATCTACACATTTATTTTCATTGGGTATATTTAAGAAAACGTCTTATAACCTATGCTAAAATTTTTCGATATGAAATTTCAATTTCATTCTTATCTCACGGGTCACTTTTAAGTATCACACAAATAATGCAATGCCACATCATATTAAAACCATTTCTCACTTACATATCTACTAGATAACTAATTTAGGTTTTTTTTTGCAGTTTCATTAAATTAGATAAAACAATATTAAGTTTGCAAGACCGACGAAGAGCAAAGTCGAGCAGTTCGCTTTTGTTGATGTCATAACTATCTCCATGCTAGAGTTTATCGAATCAAATTAAGCCATTCATAATTGATTGAATAAAGAAATCCAACTCCACCAATTTCTCCACACTAAACTGACACAACATTGTAATAGTTTCACAAGGAATGTTAACACCGGGTTCTTAGTACGTAAAGTGCATCTTGGTAAATGTCTTTGTCCAAACTGGCTTAATAGTTTTTGCCAAATTATTTTTATCAATAAACACTAATACAAAAAAAATCAACAAAAAAAATTCGAAGTAAACGTAATTTGTACCAAAACCAAAGCCATTAGCTGTCCGTCCTACAATTGTTCATCGATTAGGTTAATCAATGTAATCGTCCGCAATTCGATGTGTCACCAGGCCAGGCAGCTTAAAGAAGTATAATAATTATAATGTATTGAAATTAGATACGTACTTTTAACTTATTTGGTAAATGACACAAATTCATTTATACCGTCATGTTTCGTTGGAAGTGCGAGGCCGGAGGCCCAATGATACAGTAGCATCTCATTAGGACGCCATAGTGTGGGTCACACGCTACGTTGTTGCATTATCTGCATTTGCAATGAGTATAGTGACCTCTACTCTTGGATTCTGCTCGTGCTTTCCAACAGACAGAGTGGAGTCAGTTTTCGCCGCAATAAGAAAAAATCTTAAAATTCGGAGATTAAAACAATGGATTATAGCTCTTTTCACGTTTAGATCAACATTATAATAAATACACTATAGTTTCCTTGTACAGTAGTAAAAGCATTAATATGGTACATAATTGTATAAAAACAAATAAAATCTATGGGTAAAGAAGAAGAAACTGAGTCAAGTATATTTTACTGTATCAAACTGAGTAAGGCAAACATCGTCAGTCAGTGAACTCGAATGTTCAATGCCAAGAACGTACTCAAACCTTTTTATCTTGAATCAAATTACTGTAATTGTGTTTTTTTGATCATCTAGAAACATTATCGTTTTTGCAATATAAATATTTTATTCAATAGCCTCTAGTATATCTTAAGCCAAATATACTAGGTTAGTCTAAAAACAATAAAAATCTACGTCCTATTATACATACGTTGAACGTGAATTTCTTACCACTTCGTAAGATTATCTTGAGAGATAGGTTTTATAAAGGCTTTTAGGCAATGGGACAGATCTATCACAACCAACCTATAAATTGTTTTAGTGTTATTTTTATGCTCCCCGTCCAGTTTATGGGGCTGGCTTCTGATTTACAAGCTTATCTTAAGGTATTAAGAGTTGAGTTGGACATAAAACTAAAGTACATCGGAACTGCGACAGTGGTTGGACTATTAACAAAGATGAACTTTCATTTTCGATAGTCTTAATCCTCGATACTAACAAAGATTTATGGAATAATTCAAGCTAATTTTTAACTGGTCCCCGGAATTTTTACTTGCAACTAGGTATATGGCATACATATATTATGGTAGTTATAATGTAAGGTAAATAAATAGCTATATACTGTTTCGATTAGTTTAGTCGTGTGTTCCTAGTTGACTTAACCTTAGAATTATTCCTTTAATATAAATGGGTATCCACATATATTAAAGGAATAATAATAATAAACAACTAAACTAGCAACACCCCAAGCAGTCAGATTTTCTTATACATTATTTTTTCTCAATTTTAAATTAATTTTAATACATTTTAATCAAAACGAAACGTTTCCAACCAAAAATAATTCAATAAAATGGGTAAAAGTTTTAAAAATAAGATCATTACACGATTAAAATCAAAAAACATCACAAAGAAATATCTACGATATGACATGACGGTAAACGTCATAACAGTAATATAATAATTTAATAAGAATTTCCGACAAATGCTAACAAGAGCTAGATCAAGAGCACTTACAACACCTTCGGACTCGTCGCTAAGCTCCGCCTTACCGTCTTCGGAAGCAAGATTAGAAGTACCAACTATTGCAGAGGCGTCGAGCTCTACATCAAGTGACGAGTTTTTCTCTCCGCCGACGTCGCCAACACCTGTGCGTCGGCTGGGGAGATGCCGGCCACCAGAAAGCTCGGGACCCCGCGGACCACTGACCTTTTTGACTGCCTCGGTGGCGCAGTGGTAGCGTACGCGACTGCTGTCCATGAGGTCTCAGGTTCGAATCCTGGGTCGGACTAAATGTTTGTATGATCTACAAATATTTGTTTCGGAGTTTGGGTGTTTTCTATGTATAATATGTATTTATTTACAAAAAAAAAGTATTTATGAATTAATATCAGTTATCTAGTACCCATAATACAAGCTCTGCTTAGTTTGGGACTAGATGGCGTTGTGTGTTAGATGTCCGAAATATTTATTTATTTATTTATTATATTTTCGGGCTACAGAGTTAGGGACGAACCTTACTGCGTACCGTGCTCGACTAGTCTCTCTGTTTCAGGAGCTTGAGCTAACTGTCAACNGAAATGGTCGTGCTACGTTGTATTGGGATCGATCTATTATCACGGACAGGACTATTGTTGCCAATAAGCCTGATATTGTGGTAATAGATCGATTAGAGCGCCGCGCAATGATTGTCAACATCGCCGTTCCTCATGACGAGAATCTCGTGAAAGTTAAAAAAGAAAAACAATTGAAATATTTGGATTTATCTCACGAGATTGTCGATATGTGGGATGTAGATTCGGCGATCATTGTTCCGATAGTTGTGTCTGTTCACGGATTGATAGCCAAGAGCCTCGACCAACACCTCAAGAGGCTCACGTTAGATGGTTGGATCAACGATCTGATGCAGAAGGCAGTCCTTCTTGACATGGCTCGTATTGTCAGGAGGTTCCTTTCTTTGGAGCCCTAACCACCGGTTTCTTGGTCCCTGTACCCGAAGTCGGTGGTCTATTATTTTTTATATTTTTAAATATGAATATATATATGTTTTTTATGTATTTAAAAATGTAATTAATATGTATATACAAGCTATAAAGAGAATAATAATAATAATATTAAATAAACTGAGATCACGTAATTATGATGATTATTTTTTCAGTATTTTAGCAACGTACACCAACATTTTCCAATCAGGATGACAAAATAAAACCTAATAGAGTGAAAGAAAATTACAACTATTATATAGTAACGTGTAACTATTAACTATGGCATTCAAACAAAGGCAGCCGTAACGGTGGTAGTGTGTAAGCACGGCGACCCATAAACAAAACACTAACAGAACATTTATATAAATTACATCCATCATTATTCTCCGCAACACCTCCTAACCTCCTGGTACCACATAAACCAAGTCACCCAATATTTGTAAAATGGCGCGCAATAAATCTAAATCTCAATAACACCGTTTTATTGTTTTATTTTTTTACAAACAACTCTTTGAGTTTTCATATTTACTCACCCCAACAAAGGGGTGGTAAGGGTACTGATACACTGCGCATATTTGGGTGGTAAGGCTGGTGACATATTGTGATATAAAGATACCATTTTCATTAAATATTTGACTTTTATCGCGTTGAAATTGGTTTGTTATAGGTTTGATTGTTTTTATTTCTTTGATTCCATTCCCGATTGATTTAATGAACATAACTTTTATAATGTTCGATTATTTTAATTTGAGATTTATTAAATTAATTCATTCTTCATATTTATTCTCTTAAAATTTATTCTCTTTGTAAGTTAGGTTGTGTTCTGATATATAACCAATTAGATTTCCTCCAAATAGCTCAAAATAAATGTAGTTACAGTTATTGTGACATCACTGCTCTTTTTGTATATATTTTTCGTCTGTATGTAAATATATCTAATTTAAATCTAATCTTCTCTGAGTTCCAAAACGGCTGGATCGATTTTTATGATTTTTTGTGTGTATATCAGGTAGGTCTGGGAATCGCCGTAGGTCAGGTAGGATTTAACCTTGGGAGAGCCACGCTTTGACATGCATGAGCCGGATCGACCGGAGTGATACTACGGCGTCACAGAAAACTGGTGTGAAACAGCGTCTGCGCTGTGTTTCACCGAGTGAGTGAGGATGTGAGTGAGGATACTGGAGGTCCGTAATCCAACCCTTCCCCGCCTCCCCCTCCCCATCCCCCAAGGCCAGTAACGCACTTGTGACGTCTTTGGTGTTACGGGTGGAGGGAGGCGGTAATCGTATACCATCAGGCGATACGTTTGCTCGTTTGCCCCCTATTCCATAAAAAAAAACAGTCAACATCTTTTTTTCATACCCCTAAATCATAAGGGTGACCCACACCTAAATGGTTTATTTTTATGGCAAAAATACGTATTGGACAGTATATGTGAGCTTAAATTCGAAATAAAATTCATTGAGAACGTCACAGAAACTTGGATTCTGTTTTGTTTGCGCTTGAACACTCGTAATACAAATATTCTGTCACTAAATCACTGTCGCATCGCCTGCTATAAGTTGAAGTTCACGCCATTCCCCCTATTCTTTAACTCTGGAGACAATTAAGAGCTACACAAAATCTCCCGACTTCCCCATTGGGACAATGTGCGAACATGAAACAATATATCAAGCGAATTTCAGCACCAGATGCGTTGGCTCCCAGCGGGCCCGATGCGTCCGTCCTACCTTTATACGTCACGATAAAAATACTCATAAAAATAACGTCATTCAAATAAACCAAATTAAACCGTAAGCCAAAGAGTTAGAGTTGCTGCTCACTGTAAACGAAACCAGAGTTTAAAAAACTTGTGCAAATGAAATTAAACTTTATTATGTCATCATAGAGGTTATTCTGAATTGAGGTAGAGATGGATGAGGGCGCAACCCCAATGAAAGAAATCGGGTAATGGCACTGATTATCGGTGCTGATGGTAAATAATAAATGTCGCTCTATTGCCAGGAGTAGTTTTAACGACATGTCTGGAAACGCGTTCTTGTAGTAAAATGAGAAATGCTGCTCAAAGCTCTATTTTTAATTTAATTTGCTTGAAATACATTCTCTCACTTTAATCTCACTATTAACTCAATTTAAATAAGTTTAATTTAATCATAAGAAGGAAAACTTAAATCAAAGCCTATACCAACCCGTCGGGTCCGTGGTGTAGTAGGCCAAAACCAGCTTTCTAAGGTCCTATTTTCCTATGCCCGAAGTACCGAAGTTAACGATCGACGAAATAAAAAATGTTAATTTACTGTGATGTAAAACATTATCAAATTGTCTATAGTGCATACAATGTATGTAGTTGTATCTTTACTGTACTTGTAGTATGTTACTTTAAGAAATAACTTAGAAAGAATAAAGTTATCGTCTCATCATGAAAATATTTTGGTTGTTTTTCTTATTGTAAAAAAGTAATGGTACTTGCTTGCTGCTATGTCGGGGAAATACAAATACGAACAAAATGTTGTAAAAAATTTGCCACAATAATGTATGTTACAATTTTAACTGGTATTGATTCACACTTTTACACGCTAAATTAAATTTGAATGAAAGATATCATCATTTAAAATCATTAAAAGCTATTTACTTACAACTAAATTAACGTTAGATTTTGAAGTTTTAAATCTAAAAAGTCGTTAATGCTATAAAAAAATGTTATGTTAGCCATTTTTACAATTCAGACTTCATCTTAGTCAGTGACAATTCGCGAATCGGCTTGGGTATTTTATTCAAAACTTTTATACATTCATTCATTACATAACAGTTGTTATGAAATAATCACCGTGCGAGAGCCATACCTCGGCACGAATGGATCGGAGTCATACTATGGCCTCACAGAAAGCCAGTGTCCTCTGTGTTTCACCGAGTGAGTGAGGATAGAAAAAGAACTCCTACATGCAGGCATTATTAATTTAACGGGATCTCTTTCACCTAAAACTGAATTATCTCTGGCATTGTTAAATTCATGTGGGATTTTTTTCACATTCATGCAAATTTCCAAAATATAATAATCGTTGAGCTTTTTGGTACGATTGAAGCTTGTCTATGAAACTACATGTGTAATCGTAAATATTTATGTGCAATATTCAGAGGGAGTCCTGGCACTCATAACACAAGTTTAGTGTTAGTTTGAATGCCAGAGAAGTTACCAAAAGTAAGATTTTCTATACTATTACACAGGATTTGTTCCTAGACATTGTGCCATGTCTAAGCGGCTCGTCAGCACGAGATTACTTATCCTATAGCATCCATCACCAAAATTTTGAATATCACGGCATTTCAGTCGTTTAGTGTAGCTGATAGTTGCCAACATGGTAGCCAGATTGTTTGAATGATTTTCCAGCCGAGTTTTTTTTATGGAGATGACCTAGCAGAATTATGGCCTGATGGTAAGCGATTACCGCTGCCCATGGACATCCGTAAGACCCAGAGGCGTCACAAGAGCGTTGCCGGCCTTTGGGCGATGAGGGAAGGGTTTGGGTGATGAGCCTCTGGTATTCTTACTCACTCTGTGAAACACACCGATTTTCTGTGAGACCGTAGTATCACTCCGGTCAGGCCAGCCCATTTGTGATGAACCATGGCTATCCCACGGTAAAGTTGCATCATTTATAAATTGGAATCGCTAGGACTTCTCCACAGTTGAGCGCCAAATACCCATATTAGCTTTACAATTATTTTGTACATCAACAGTTTTTTGTCTATTAAAAGTTTAGAGTTTCGCCCCATCAACCAGTAAATGTTTATGAATCACATGTTCAGCTCGTCTCGCTTTGGCTTAATATGCTTTATCCACGTTAGGCTCCTGTAAAAGTGCACACCAAGGTAATGGGCAGAGTTACATTGTGGCAAGGCATTGTCGCTCATTTTTACCGGAGCACAGTTTCCCTTCCTCAACGTAAATGTGATATGTACAGATTCAGTAGTACTGTACAGTAATTCTGGATCCCTTCGTGGACCTTAAGTTTATTTTCCAAGACGATAGAAGATGCTGCGATTAGATTCTGCTGCTTGCAATAGTTTAACCGTCATCAGCAATGTAGACGTACTAATGTCTTGTTTCCGAGAAGTCAGCGGTGTAGATCGTATATAAGATGGGGCCAAGGACTACGTGTGGGACTCCCGCCATTATACTTTGTATAATTGACACAATATTCTCACTTGGAAGATTTTGTTTGTGAGCTATGATTCCATCAGAAGGTACTGGACTGGAAGGACTGTGCCGTAGAGACGCTTTTATTTTATAGAGAAATCCTTAATGCCACACTTGGTCAAAGAAAAGCCATACATAAAAAAAGATATTGAACATATGTGCGTGACAATGAAATAAAAATTATTAAACTGTGAAGGTAGACGGTTAACTAAAATGAAATATTGTACCGCATGGGACCAATTCAGTATTAAAATACGAAAACTGAGATTTATTGACACTTAAATGAGTGCAGCAATTCAGCATACACAAATAGATTTAGAGCCATTGGTAATGTTCGTCACATTTTCGATATTTGCATGACATTTACTTTGAGTAATCACTATGAGCTGTAGATAGAATACACGTCGATGTTAAAAAACATTTCACGATTCACGACACTCAGCATTTTTTTTTCATAATCAATAGAGTTTGTTTTATGAAAAGTGTTTTATGCGTTAGCAAATATTATTTAGGTTTCTGAGTTCACGGGAAGTAACCTATAGGTTTTGATTTCCATGCGATTGACGAAAATTTGTAGCATATACGTCTTATTTTGATTGTCTCTGTGGCGCAGTGGTACCGAATGCGACTGCTGTGTAAGAGGTCTCGGGTTCGATTCCTGAGTCGGGCCAAATGTTTGTATGATCTGCAAATATTTGTTTCGGAGTTTGAGTGTTTTTCTATGTATAATGTGTTTCTATGTATAATGTAATTTACAAAAAAAGTGTATAAGTATTAATATCAGTTGTCTAGTACCCATTTTATTTCTAGTACACAAGTTCTGCTGAGTTTGGGACTAGATTGCGTTGTGTGTTAAAATGTCTGAACATATTTATTTATTTATTTTATAATATAATTAAAAAAATATTCTTTTCGCAATTTCCCCTTTATCGGTGCTACAAGAGATTGCTTTGTACCAAATTTCAAGATTTGGAGTTCACGGAAAGTAACTAAATTTTAGCAACTCACGGGCCCTGTCTAAAATTTGCAGCATAAATGGCTGTATCTTTTGATTGAGTTGCCTTAGAAGTTTAATTTAACAGCTCCAAGAGACAGTAGACTTGAGTATTTAATATTAATTTCAGCTTTATACCTCCACGATTTCCCGGGAAAAGGCGTCTTGACATACAGACAGACGGACAACAAAGTGATCCTAAAAGGGTTCCATATTTTGTTTTTGAGGTACGGAGCCCTGATAAAATAGAAATAATTATATCATTAGATTTATTCAATTCATTCGTTCAGCAGCTACAATTATATAGTGAACAACACTAAGATAAGCGGTTTTCATTCTAACAATACAATTTGCTGAGCAAGGCGGCAAGAAATATGGAAATAGCGACTAAACGCGATGCAACGACCAAGTAATTGAGTTAAAATGAAATCTTAAAGGCTTTATGAAAAATAAGTGTCTTCTCACTACAGCATTAAAGGAAAGGACTTATATTGCATTTTATTTGTTATTACTACATTGGACAAGCTTAAGTTGTTTATTTTTATCTGACTTTAGATCTTTCATAGACTAACTAATGAGGACTTATTCCAATGTATGTATTGCTTGATGCTAAATAAACAAAAATGCTAACTTTTTAGGTTATCATCATAACCAATTGCCTCAAGTAGGCTAGTGCTGAACTTAGGCCCATTTGGTCAATGGGCACGCCGTTGTTGCGGCGGTAGGACCCCTTATGGAGGATTGACTCGAAAGATGTCACGGGACCTTCTCATACCGGCAGACGCAGGTAGTCACTGGAAAAGGATGCTTTGGAGATTACCTGTTTCTGATCCGCAAGGAGCCAACGCCTAATTGATAGCGGACGCCTCAGGCACCGGAAATCGCATAATGATCTCCGTCCTTCGTAAGCGCAAGCCCAAGGTTGACAGATGAAGCCATTTGCCTTCCTAGTAGAAGCAGACCCGCGCTAGAGCATGTGATGTTTTAAAAAAATGTATTTAAGAGTAAACAAGTGACGAATAATGAAGGTTAATGGGAGAATTTCATCAAAGTGACCCTAAATGAATTTCGGATACGGGTGCGGAGAAGAAATCTCTTTCACATCATTGCCTCTGTGGCGCAGTGGTAGCGAATGCGACAGCTGTGCAGGAGGTCTCAGGTTCGATTTCTGAGTCGGACCAAATGTTTGTATGATCTGCAAATATTTGTTTCGGAGTTTGGGTGTTTTCTATGAATAATATGTATGTATTTACAAAAAAAAAGTATATAAGTAATAATATCAGTTATCTATTACCCATAGTACAAGCTACGCTTAGTTTGGGACTAGATGGCGTTGTGTGTTAAAATGTCTTACGTATATTTATTATTTATTATTTATCTTCACTAAATTCAAGTATGACACATTTTTTGTCAAAAATAATCTTGCATAAATCCTCTTTGCAGAGTTTAGACCGCACTTGGCCAGCGTGGGGACATATGGCCTTAACCCTCTCCTGAGAGGAGACCCGAGCCCAGCAGTGGGACATTATGGGTTGTTGATGGATTGACTGATTGAGTTTAGAGTATGTATTTGGTCATATTTACAGTTGTAATATTTCCTTTTAAGTATGTTACTAAAAATAGAAATATATTAGAGAAAGAAATAAATTACATCATGTTCGTGATTTAAGTCGTCATCAGTTCAACAAGGGCTACGTTTTTATACCTAAAAAAGTTCAAAGAAACTGTTAGTTCAAGCGTTAACCCGTTTAAAAACTTTCGTTCCTATTTATAAGCTAAGGGATAATCTCTTTGTACTGGGCATGTATATTTTGGCGGGACCTCAACTCACGGGAATCAATCCAGATCATCACTTAGTCGGCCTCGCGGAATCTTGGCGTACTCAACAGGGTGAGACGGGTTTTTACAACCGAATATTTATGTTTTCTTTATAAGACCCTGTACTGTTCTCATCTTTGTGATATATCCGCGCAGTATTTGCTTGATACTCTTGACTGGTTGCAGCAGCGAGCAGTTTGCATAATAAGCACTCCTGATGTCACCTAATACCTTGAGCCTCTGCAGTTGCGCAGAGATATTGTCTCTATGGCTGTCCTCTACCGCCTTGAGTATGGAGAGTGCTCTGAAGAGCTCTTTCAATTTATTCCACCTTCTCTCTCCTATACAAAACAACACGTGCAGGCCTTGGAAGTCACCGTCTTAGAGTCGTAGTGATACGCAGTCGAACCAAACGGTTAGGGTCTTCCTTCCTGCGCTGAGTTGTTAAAAACTAGAACTCACTAGCAGTGCATGTATTTCCCTCCCATTATGATCCCGGGTCCTTCAAGTGGGGTGTGAAAACGTATCTCACTACGTGTGGACGCCATACTGCATTGTCTGTTTTCGCAGGGAGTGTGGTAGCCCCCACTATTGGATTCTGCTTGAGCTAACCATCAAGCTGAGTAGTCACTTTTATTTTGTTTATTATTGGTTTATCAACAATTGTACACACAGCACACTAAGAAAGTAAAAAAGCACATCAAGAGGAAAATAGCAATAGTATTACAATTACTTATAGGTAAACTCCGCCTGCATAAAATGAGTTGTACCACGTATAGTATAGTATAGACTATACAAAACTATAAAGGGAGTGAGCACTGGTTCACACTTTCCAGTTCACACGTTCCTTGCTACCGTTCTGGGAGGTTCTTAAGTAAAGACTTTACTTTACTCAAGGAGTCAACGTTCGGGTCAATTCAAGTGACGTCATTTAAAAAAAAAATAATCTGCTGATGTAAATATGCATTTTTTAACAGTTCCACTGTGAAAAGCTAGGTGCCATACGAAATTTTTCTGCACCCGTTCAAGACGCAATGTATTCGCAGCAAAGTGCGGCCACCAGACTACGCTACAATATTCCAAAATTCCACGAACAAGGGCACTGTACAACCAGATTTTTGTTTTGTGAAGCCGAAACTCTTTGGTGGTTCTCATAATAAATCCCATCATTTTTGATGCACTTTTTACTATGCTATCTATGTAAGGTATAAAAGTTGATTTTTTGTCAAATAACACCCCGAGATCTTTTATAGTGTAAACTTCTTTAATTTTATTATTGTTAATGCTATACTCAAACGGAAGCACGTTAGGCTTTATAGTAAACTTTGTGTGGTAACATTTGCTTGCGTTTAAGTGCATTTGGTTAGTTTTACACTATTGGGCTAGCCTATCCAAGTCCTCTTGCAAGTTGAGAGAATCAGTTCCGGTCTTAACAATCTTGACAGTTTTTTAGTCGTCGGCATATAAAAAGATATTAGAGTACCGAAAGCAGCTGGAGATATCATTAATGAAAATATTAAATAAGACCGGCCCTAATTGGGATCCTTGTGAGATTCCAGAATAAAGAAAGTTTTTTAATTTTATTTTAGATGAGTTCCTGACTAATGGACGCGATTGGTGCGTGATACATAAAAAAAAAATAAACAGGCGCCAAGACTGCGCACTTACAATTTTGCCCATTGTGTAAGTTTTGTGAGGTGGGAGCGTTCTATAAAAGCCTTAAAACAATTGTTCAGCAAAGTGTTAAACATTAATAAAAGCAATCAAAACAGAAATAATTGTTAGACAAAAATTAATGGAATACCTGAAAGTGTGAGAATTAGTAAATGTTATGAACCTTCGGTAATGTTTTTACCAGCATCTGTATTTTAGCTCGCGGTTTTGCGTGCCAAAAATTAATTTTTCTGTCCCTCCATAATATATTTTTTTAAGTTCTGACTTTAGCTCACCCTGCTTACAACGTATTTGAAAAGTGTTGTATATTCTCAAAACAAGTCGTTTTGAGTATATACAACACTGTCAAATCTAACCAAGTTCAAACCCAGAGTAAAAGGACAGTTGTGCTACAAGGGCTCTGTGTTTGATTATATACAGGACAAAAAGGATTATGATTAAATTGTTTGGAATCGGAAGTTACTTCAAATATTTGATTGAAAAATAATATGATTTAAAATATTCTTGTTTTAACATGTAATGTTTTTATTCCATTTCTTTTCTTATTTTTTGCAGTGTCCCGTGTCAGAGCCCTATTTTAATTTTGAAGTGAATTTTCTTTAAGCACGTTGAGCATTTTTTGGGTGAACAAAAATCAATCATTGGTAGAGGGAACTCTTATAAGTTCACGTCACCGCGTCACTGTCACAGTCACCAACATGTTGACGTCACAAAACTTCTTTGGCGGCGTTGAACACTTTTTGATAGAGGTATATGATAAAAGTTCGCGTCCCCACGTCCCCGAAATGATGATTTAATTGAAACATTATGAAATTTCAAATTGTTTACATTAATTTTACAATTAAGACACCCGAAATACTAAAGGCATCACAAGTGCGTTGCCAGCCCTTTTAAAAAGAGTACGCACTTTTCTGGTTTGAAGGTCTATTGGTCCGGAAATACCGCAGGCAACAGTTTGTTTCACAGTTTGACAGTTTATTCCACACTTTTGTTGTGCGAGGCATCTAGATGATGGGGATGAAATTTCAGTCGCGAAGGACGATGACGGAAGGAGGCGGCAGGAATCAGCCTAAACAATTCCTTAGAAAACTCCGCATAGTAAATGCAGTAGAAGATGCACAGTGAAGCCACATCTCTACTCAGCGCCAGTGAGTCGACGATTCGAGTCGCTCTCCGTTGAATGCGGTCAAGGGAGGAGCTGGTATTGGGATGCCCCCGCCCAAAAATTGAGGACAGTATTTCATGTCAGGACGGACCTGCACCTTATGAAGCAAAAGGCAGTGGGCTGGAGTGAAATACAGTCTCGATCTGTTGAGCACACCGAGTTTCTGGGAGGCCAATTTGGCCTTTCCCTCCAAATGGTCACAAAATTGGACTTTGCTTGATATGTCGACACTAAGTATTCTAATATTGGCTAAGGCAGATAGGAGAGTATCTTCAAAACGAGAACTTACGACCCGCGGCAGTTTTTTAACAGTGAACGCGCGAACTTGTGTCTTTGTAGGGTAAAATTGGACTAAATGTGACTATTTACATGTGTTTTTAAAATACAAAATCTTTGAAAATTCGAAACAATACTAAGAAAATATTTTTTGGTTTTTCATTCTATCCCTGTGTCACCGCCTCTTGTATGCCATGGATGTAGCATGAGAGAAGTGATCCCTTTTCTTTCGATGTATTCTCATTTTGACATCTAATTCCTAACACCTGGCCACTCATTACCTAGGTAGGACTAAAACTGTAGTTGGCAATGTGGGTGTTTGAACACCTACTGTGCAGTTCTACCTTTATTTAGTTCACGACCGCATCTATGTGAGGTGAAACCTAACAAAGGAGTTATAACGGTAAAACGCCACAACAAGTGACGTCAGAGCCTGATGCTGACGCTTGATGTAAGCACAAAGGTTATCGTTTGCACTTTTTACCGCTCTTGGCTTTTGTGGGGACGACGCTACTGTGAACAAAGCTATTGCGCGCATCTGAAATCAATAACAGGCATATATATTTATATATTGTTGCGCTTAAAACTTTTATATGAAATGTTAATACATATAGAAGATTCTTTTGCATGTGAATTTGGATTGAGAGTACGGATATCACCATCTTTATTCTTTCTGTGCCTATAGTAACGGCCGACTAAAGGGGCTAACTGCACAGGGTAATAGCAAATAAAAGAAGGTAAAACCTTACGAAAATAGGTCAAGTGAACTCTTTTAATGAAGAGACGCTCGTCTTCAGAAGTCGAATTTAAAGTTTGTTGATCTGGTGACGACTTTTTTTGGTAATTAGATTAAGTATTAAGGTCGCCTTACTCTGGCTTGTATGGGCCGGTTCGATAGGAGCAATACCATGACTTTGCTGAACTATTAACTGAGCAAATCTTTTCCTACTTATTACAGAGTTACGATCAGGGTCATCTAATGCTATGCCTAATATGTGCTACAGTGAACCGACTGACCCGTTTGCATATCTAGAAGCTCTTTAAGAATACTAAACATACATAATATGAAATAGATAATTTTACTATTTCACACATAAAATTACAATTGTCAATCTCAAAATTCAAACATTTTATTTTTCTCGGACGGAAGGGCCTCCGTACCCTCCCGGAAGTGGTCGTCTGGCCCCACCGGCCGGTCACCAACCGGCACGATGAGCCACTCCGCAGAATATGCGCGACCTGATGGGGCAGCCTCCCAGGGTGGTTAACCACGGTTGGGCCCCTCTCAATGTCACGGGAGGCCAGCGGCAAAGCCGTTTCTACGGGTCTCCCTCCCTCCTTCCTCTACAAGACTCTGCGACCATTCCACTGCTCACACACTTACCCCGATAATTGTCACCACTGCATCATGGGCCACCGGTCTCGCACTCAGCAATGAAATACGACGGTATCAAAGCTGTCATTTTAGGTTGGTCTTCTGTGCGAGGGTAGTACCGCTCCTGACGAGCCAGCCCGTTCGTGCTGAGATCAGCGTGGCCCTACTACCTTATGAATGTGGGCGCACATTTTGCGGTTGTTTCAGCCACGCGCGCCACTTTCGATTCCCCATTCTCCGATGAGATAGTGAGATATCCTCGTACGATCCGAATGTATTGAAATGTTCCTCAAATAGAAATCGAGTGGCTGTCCAAGGTGAGGCCGAGGTACTTGATTATCACCCAACCTCGAACTCCGTTTCTCCCACTCTGTTAAGCCAGCAGGTAGGAATGCAACCTTCTGGTTCCCCTTGAAACCACAGAGCTTCCGTCTTATGAGGTGTATCCCATAGACCCAGACCGCTGATCTTTGGTCGACACCTAATTCGGCGAGCTCCAGAACTTCCTGAAAGCCATGCCTCCTTGCCAGTATTAGTGTCTTCCGCATTGCAGACGACACTCTATCCAAGAGGCCAACATGATACCTAGTCTCTGTTTCTTAAAAACTTAACAGAGTTGAGTCGTTCAAGCAGTTAGCTTATTTCGTTATTAGTTCACGCTATGTTCAACGCTCATCGACATAAAACTAATTAATAGCAGCAAACTGTCGAGCGCCAGTCCATGAATAACTTTCCCATTCTGCGGTGGTACCCCTATCCGCTGAACTATTTCTTTGCCAGGGGCTTCCCTATACAAAGTTTTGTCTATTAAAATTCTTTTTTAACCTAAATCATTTAACAATTTATAACATACACTATGCTGTCTAATGCTTATTTTAATGTAAAATAAATCTTTTAAGTGGAAAGTAAAACATTGAGATACAGGAGAGAGTTCAACTGTCAACACTTTATTTACGTTGTTTAAGTAAGTCTCGTACACCACATTCTTCACCATTAAGCATAGGGTCAAGGTGTGTGAGAGAGAGGAACGGAGGTGCCATTAGTGAGAAAGGGAGCCCCAATAGCGATATTTATCTGGGGTCAAACGTTCGCCAGACAATATTGCCGTATTCGCATTCCCTTTGCAAGCAAACCTCGCTGCTAAATTGTCACAGAGTCAGCAATTGCAGTCTTGCCCTAGTGTTCTGTTTTAATGTTGGATAAAAAATCCGAAATCATTCTTGTTCACGTTACATTCGAGCAGAGTAAATTATGTAGCATCCTTATTATGCAATGATTAATTTGATCTGAAAATCTTATCATTTTTATTTACGACTGAAATGTATATTAGTTTGTTCTTTTCATTTTAAATTCCTTTGATGTAGATTTTAATTTACAAATAATTTGGATGCTCCGATTAAGAAGTAAGGTATTGCGAAGATTTTATCGAGAACTTAACAGTTCCTAACATCCTCTTCCTGCGGCCTTTCATATGTCTTGTCATCCAAGATTTACAATAAAGCGCACTACGAGTATATTAAAACGGACATATTTTATAAATTTGAATATCTTGTTGCGACGACGCTGACGTCATTACGGCGCCGAACTATTGCAATATCGCTGGAGCTTTGAAGCAGGATTCAACTTACTTTATTTATTATATTTATAACTTTTCTCGATTTGCTATGTTAGAAAAGTTAAGCCAAAATTCTATGAATACTAAGCTCATTGTATTTTGTGTTTCCGAAATCTACTCAAAACATATCACATAATAATTTTCTAGGAAATTCATTCTCTTGGACATAGGAGATAAATTTAATTTCGCATGGTTTCCACTTGGTAACTAAATGATGAGAACTAAATTGAAATACAAAAGTATTTCATTTATTTCCGTCAACATATTACGACAATTTTAAAGAGAACATAGATTTATGACATTAGTCAAAATAAGGAGTAAAACAGGCGTTTCGATAACCGTATCTGATCGAGTGTAGCTACAATGGAGCCGTAAATCACGCTCAACCGTACAGCTGAACCGTATCCCTCCGATAAATATAAATAAAGGCAACGATACGGTAAGGATGGCTCCCTGTCCGCACCTCCCGGTTCGTTCCTCGCGCCTCTAAACGAGCTCTTCTGAAACGATATTTTTGAACAGATAGTGGGAGATCGCCGTTTGTACGATTGTCGATCCGGGAGTAATGCTTGCCTCTTATATTAGCTTTTGGGACAAGTGTTGGGAGATGCTTATAGTTTTATTATAAGCGCAGTGGCTGTAAAATTTTATCGTTTTCTTCGTAGCTGTTTTTTGTTGGGCAATTGTGCGGTCGGTTTTTATACAACAAATAATATTTTTGATATCATAAATATTATAATGTGTGACATACTTTAGTTTTATCTCATACTGTAAATCAAGTTCGGTGTACACATAACTAAATAAGTTTATTTAAAAAATAATATAATATTTCCGTAAAAAAATATGAAAGATGAGTATAATACTAGTGTTTTGTTTCGTTGACAGTTGACCGGGTATCGGTGTGATTTTGTAATATCGACTTTTAATATATACATCCTATCCCACTTTTATTATAAAGGCGAAAATTTGTGAGAATCGATGTATGAATGTTTGTAACTCTTTCAAGTAAAAACTGCTTAATGAATTTACATGAAACTTTACGGTAGTATAATTCATACATTAGAATAACACATAGAATATTTTAAACTGCGACACCCAGTATACACGTGGGTGAAGCCCCGGGCAAAAGCAAATATAGATAGATTTGTATGCAAGAAACAAAGCATAAATTGTACCTACATAAATGTAGCGATGAAGTTGTAGATAAGACAAATAACAAATATGAGTTCAATCTTACCATTTTAAATCGAACGCCGGCGATGTCAGACGCCACCTGCTCTGAATAACTGATGTGTGCACTCACGTACATACGTATGTATACTCAAATATATACGTGTGTACAGTCAGGGTTTTTGCAGATTCACATTCAGTGCGATGTTTTTACTCAAATGATATTACGTATTTCACCTTGGAGCTTATTCAATTTTAGAAAATTATCTTTGTCAAGTTCCAGTTTAAGGTAAATTTTGCACCACCTTATACTATTATAGTTTAGTTTAGGTATAAATGAGGTCCATTACAGCCTACCGATATAGAAGCATCACTAAGCCGCCATGGTGTGGATCACCATGCTGCATTGTCTGAATTCGCAATGAGCATGGTAACCACCACTCTTCGATTCTACTTATGCTTATCAATAGGTAGAAAAGAGTCATTTGGGTAGGCAGGAAGGTAAGGTTGTACATAAAAAAAATGTCATTTGTCAAAAATTTTAAAAGTACGTATATGTATGTAGCCAAGTTCCAATATAAAATAGATAAATCATCCGAAGTAAATTTAACGTCAAGGCTTATTAAACCCAATAATAACAAGAACGAGGACAATTTTATAGCAAAGTCGGCCGACAAGCTGTCGTAACCTCAGAAATAATGTTGCTGCATGGCCCGGGGAGCGATTATGTAATAATAATTAAGATCTCTGTGAGAAACAAATATAGGTGTACGATAACACGATAGGCAGGTGTGAGGGGACAGCTAACGACATGGGGTAACACTACTGACACACTTATAGTACATTTCAATCTTTATTAGTTGGTGAGTTAGCTAAATGTTATCCAATTTTAAACGAGATTTGCAATGTATTTCCTTACTAGCTGTGCCTGTGACTTCGTCGTGGAATAGTGACTTTGGGTAGCATTTATAAATCCTTTCAACTACTTACGACTTTTTTCGTAATAAAAAGTATTCTGTCGTATTCGTGTACCAAATTTCAGGTAAATAGGTTCTGTAGTTTTGGCGCGAAAGAGCGGAGTTTTACTTTCGCATTTATAATATTAGTAATATTCATCTTGACAAAAGGTTGAATAAGTTTGATTAAATTTTTAGTTCTTGATCGGACATATGCCAGTTCGAACAACGTTTACGAATTTTTCAACAACTGCATAGTTAGCGCTATGGTTAACGTGGTCCTCTAACAACCTTCCTCTGCGCGAAATGTTGTGTATTTGATTACCATATAGGACAAAATACGCGACATAGGACCAAAATTTCAGGCTTTTCATTCACTCAAAAAGTACTCGTGTATATACAGTATTCATGTATGAGTTCCATGATTTTGTTTACACAAAAGGTGCTCAACAAACCCAAAGAAGTCTTCATTTCAAAAAACTTTATTGCACAAATTGTTGTATTAAGTCTCGGTGTTCTTTTTGGCCGTTACATTTATGCCTTTAAAGTCCTCCACCACTCGAGCTGTATGTTTAAGAGAAAAAAATACCATAACATATTGTGTTTCAAGTAAGTTAGTAAGCTCATAACTTTATTTTCAGACGTACGTAGTGTTTGATATCATTACAAGGAACGCGAATATTCCTTTACACAAATTATTTATATTAGGTATAGCATATCTATTTCTAATTTAGCCGGGTTCTAGTCGCCAGTTGGTCTGGGCCCGGAGTTACAGCCGGTCGGTACAATAACACAGACAGACACGCTGTAATGGCTCGCCAGGGTTAAATATTTCTTGAGCTAACGGCCAACGACTTTGAAAACTTAATTGTTCAGTATGAAAATTTGTTTCCATTTTTTTATCTCCTGTGCAGTCTTTAACTCTTTATAGCTAGGAAATTAATTGTGTTTGGATTTAAAAATGAAAAAGTTTTTTTATTCTACTTACATATGACATAGCTTTCGAATTTAATGACAAGAGACTATCATTACACACCTTTGCTCAAATATGACTTAAAATTAGGGGTTGGACGAAAACCTACCGGAGGACTGGTTGTCGGGTACTTTTGAGTGGAAACACTCCATTCTACTGACTCCAATGATCCGAGGATTCAGAGCTCAGAAGGAGTCTTTCACCCCGTTAACAAAAAAATATCGGGTTGAACATCTGATAACCTCATGCTCTAAATAAAAAATACGGAAACGATTATTGGTTTGATCCGACCCATACCACAGTGTTCTGAAAACATGCCGACCTCAACGTGAATATAGCAGGAATCGTTTATGAAATTAAGTGAATGTAGTAGTGCGCCTTTGCGTTTTCATTGTGCTTCGGTGTGGGACGAATGTGTATAGTTCAAGGAGACTGTGTAGAAAACTTATTAAACTACCCGCATAGTACACGTGTAATTGCTACTCTCGATGGTCGGCATTTGATGGAATTGTCGAATATATTCTAGAATTATTATTTTTATTATTATTCATTTACCTTATACTGATACACTGATGTTTCTACGTATCTACGTTGTTTCTACGTTGGGTTTTCGATGTGAATATTTTATTTTAGATAGCCATTAAACTTTGATAATAACATAGGGCAAAACCGGCCTGGTGTAAACATAAATAAATAGACTAGTGGAGTAAGTACAAGTCAATTTAATTCTAGAATTTCTTAGTACAAGTGTACTTACTGAAGCGACGGTCCTCCGTGATACATTATGATTTTTTATTTATTTGTAACGTTTTTTCTATAAAAGAATAATTATATACGTTCAAGAAAATTTGTTATTTCTGAATTCCATGATTTTTGTGTTTATTTGTTTGCCTGTGACAAGACAATTACAAAGTATGGAATTTATATGCTATAGATCCTCATAGAGTCCAAAAGGTCGTAATTTACAGCAAGTTAGATTACTTTGCTCAAAGAAAACATTCTTCAGCCTATTGAATACATTAAGGTAAAGAGTTAATGGATCAAAAATTTATTGATATTTTCTATTTCCACTATAGATAATAATAACAAAAACATTTAGTCCCAAACTAAGTAAAGCATATATTCTGGGAACTAGACGACTGATTTAATACAAATATTTGCCGATCTTACAATCATTTAGTCCGACCCGGGAGTTAAAGCCGATACCTCAATCACAGCAGTCACATACGCTACCACTGTGCCATAGAGGCATAAAAAATTACGTATTTAAAGCTTTGAATCGACAAATGTTTAAAAAACATGACTTCTCGAAAAAAATAATTAATAAACATTTATTTTTTATGAAGAGAACGTAAATATGTTGTTGACCGTTCATGACTTACTTCTGTCCGCAGCATCGTCAGCGCGTATGGCGGATATCGCAATATTACATTAAAAAAACTAAATCAAACAGTAAAGTTTATTTCAAACATGAAAAAACTATATCCCGGCTGCGTGGAATCTTATGTTTCTTTAAAGCCTATGCATTGTCGAGTCATTATAATGAATCTATTGAAATCTCACGAATGAGCTTTGTTCAATAGTTTAGGCGAATATTACAATGCAAAAATATTGATATTTTAAAATTTACCCATATCAAATCGAACAGAACATTACGCGGAGGCTGCAGACTCGAGATTAATAATCTGCCCGACTCATGAATTCAATCTCGTAATAGGGAAGAAGGTACACTGGACTGACATACTACGCCTTTATATGTGATCAATATATTAATACGCAAAGAGAACGGCTTGTTCAACGGTTTTTTTAATTTTGCAAATGAAGGTACATAAAATGTGGAATATTTGAACTTGAAAAATAACTTGTATAAATGTATGTTACTTAAACTATAACTAACTCCAATAACAAGTAAGTGAATAATAGATATGTGGCGAATATCCAACACTTTGATTATTTTACATTAAACACAAATGAAGCTGCAGCTCGGTATCAGCTAATTAGTTTGAAGCTCAATTCATCTCAGATAATTACAGTGATGTCTTATTAATTGTTTAAATGTTTTGAATAATTTAATCACTCAAATTAGTCATTAAATACCAAATGTATTTTATTTTTAGCGCCTTAGCCTAAATTTGAACTATGAAATGAATTAACTACGACTTATATTATGTTGTATATTACAAACAGTATAATTTCTTAATGCGGAACAGACAATTACTGCAAAATCAGGTTTGGTTAAATTGAGCCGGGTCTTTATATACCCAAGTCCTGTGAGGCAAGATCTTAAAATGTGAATGACACTTTTAAAAGAAATAGCATAGTAGATAAAATAAGCACCACCCGCTCAAATTGGAATATGTACTCATACAGCTAACATAGGAATAAAAAGTTATTACTCTATCTCTATATGACCATAAAAAGTCTTTAATAAATAAAATCAGTAAAGTTTAACAACAGCTTACGAAAAAAAATAACAAAAAACCGTACTTTATTCGAAACTTTATTCATTTATACTCAAAAATCATGAAAGTTGACGATAACAAGCCAAAACAGTTAACAAAGGTTGGAAAGAAAAATAACTACGCAAAATATAGGAGATAAAAATAAACATGAGCAGTGAAATATATTTGGCAATACAATAGCGTCTTCGGCGGTCCTCCGTCGATACCGCGGCCCTCAGAATACAGCCTAACAATAACGCCTTCACGCGTTCTTGTCCTGATTTATATCGAGCCATAACTCATTGCTGTTTCATTTGCTTACGCATTTTACCTGTCTCGTTCTCCCTGGAAAGTAATTTAGATATACATTGAATGTATCAAACGTTTCCGTTGAACTGAATTTATATATTAAAACAGCAATGGAATAAAAATAAACACAAATTCTTTTATTCCATTTCGTTTAGAAAACTTTCAAGTATACTCAACTCATTTGAAATAAATGGAGGCTGTTGATAAGGTTATTTTATTTTATCACTTACTTTAAAACCTTCATTTCTGTTTCATACCATTCAAATTTTAAAATAGTCACCATTCATTATTTTAAGATCAAAGATTAAAGTGCATTAAAATTCAGCATGATGAAATACACACAGGTGTATCGTGGGAGAGCCACGCTTCTTCACGAATGGGCCAGCTCGACCGGAGTTTTAGAAATTGATATGAATCAGTGTCTACGCTGTGTTTCACCGAGTGAGTGAGGATACCGGGGGACCAAACCCCATCTCTTTGCCCCTCCCCTCACCATCCCACAAAGGCCGGTAAGTCGCTGGTGACGCCTCGCGTCGTGTCCATGAGCAGCGGTAATCGCTTCTAGAAGGTGTCACGTCTGTTCATCTGCCCCCTTTTCCATAAAAACGTGTGAATAAGACAAAACTGTATTTTTAAAATTAAATATGCTAAATTTTAGTTGAGTTTATCTAATTTCTACAGGCAGTTTCCTCGATAACTTTTTCATCCAATTCTGGCAGTAATTAAACAGAATTATTGAAAACTATAAGTTATTTTTTACAAAGTATGTTTCACGAGTTTTTTAATTTCGTATGTTAGTGGAATCACGTCTGAATAGCGAAAATAGGTCGCTGTATATGCCAGACTACGGTCGCAAGGACTAGCATTTGGGAGGCTCCTGTCCAGGGTGGGCGGCGGACCAACCCGCCCTAAGTACACATTATAAAAAGCCTTCGCTTTATTAAAGGACTGCAAATACAGATACTGATATGAAACGGTGGATTCCTAAATGTGTGTCCCATTGCTCAGTCACTCGTTAAAAGTATTCAATAGAGCCTTTCTAAATAAGCAATGGACGTACGCCGTGATATGCCAACAAAATTTTAGATTCATTTAGAATTACGATTTGGAAAACTTTTAAAAGCTATTATATAATCCAGGTATTTTGAATTGAATTTCAAATGGACAACCGGCTTACATTTTTTTTACAAGTTTGTCCAAACATCCCTACAGAGAAATTTATTTGACCGCTTAATTTTATAGGAATAGTTACTAACTAAAAAAAAGTATGTATGAGTTTTATATTTTAAATACAAATATATTGTTATCAAGTTAAAACTAACGAATGTATAGCATATTTATGTTTACGGTGTATTATGGTCCAGCGGCCACCTAGCATTGACCCAGCTCTGATCTGATTGTGTTTAATTTCTGATAGCATCTCTCATTTAGTAAAAATCAATGAAAGGTTTTTGCTTTAGGGCCAAGGCTCATTTGAATTTTACCTTTTTCACGCAAAACTAAACAACATAAGCTATATTAAAAACATATTCGCTGTAAGTTGATGATGTATCAAACTCAGTTTAAGTCCGTGAGTGTAGCTGTGTAATGCAGCGTACCTTGTCTACTCGATGGAGTGAGTAATATGAAAATGAAGGAAAGTCTTTGAGAATTTGGCGACAAACAAGCATAGGTTGTACGAACATCTCATCAAAACTACATGTTCGATGGAACTAAGCTTTGCATTAAAATCAGTTTAGCGTTTAAACGTTCATAGATTTTTTTCATGTAAATATAATGCCAAATCTTTTCGAAGTCTTTGACGTTACATTTTGTCTTTGACAGTACAGGTGCAGTGCAGTACTCACTGCGCCATGTGAAGTTTCTCTTTGGTTGCTGGTATGGTTATTGTTGAATGTTTTAGATGAAAACTTAAAATACAATAATTATATTCTAACATAACTTGGTATTTCAGCTGATAGTGACTTTCGTATCTTATTAATTTGTTACAGTAGGGATATTTACTTATTGCATGTCTAAAATAAAATATTATTTCCTTTTACTCAAACACTACAATATAGTCTTTCCACAGAAATTTTTAACAGTTTAATATTTTTGTAATTCCTTTTCATCACTGCCCTGAAAATCACTAACTATTTAACCCAAACGAAAAAAGGTGTTACTTTTTCAATTTGCCAGCCCGTAAATAGGTTGTCTGTTGCAGTAGATAAATCTGAGCGATAACTGTCCCTCGGTAATAAATACAGGTGATAGCGACCGACAGCTGGGTTAGCGCTGCCGGCCGTGATAGCGGCCCGACGTGCCTACTCAAGTCAGTGTTACCGCGCTTTGGTGCTGAATTACTTTGCCATATTAATTTTCAGATGAATGCTGTATACTAATAATGGAACTTATTATTTGGCGAAATAAAGCGATAGCATGTTCATGTTATTACAATCATAATATTCGAATGTAAAGGAACATTGTATAATCATTTACATATTTGCTATTTTATTTCACGGAAATATTGTACAAACACAAAAAATATAGACGATTTGAGAAAAAAAATAACTAGATTTTATTTATTTCCAGAAATTATGTTAAGAGAGAACATATTAATGTATTTTAATACGTTACCAATTTACATTCACTGTTACGCAATAGTGTGCAGATATATTTGCTTACGTAAACTACGTAAACTAAGCAACAATGAAAATAATATTCTTAAAAGTTAGATAATATTATATAACAACCTACATGAATATACTCGTCACTTTAAAAAAAAACTAATACATTTTTTTAAATCCTATTGCTAGTTTTGTATGCCATGGCCATCGAAACATTCTGGTAAAGTGTGGACTTAACAATGAGCAGTTCTTGAACAAGCTTCTTAAAAATTCATTCTCTCCATTTTAAGTTGGTCAAGAATTTAAAAACTTAATGCAACATGAGATAACTCGTATAAAAACGTTCAGAAGAATATTTCTTTTAGATTTGAATTAATTTCTTCTTGGAAAACTTCTATACATATATTTTGAACGTCAAACAATATATGAGATATCTTTTACATTCTACGCCTCCATGAAAATGCCAGTCGGTCGTTCACACAACAACCTTTCACTGAACACAACACAAATAAAAGGATAAACAAGTTATCTGTTTATTTTCTGTACACATGAATTATAATTTGATAGGCAGGCGACAGTATAGCGAGCACAGCTGCGTCAATTGTGATGATGCTTTAATATAAATGCAGATAGTGACGTACGCAGCTGCCGGAGCTAGGGTAAACAATTGGTCTTTCGGACGGTGAATTATTCATCACCCTGTGAATTACAGGAATACTGCTATGGGACATAGATTATGAACTTGTGACACAGAGTCTACGGACAGTAGCTGAAGTTTAAACATTATGATTTCATTTGTTTGTTAATGTCAGTGCCTTATTATTATTTTTTCTTGTATGGAATTGCATGTATATTGTAATACTAGTTTATGCCAGCGCCTCCACCTCGCGTATATGTCGATTATCGCAGCAAATTGTAGCCTATGTGTTATCCTGATGTATAAGCTATATTACTGTAAAGTTTCTTCTAAATCCGTTGAGTAGTTTTTATGTAAGTTACATTTTTGCGAAAATAACACGGGGCTATTATATTTTTTAAATAAAAACTTAACTAAAGATATAGCTTGGATTTATGATACACCTAGACACCTTTTTCCCGATGTTCTGAAATGTAATATACTACCGTGGGAGAGCCACGCTTCGGCATGAATGGGCCGGATCGACCGGAGTGATAGCACGGCCTCACAGAAAACCGGTGTGAAACAGCGCTTACGCTGTGTTTCATCGAGTGAGTGAGGATACCGGAGGCCCATACCCCAATCCAACGCCCCCTATCCCCCTCACCATCCCCCTTCCCCCAGGCTGTCATAGTGTGGGTCACCATGCTGCATTGTTCTTTTTCACATTGAGTATGATGACCACCACTCTTGGATTCTGCTCATGCTTTCCATCAGGCAGGGCAGAGTCATTTTAGCAGCTTAAATATAAATATAAATATTTCTGTAAAAAACTGGAATTCAAAATGAAGTTATATCATTATAGCCAATTTTATTGAAATATAAACTTGAAATTGATTTGCATCAAATGTTAAGTTGATTTTTTGTAAACATCTATTAATACAAAATAAGAGGGAAAAATTCACCAAATGAGTACATAAAACTTAGTTTCAAAAGACTGTCAACTCTGTCATGGTATTAGTGTATGACCGTGATGTGTGCACACGCGCGGAGAGCGTTTGTTTGCTGCGCGTGACGTACCGAGAATGACAATAAAATAAAACTGTAACCTCATTACAGTCGTTCAGTCAACACCAAACTCACAATAGAGCATGAAAACATTTACACAAGTGAACTTTTTCTACAGTACGACGCTATAAATATGGATAATAGTATTATTTGTAGATCCCAGTAATATTCTAGCCTACTATATCACGATGGCTAGACGCGTTGGTATACGATATGTATCAAGTTTCGAGAGCGTATTTAGAGATGTTGGCCTATGTCGAGGGGTATTTCGCAGGGATTTGTATTATGGGGTACGATTTAATTCTTCGAGGTGGTCTCCCCGCGGGGCTAGGAGTAATTTGTTATGGTGATATACAGTATGTGGGGCCAACTTTCAAAACGCCTCCACATGAATCTCCCTGGTGGCCATGGATAAAACGGAGGCTCTGTTGTTCTATGGAACCCATCGTGGTCCGCCTGAGCATCTAAATTATGGTTAACTCGATCCTTTTACTAGTTCGGGCCTAGTTAAAGTATCTGAGCCTCAGCCTGATCCTTGGCGATAGGTTGCGCTGCGACAAGTACTGACAAATTGCTCCAATTGGCCAATTACCGCCCCGTTACCCGTGTATAGTGGTACAGGGATGGTCATGCACTGTAAGGTGCATCTGTGTGGGTAGCGGTGACCGCCTAGAACAGGACACGCCAGATCATAGTGATACTATGGTATCCCGACCTGGTGAAATATCTCACAGATGTTTGATTCTTGCGTTGCAGAGGTTCTTGAGCGGTGACAATCATAAATGCTATTTCGAGAAGTAAACTTAGTTTAAAACAATTAACTTAAATAAAATAGTAACAATATTTTTATGTATTAATATATCTTTAATAAGATACTTGCAATTTTCATACATCAAAGACAAAAACAAATTTTCGCAGATTTAGATTTAGTATACGATAAAGGTATTAAGTAGATGAAGATAAGAGTGACGTTGGTGACTCTTGTTTTCGTCTCGTAAATGAAAACCAGATATGATATTATACAAAATATCAAATGAAACCTCATTAAAAGGTCCACTGAAGGCCATAAGCCTCCACATAGCTTACAAGTCATAGTTACTGTACTACAGCAGTTGATTTCGCAATTCCTGAAGAATATCAGGTAAACACCATGAAGTGACTATCCTTAGGAGTATGTGTCAGTTGTCCCAATAAATAGTAACCGATGTGTGGGTCTGATGTTTTAAGCTATAGTGCTGTACAGTTTCATCTGAATCCGTTCAATAACTTAATTGCATGCAAGGAATATTTTGAGTGTTTGCCATAAATGTATTACAATTCAGTATCTGTGTATACAATAACTATTTTTAAGAAATTATTAAGAATTATACAAAATAACATTTGATATTAACATTCCGATAATCTAGCAGAGACAAAATTATTCACATTAGCAATAATCGTATTGAAAATCCAATCGTGTGCAAATATCACTAACGCACCATTAATCACGTCTCACGAACAAACAAACATCTTCACAATTGACTGGCAGCTCACTGAACGTTCTGCGGAGGTACATTTAATAGTAAACCGTTGATAATGTTGCGCTTCCTTCCGTTCGTAACTCCGTAGTCAACGCTCATTGCAGGTTATGGGTCGCTAATATTAGCACCCAGTGACGTCCCAGAATAGAACTCTCTGTGTTGTGAGTGCGCGATTTATTTTATAAAGTTGTAAGATATTGTTTGTGCTGATTCTAAACTTTACAAAGAAAAGCGTAATTATCTCATCTTCATGGCTTTTATTAGTTCCAAGATTAATTGGAGTCGACTACTAGTTCAATGTGAATATCAGTTTTTCCTTGGAGCGACTGGCATTGGACCTCCGCAACCTTTAGGGCAAACTGAACTCAAAAGTTGAACTAGTTATTAAATTGTTATAGAAATGAGTTTTCGACCACCGTACTATACCAAAAAAAGCATAATATAACTCTAAAACAAAGAAATGTATATTAAATTCCAAGTATTTATTTATTTACATACAGTCACTTCTCACCTATATCCCCGTAGGGAGAGACATAACTATATTGAACATTGATATTTCCCCAACGATAATTTGATCACTCTTAAATAATATGGGTCAAGCCTATTGCTGCTGACTGAGCGTTTGGGGAAAGAAATATGAGGAAAAGTAGAGCATATTGAAAGAGAAATTGCATACCTCTCACAGGTCTCTTGGTCTAATGAATTACTGACGCTGACTAAAGCTCGTGACTTTGTTCCTCACCCGAGCAAATAATTGTGTCATGAGAATTATCATTTGTCACTGAGTCTGGGTGTAATTTGTATGTGATGTCAATGTGTTTAGGCCTTGACTTCTTTGGGATGGTCGTGAATAAGATTAGTGTAGTTATTATTAGTACTTTGATGATGGTATTTTATTTTTTGACAAATTTTCTAAAAATGAATACTGGCTAGACCGGTTTATCACCCCCGAAACACCCAGCATACTAAACTTTAAAGCAACGTTGAAATCGTTGGAGCCTGAGATCTGAGATTCTGACTATAAATACATAGGATGTATACAAAAATTGCTCGTTTCAAGGTATTGAATTATACTTGTAACTTGAACTGATTGCTAATGAAAATTCCAAATTCTTATTCAATGAATTAAATTGAAAGTTCTGACAAATGTATTTTAGTGTATTTATTTCCCTCAAGTTTACCCATAAATAATGTTTGGCTACATCCTCAGGATATTATAGAAATCCGCTAATATTTAAACACGTAAATACGTCTCGTAGTCTACTGGAGTGTGAACAGATAATCTGTGTACATTTCACTCGAGCAAGTTGTCGCTCGCGTCAAACGACTCGACAATCATTTGCCTAGTGTAACTGCATTCACCGTAAGGCATTTTCTTTAGCAAAATAAGTGAAAAGGAAAATATCGATTAGTGTAAAGCTTCTACTTTCTAAATAGTATGTGTTTCGAATAAAGGAAACGGAGTGTCACCACCCATAATCATACCGGGGCTATCGTATGAGGTGATTAAGGAACCAAACCAACAATTAAATTAAAAAGGGATATAAAAATATTAAACTAAGTAGAATATCTTCCACCCGCACGTTGTTAAATAGTGGCCGAGGCCTTGGCCCGACACGGGCTTAATGTCTACTATGTCTAGACTTTGCTCCATTGCTTACTGGGCAGTTGCGATTTGTTTGGTAATGCCATAGTACTGTGCCGTTACGAACAGCTACAAAGCAACTAGATCGCATTCTCGGAATTGTATATTATCATAGGACATCATACAATGTTTCCGTGTGTTGCTTTGTGAGGGGACTGATGTACATATGGAATAAAATTGCTTGTGTTTTATTATCATCGTACACGTTTACTTAACGAAATATACATTATACAATTTAGTCGAATGCGCTTATTTTTAGGCGATAAAATAGTCACGCACGGTTCATCAAACCTAAAAATCGTTAGGTCTGCCAAAAATACAATCTTATATTCTCAAATGCTATTTCAAAAATATAATTCTCTAAATTATTTATTATAAGCATGGGGATAGAACGAGTCTACGTTCACATAATCTCATTAATGCGCTCATTATTAAACATCACAAATATTACACAAACGACTTCGTTTACACAAATAATACACAGTACACAATGTTAACATTAATACGTTATTGTTCAATAATTATAACGTATTAATGTTTAATACTATACTATACTTATTTTATATTAATGTTTATATACAAGGGAATCAAGTAAATACACTCACACATACACTCCCACTTTAGAAGAAACTATTATATTGCATCATCTACTGCTGAATGAAATATAGCAGCGCCACCAATCTTCTTGGGAAGTCTTGGGCAGAGCATTTATTCGCCGCCAGCCATTTCCTTAAACGGTGTAGGAATAAACGTGCTAAAATTTCTGGTTTTATCAGTGTTTAGAACAACGGGAAAGGGCTTTCTTTAAGGCTAAACGTGTAATCGCTTATAGTGACTAGTAAAATTATTTAAAAAAAACTAATTTGTTAATATCAGCCATCTTTCATAAATTCAGTTTCTTCTATTTTATTTTTTATTTTTAATGTATCCAGTGTCACTCTCCCGACTAACACGTATCTATTGCTATCACTTACATAAAGATACGACCGATTTTTAGGCGTTTAGGCTCTAGGGTATGCCAAAGAAATATACACACATACATACACTCAAAGAATAGAAGGAGGGTTCCTTCCTTCGCAGTCGGGTAAAAAACAGAATTATTAATTATTCTTGAAAATTGATTGACCGCGATTTTAGTTCTACTTGAGACTGAGTACTTTATCCGTGGCGGGTGATGGCGAGGCATTGGATCGACGACAAAAAATACCCACTTTATATTAGTTTGTAGTTGTGATCACGCAGTCGAGGTGATAATCTCGGCTGTGAAGAATTTTTAATTAAGCAAATGGTGTTTCACGGAGTGCCACTTGCTGAGCCCTAGTTTCTTTTTTATTGTTACTACTATGTATTAAATTTGGATATCAGCGGATTCGACACCCAGGAATTTTCTTCAGTTAACCTTCGGGTGATGTAGAAATTATTATCTACAAAAAGAACTCAGAGGTTTACTGTGAGGCCTTGACAACTCCGGCTGAGATAGCCCATTTATGCTTAAGCGAGGCTCTCCCACGCGACTGACGTGATGTGATGAGGAGTCAAAACACTCAATATTAAATACAGAAAAGCGACTTTCTTACTGTAGTTAACTTTAAATATTGGCGTCTAGCGGCGACGTCTAAGTTTGTAAACCCAGGCACGTGTCTGTCTCTTGGAAGTTTATGTGAGTATTAGAAATTAATAACAGACGGCTTAAACGATAAAGATAAACAACGTGAAAGGAATCTTTTACCTAGGCTCTCTCTAGGATACTTCAAAGTCTGATTGTGAAAATACATACTGAGTCTGTATTGTAGATGTATTGATCTAGTTACAAAATTTTTTCTAAGAGTTATTCATATTTTCAAAATAAGTACAAGATATACACGGCACTGCAGGCTACTTTAATTTTCAACAAAGTTCCACTATTGGACTAAAAAACTATATTCAAATTCACACCCAAATATTCCTAATTTTCCCAAATATTTAGAAATTTACTGTACACAATTTGTTGCGAATAACATTGTTCAATATTGTGATAGTAATATCTATGTCTATATATATATATAACAAATTCCCAGTAATTCGGGTTACCCAAATAAGTCACAATTTGCCTGTATCAATATTATGTTACCGAGCCTGCGACTAGCCCCCACGATTTATGGGCACGACACAAGGATTATACAAAGCACCTTCGTTTACTACTCTAATTCGAACACACTGTCCTGTTCTACCCGTTACCTCATTTATTAATGAGCACGGCTTTAAGATCCAACTAAGACGTTACTTCGCATACATTATTCAGAAACCCTTAAAGTAACCGCAAACTTAACTCACATCTATTTATGTAGACATTTTCATTTGCCAAGTAATTTAATCGTTTCCCACGAGCGGAGCGCTCATCACGCGCGCCGGCGACCGCGACACACCAAAACAACATTAATCGTTAAATCCCGTTAATTACCGCCGACGTCAATCCACGTGCGGCTGCGGTGCAGCTGCGGCACAACTGCGCGGCAACTGCGGGGCGACCGCTACTCTTCTTCGCAAATTAATGTGTTTATACCCTCAGTTGGACCGCATTATGCAGTTCACTATTTATTTTCCATTTCGATAAGGTTTTCAGTTAGTTTAGTTGTCAGTATAATTTTAACAATATATCGCTATTATGACTAGTTAATGCTGATGTTTTTTTTAAGCTTTAATTTGAACTATTGTTGAAAAATCGTAGATTGAAAGTAGCTAAAGCTGATAACTTTATTATTTTCCATAAGCTCAGAACCTCGAGAAAAATATATAAACATATTGTTTTCTTACATTTCATATCTCTTTTTCTTTTCAGTAAACAGCAAACTGCAATGGGCCATCTTTGACCTTTGTGGGATCACCCCTCCAACAAATGATCAGAATGAGGAGAGGTCATTTTATTACTTTATTCACAAAGTGCTCATCCATTAATAAACATAACTGAAAATAGTACAGTAAAATAATTTAAGCTTTGTTCCTTCTGCTGCCCAAAATCTGTACTACAATCACCACCCAGTAATTAATATATTTTAGTATGTGGCTACCATGCTATTTCAATTTAATTTCTAAACTCATGAGCAAAGTGGTACACGTCAACAGAACACAAATATTTTTACAAAACCAACTGGCCTTACTGTTTGGTAATTATATTAAACGTTAAGTTATTAACGTGTTCACGATTCGCTGGTGTTTAATAAAAACAAATAAACATTCTCGCGGACCCCAATTTATTTTAACTAAACTTGTTCAAGAGGCCCTTTATATACGAGTTAGTATTTCAACTCGTAATTTGCAGACGTTAATTACATAGGTCAGGGTTTAAATGGTTCATTGTTACACAGGGCGGGAGACACTTTTTTAAAACTATTATTCTTTAACACAAAATTTTGAGGTGTACCAATTTTATTGTTAAACTTCTTAAATACATATTTGTGTATACACGTTAATACATAATAGCTAAGTTTTAATGAAGTAGTTGCTTTTATTTTATTTCAATTAAAACACTCTCTATCTTTTTCATTTGCAATTTTAACCCTCTTGAAAAACGTAAGAATGAAAATATTTAATATTTCACTATTTATTTGACTTTATTGGGCAAACACTTTGAAACGTTAATACTAACAGTTCTATTTTACGTACTTTATGTATGGGCCTGTCAAAATGGCTCTAGTCTGCCTGATAGAAAGAATAAGCAGAATCAGAGAATAGTGGTTACTATAGTCATTGCGAATGCAGACAATGACAAGCTATGCCATGCCGTGGCGGTCTAGCGATGCTTCTGCATCAGTTGGCCCCGAGTCTCGCTCTCTCAAACGAAACACGACGGCTATCATTTTGCGTTGGTCTTTATGTAGCACCTTTATTTAAATGTTACCACCTCAGTATTACCTATTTACATATTATTATTTAAATATCATCAACACATCGATTGTTAAAGTTAAGTAATATCTAAATTAGTATCGGAATGAACTTTCAGTTAAAAATAATTTTATCCTCATTATAGATCAAAGAGGTATTGTTCAAAAAATATTTTAGATGCAACTTTATATTCCTGAACTAGCTTCGAGTAGCACATTACCAACAGCAACCCTTTGATGTCGTCTAAAAAACTCGCAAATTACACTGACTGTCTATGATCTTGTAACATCTAGTGGGTTAACGATGTTTAGACAACGCTTGTTCAGTTCGTACGACTCTCGTTGTGTTTAGTTCCCAGCGCTTAACTAACATTAAAGTAAGGTGATCCACAAAGAGATAGACACTGCTAATGTTTACGGAAACTTGTTTAGAGATGTTATGACTTACAGCACAACGAGTCTCTTGAAACAAGCTCATTGGGAGAGTTATCGTATCATTCAGTTGTATTCTATCCAGGTCTTTTAAGCTATCTCAGTGTAATAATATCTTAAATAAACTTAAACTGTAAGTAGTGAAATATCGTGGTGCTAATTAAAGCCATTCCCGGATGGACCAAGTTTTTGTATGATCTGCGAATATTTGTTTATATCAGTTTTAAGAATACAGGTATGAATGTGTTTATATCAGTTGTCAATTATCCGTAGCTCTGCTTAGTATTGGCCTAGACGGCGTGTCAGATGTCTGAAAATATTGTTATTATTATGTGAACAGATTTATGGTAAGTCGACGACGTATTTTAGCCCTATAATATCTTCTCAAGAATTAGGAAACTGATAGCTCTTTCTGTAATCAAATTGTTCAACGTAGGTTTTTTGTGTACTGTGTGTCGCTCAAGAAGTTCGCTCTCTTGCTTCAATATTAAGAAAAAATATAATAAAAGAATAAAAACAGTAACATATGCATTTAATGGAGAAAGACATAATAAATGTAATTTGTCAGTTTCTTAGTTTCTAAAACTTTATAAATACAACATGCTTATCACCACGGTGGTTTTTACGAATCTCGTGACAATGCCTAAAGCTCACTTTTGTTATAATTGAGTAACTTAGGCACTTTTTAAGCACTCTTTTATGTACTTTTCTTCCACATAAATCTTGTTATCTATTTTTAATCATCTGAATAGAATATAGTTCAGTCCATAAAATAAAAAAATAAATTCATCAGATCGAAAGAAAATATATAAAAGTTAATTTTAAAAAAAGCGGTGTAAGTTTAAATGAGAAATAAGACCTAAACATAAAAGACATTCAGAATATATTGATTGAACTTCATTTCGAAGTCTGTTATTTCGTTTATCGAGACATTATTTAAATTCATTGAAAAAATATTTAGATTCGTAACTCGGTTCTTGGATATAGCTATACTTAGACAAAGTAAATTGTGAATGAATGAGGGAATGGATGAAAAAACACATTGCACCGAGTATAGATAAAGAAAAAGGAGAAGCGACACTGGACACTGCGAGGATTTATAGTTTCATTTGAAAAACAAAAGATATATCACATGTTTTTAGCACAGGAATAAGTTTGACAGAATAACAGTTAGCGTATCGTTAATCCTTATTTTTACAGATACTCTTCTGATCTGATATTAAACTCTTAGGGAATAAATACCTACAAAATATATTTTGGCGGAAAACATATCATATAATGCTTGCCTTAATCCAAAGGGTGGAATGTTGTGTTGCTATTAACGGCTCTCACGATACTGATTATGTGCTTTCATTATTATATTTCGCTTGTTAATATACTTTTCATAATTGTTCTGGCTGGGTAGCGCTATATTACCAACTAACACACCGCAACCGCTTTGGTGTGGTCTTGATGATGATATTTGCATAATTTTGTTTCTAAGTTTTAGTGATTTCTATATATAAAAAAATAAGTCAGTCAGTCAGTCATATCAGTCTCAGTGAATTTAGTTTTCAGTATAAAGTCTGCTTAGTGTGAAACTAGATAGCGTTGTGTTTCAGATGTCCAAAATATTTAAAAAAATAACGTAATTAAGTAATACAGACACACATACGAGTAGATGTAATGAGGAGTCTCATTTGAGTAATCAAGTATAAAAGTTTAAATCGGATATAATGTAATAAATCTTTTTATTTAAAAGTTTTTAATATGAGTCGGTCGTAAATACGTAATGAGAGTTAAAAAAAAGTTTGTTCAGCGACACAGGACTGAGTCCCGAGAGGGACATAAGTTCAACGGAGCGGGACTGAGCCATTGTGGTCTGACGTAGTTATGAGGATACTCCTTATACTGCTTGAATAGCACATATTTTGAGGACTGTTCTTTCAATTCAAAAAATTGAAATTGAATTAAATTATAACTTCATAAATGTTTCATTTCCATTTTTTTAAGTATGAGCCGACTAAATATCTCTATTCTACTTGATGGAAAGCATAAGAAGAGTGCTGGTCATCATATTTATAGCACACGTAGAAGCAACAAGCACAGCAAGAATAAAGCAGTTCACCATGGCGGTCTAGTGATGATTGCATTGGGTCACCGGTCTCGTACTCTCAAACGAAACACGAGAGCACGGGTGCTGTCATTTTACGTTGTTCTTCTGTGCGAAGGTAGTACGGCTCCGGTCGAGCCGGTCCGTTCATGCTGAATTCAGCGTAACTCTACTACCTGTTAGAATAATTTATTCAATTTCTATTTAGTATAATTCATCCAAAGCTAATTTGGAAGCGACTGTAATTAACGATAACGCCTATTATAACTATAATACTAAATATATGTGCGTAATAAAATAGAGTGGACTTTCTATCAGTCTCAAGGAAAATCCAATTGACTGAAATATGTTACTAATTGTCTTATAACTCATATAAAATGATCTCCTTCATAAAATACAGTATATGAAGTGTGAAATATTGAAATTTTTACAGCTAAATTAACGAGTTTTTTCTCAAAACCCTCAGTAACTATTTGTGAACAATATTATCGCTCTTTTCTTCTAGCGACTTTTGAATTTTACCCTCCATCTAGTTAATATCATCTTTCATACACTACTATACTTACAACATCATTCCCCATAGCTCGCTAGCGCCTCTAGCTACTCGCTCTACGTACGCATATGTATGTACGAGAGGAGGATTTATAGCGCTCCTGATAGAGTTGCGCTTTATGTCTCCGCGCGAAGTGTTTTAGCAATCCCCTGTTTGTTTTTAAACGGAATTTATAGGGCCTTCGATATAGATATCGACTGTTTATTATAACCTTACATGGCTATGAAGGACCTATGTATGATTTTTTATTCAATCACTACTTTTATTTCAAAAATATTCTTTAATTTAATTAATTTTATGCGCGTTAAATCAGTGGTTTAAGACAATTTCAAAATTATTTTCTAATTTAGATAAATTATCGTGCTATGACACAAATCAATACTTTTCACCAGTTCCAATGAACCACTGTCGTATTAATGTATTTATTAGATGCCAAACTAGTTTTATATCCATATATATCTTCTATGAATAAAATTAATATGTACAAAGGTAAAGAGCCACAACTTGGAATTAATATACCTGTGAGGATAAAACTGGTATTTTGTGGGACAATAAGCAAGTCATAAACCAGATAGTATAGGCCAAGATGATTGAATTTAAATCGTTTTTGCATTTTATGTACCACCTGGGGAAAAAGAACCGATGTCAGTAGCGTTATTTTGAGGTGCCATATTTTTATTTCTACACTTTGTACTTTATAATATATTGTTGTACTTCATTTGTGATGAAACTGATTATTAAAGAATTCAAACATAAGTGATGCAATTTAAAACAAAGCTACTTCGTCGGTTTCGTATTTATCTGTCACAGAGATCTAGCTATTTTTAAAGACTGTAATACAATTTGGTAACGTTTATCGAAATCAGACTAATATCTTATAGCATAATTTTTTTTGTAATACACCGAAGATAATGCTCACGTCGTTTTTTTCACCCACGTCATAATAATTCTCTCGTCTCACGCAGACTGCAGTTAATACATTCATGAGTTTTAAATTTAAACTTGACTGCACAGTCGATCAGGTAGTTTAAGCTCTCGCCACCTCTCTTTCTACTATGCCAAGTGTTGTGGGTTGTAATCCTACATGGGACAACACTTTATTTAATCCACAAATTATTGTTCTGGGTATGGGCGTTCTTAGTAATTATTTCATGAATGTTTGTAAATTCACCCGCGATACATGATGTATATTTATTTATAATTCAGGTTCTTTTTTAATAAACAAACGATCCTTAATTTTTTTTTCATTGAAATACAGATAATAGTAAGAGTTTACAAAGAATTTGAGCTACCAATTTAGTTAAGTGATTACGTCTATATAAATGAGTTGAACAATTACCAAACAATTTATATGAGAACTTAATTTAATGTCTCTAGTTATCTAGTTTTTATAAATTCTGTCTAGACTTATCGGTTCAATTTCTAACATTTGACTTAACATAATAGAATATAAATAAACGATAATTCTTAAAAATGCAATTAATATTCAAAAGATTTTATTTAAATGTAATAACATATTCACTCTTTGCTTATTCACTCTATGAGTATCCGTAAAGTTGAAAAAGTACTTATATTATTTAAAGGATTTCCAAAGCCATGTTATTCAGATTTGCTATCCTTTTCACAATGACTTAATTTTACTGTAAAATCTCATATTCGAAGTGCACATTATATATTCAGTTAAGTGTGGCAAGCGACAAGGCGACGACGAGGCTACGGCGACGTGACGTGGGCGACAATATTCAATACAGTAGGGTTGTCATGCGACTCACGGACGTGGCAGACTACCGTTTTACTATAGCCATGCAACGCAAAAGTAATCTTTGTAACTCAGTTTAGAATGCAAATTCCGAGTGCACTGTTTTTGTCTCAATGATGTTTTACTTTGCTTCAGTTTGAGTTTGTTTTGTTTTAACATCGATATCATTGGAGGTAGTACTGCTTATGTGTTTCAAATATTATTTTTTTAAATTTTGATTGTATGAAGTACAAAAAAACTGTCACGAAGACTGCCGACAAATGTATGAATTTAAAACTACGAACAATGTGTTATTATTTTTGAAAATCCATATTAATTGTTTGATCTTAAATATACATTTGTCCCACTTTCAGTCCCCCATTTTCTTTCAAACTAAATTGCTTCTTATTCATTTCCAAGTTTTCACTTCAGAAAAGAAAACTATTGCTAGTCTATAAGCAGATATAAGACATTAATATTCTAAGGTACTATCTAGAAAATTAGCATATTGGAACTCTAGCACTCTAAATTAAAAACATGATTAAATAATTGAAATACCATCAACAAGTTATTAAGAATGAATAATTATTATTAAACGAATCAAGAAATTAAGCCCATATTTTAATACAAACAAATTTGTACGTTTGAATAACTTTTAGGGTACTTAAACAATTAGTTCGTCCCCCCCTTTTATTTTTTTAATGGAGGGAAATCCTCATGGATGTCTTCCACTCTGGGGAGAGGGCGAATAGGTCTGTCAGACTTTTACTGACTAAAACCCCCCGGTGTTCCGTCTCTCACCTACGCCAGGGATCACGGAAACTTAAAAGGCATCCGCAATCGCCGACTGGTGGCGGTCCGCTGCTGCGGACCACATCTCGTCAGCGAGAGGAGTGAGGTGAACTCCCCTCGAAACTTCAATAAGGGGCGCACAGGAACAATACGTGCCGCTACCTCGGGTCCGGTTGGTTGAGGGACGACGAACATAGTTTGTCCTTAAAACATATCAAATACAGTACTTAAATAAACTTCATTCAAAGAAAAGAAGCAAATTTTTTTGGTGTGTTAATTAATTCCAAAACACTGAAACATAACAATATTCTTCGTCAATTACGTTTCTTTATTTAGAAAAAAAAGTTTTATATTGAACCCTAAAGTCTGACTTGGCCAGTGTTCTTATACGTATTTATACTAAGTACCTACTAACATATTCATGGAAGGGTCCTATGTTTTAGGGCTTATTTCCACCAGCAACCCACGAGAATAAAACAAGAACTTATAATTTTAGAACTTGCGTAGAACTTGCTAGGGTTATTTTATGATTTTTTATTTGTCTAGATTAATACACGATATAAATGTATTGTAATGAATTCTTGAAATATGTAAAGTGACAACAACAAAGACAGCTTTTTGAAAAGCTTTGAAAATTATATTTTATTTATGTTGTTGACTACATTTTCTTTCTTGTTTGTATGTTAAATAAAAATTCTGTCTCTTGTAGTTAGAAAAAGCTCGATCGTGAAACTATTGGTTTCGCTTGTTCATAACTGATGATAATTTCAAGTTTGAAGCTATTTGTTTATATTTCGTATAGAATCAAACATAAATATAGTTCCCAAAGATGGTATCTTTAACGTCGTGAAATAAATGAGAGAGTTTCAGAAATAAAATGAACTAAAGTTATTTAGCTCAAGATTTATCTGAAGGAGTGAGCCATTTGATTTTATGGTGATTAATTGACTGTCTGTCTCATCGTCAAATACAAACTTCCTTTGTTCTAAACAAGTGATTAATATTATGTTTCCTAAAGCAGTTGCAATATTTTTTGACCCACGTGAATAGACCACCTATGTAACAAGGAGCAAAACTATTACTATTATGCGTGCACTTTCGAATGATAGGTTGGAAAAAAATTAAGTGTTTAAAAAAGAAGAAGTATATGAGACAGGGAAACAGTTTAAGGATAGTGATATTGTGTATTGAAGAATGTGAGCAACAATCATTAAATATAAACGGTTTACTCTCCGTGGGTATAGCGGAAATGCACGACTTGTTTTACAAAGCAACAGAACTGGAGTTACCTTTCGCAGTGACGAGAAACACCTCTTTGAAAATAAGTTACATAGGTCTCATTCAGAGGTTGAGTCTTCACTCATTAACTGCGAAACTTAATATTTCATTTTGTACGGGATATAGTATTAAATACTTACAATGTCTTACTTACTTATGAATTGAATGCTTAATTGTTTTATACGATCGTGCTTTGATCCTCTAAATAGAATCGTGCTGATTAAAGTACAATTTATTGGACTATAATGTGGAAAAAACTCAATAGGCCGTGATGGTGTGTTATACCATGCCGCATTGTTGCATCTTTTGCATTCAGAACGAGTAAAGTGACCATTAACTCTACATTACTTTTTACTATTTATCAACTACTAACTCTGCTTTCGTTTTCTAAGATTATTCATATTTAAAATGCATACATACACCTAAAATGGAATTAAATTGGTTATCATACTTGGTATTCAAGCTTTCTAGAATGTTAGCAAAGCTTAAATGCATAAAAGTGTATTAGAGAAACCAGATGTCAGTAGTGGTATATTGTGCTGAAAACTAATCAAATATTAATCACGGTATGCATCCTGACAATTCCTAGGCAATCGCTTTTTTCTGAGTTTGATATATTCACCAACATTGTCGTAATCAGGGGGATTCACGCACAGATAAGAAAAACAAGAAGAAGAGTTTGTTGTTTGTTAAAATGTAATACGTTACAGTATATATGTATGACAACACACAATGTAAATTATGTTTACATGATAACGTATGCCTACTCTATGAACCCGCCATCGTGCCGTGAGACTTTGTTACTTATTTATCAATCAAAACCTATATCCGCAGTGATCGAAAGTACATAAACACGGTTATCAAAGAATTGAAAGGACGTGACAGTTCCAGCAGTGTGTGGGGCCCTGGGAAAAGAATCAAGATCATGCCAAAATTTACTTATTTTTATTATATATATTTACATATTTTAGTCCTTTAACTTTCCGACTTTTCTATAGAAAGGTCGGAAAGTTAAAGGACTAAATTCGAAATTGACAAAAGTACGTACCTAAATTATCAAGTCACGAGTTGTTATTAACATTAACAAAGTATATCATTATATGGAGCTGGTTTGTCCTTATACACTATCATAGAATTGAAATAACTTTCAGCTAAATTTTATTACTGGATATATGTTTGCATAATTGTGTATGATTTGTTGGCTTTCAATATTAAATTATGGTAGTAGTGTTGGTTCTATAGAATTAGATTGTTTTTGTACTGTTTGAATAGTTAATTGATTTACATTTTACATCCATTACTGAAAAGACGGTATTGATTACAGAAAATTAAGTTGATAATATTTTTCTTGTTGCTTCATTTTTTGACATTGAACTAAGTGTGTAAGAGAACAATTATAAAACAAAACAGAAAGAAGGTTTTGAACTAGTATTCCACATTAGACATTGCATTCTTAGGTGAGGCCTATACCTACGGGTATAGTTTGAAGTATTAGTTTTCTTTTTTAATCTTTTGGTACAACTTGTTGATGGTGAGTTATGACCAGTGATTCGTAGTACTTGCCCTCCTAAGTCAATAATAGTAACCAATGGCTATGCTTATTCTGTAAGGGTCCCTCACCTTCTTGTGGTTATCCTCTCAAAGAGAACTATTCCATTCATTCGTTGCCCCACATTTATTCCATATGACTTGTTATTATTATTTTTTTTAAGTTTTTTATAAACGAAAAATTCGTTGTAGTTTTCAATATTATGTTACCAATAATGGAGCTATTTATTATACTTCGTAGTGAAATCATACTTGTAACAAAAAACCAACAGGATACTGTGTAAAAAAATCAATTTTACCAAGGCTGAATTTTATATGTAATCTTTCTTATCACAGAAACTCCGTTATAATGAATTTGAATTGTTTGGAAATTTACCTATCGGGCTCAAAATGGTTCACCTTTGACAAACTACAGCCAATGTAACTAACAAGAAACCACCAATTATCGTCACTAGCTAATTTGACGTATGTGGTACTCAAACTGATCGCTTCATCACACAAATTGAGGTATAACTTGTGTTGGGATACTCCGCTAATTGGTTCGACACAATGAAACGTACTTCACTTCTGATAAATGCAGATAAATGATTTTTATTTAACAATCAAAATGTCGTAGGACACATCTTAGAAACTGTGTAATATATAGTTACAACTTCACGGTCATTGTTCACTATAGAACTATGGCCAAGTATAAGTATTTTTACTTCGCCTGATCCAAGAGTAGTGATCATCGTAGTCATTTTAAATGCTGAAGATAATATAGACAGATAGAAAACTCTTTATTTGTACACCGTTTTTACAATATTAATTGAATACATAAAATGATCAACATATAATAATGGGCACATATATATATCTTCATATATTCCTTTATACACAGATACATACATATACACATACATATATATATATATNTAATATCATACCCTCATTCGTGACTGAATCAGTTATGACTTATAAAATTGTTGAACCATTGTCTTAAAGCTATTGTTTTTATATATATAGCATGTTGACTCTCACAGTCTAATGAGATACTTCTGCATAATATGAATTGGAAATACTGTAGAAATCGAAGGTCTTATATTGTAATATCACACGAAATCTATTTTTATTAGGTATAGGGACAAACGAGCCGATGACGTGATAAGTGAGTACCGAGGCTCATGACCGCCTGCTCATAAGCCTTATGTACGAGTACACAAAATAAAAATAGCAAGCTAAATAAAGTATTCAGGGGTGAAAGAGACATCATGTAAATGAATAAACAAATTACGAAGCACATATTATCAATTATATAAAGGTATAATTCATTCGCAAGGTGTACGCTTCTGTCATAAATACCTGTTTGCATCATAAATCTAGTCCCCAAACAAATTGAAATATACTGCTGATGATCTTATTGCGCGAGGCACAACTGACAATTATGTGATGATGCTGAGGGGTGGCAACCTGTTGATTATTTTTCGTTTTTATTGCGTATTTTTTTTTTGTTTTCTGATTTTTCATTTTCATTCTTTTTTATAGTCTCACGAAAGTACTTAACTGTTACCGTAAGTTCTAAAGCGATTATCTAACCATTAGAACGCGCCAATGAAGTGATATTGATTGTCAAATGAAGGTATAATATTTGTGAATCTCAATCAATTATCAACATGTCCTTAATTTTAAAAATTAAAGAAAATAGTAATCACTACTTTTTTCGTCCATTACGTTATTAGAAACATTTCACCATCAAAGATCATCAAAGTGGGTTTAGAGTCTGGTTGTTCTTTGTATACATTTCATGTTTGTTTCTAAAGTCGCCAGCGACAAGTATGTATATATTTATTGCGGGAGATGTCTTTAAAAAACTAAAAAATATAAACGTATATTTTTATCACGTACATAAAGTAGTCTTCTAAAAGTAAAAAAAATATCCCCTCCTGAAGGTGGAAAAGTAGTTAACGAAAGTTTAAAGTGCCATTAGTCAAAAGCAATGAGGTTTTACCGCTTTGGAAAGACTAATTATTATTGCCGGGCTCTTTCTCATATGGCTTTACGTTGCCAATTTTGCACTAGACGTACCTAAGCGTATATTGTAGTGAAAATGTAAGGTGCGAGCAAAGTTTTTATGTTCGTAATTGCTCGCCTGCTACCTAAATGAGGTTGGGTGTTTTTTATTTCAGAGTTTTTCTATTGCACGCTGATTAATATTACAAAAATGACAATTTTTTTTTCTGAATTAAGCTTAAACTTGAAATCTGTGAAGAATAATATATATTTGTTTTTGTTTTCTATGGCACACACTAGCATAGAGTTCCACACATACACACACACACAATTTACTGGCAGTCATGTTTCTAACTTATGCTTTTATAGAATAGAAGTAGGTCTGATACCTTTTTGTAGTTATTCGTCTTGCCATGTCAATAGGACTAGGAGTAGAAAAAAAATACTACTATACTATATAGAATCCATTCAATAGTAGTGGTTCTATACTATATAGTACTGCGTCAACATTGTATCGATTATGAATAGTTTTAGTACGCTTGAGTAAATTTAGTCGTTCTTCATACTAATCGATACGAATATAAATTACTATCAATGATATCTTTGTTTTTTGAACGATTATTTATATTTATTAATGATAACGAAACGCTAAGTAGTGGCACTTGAAAATATGTCAAAGTGCAACCTTTCCTTGAAGGTTAATGATTTATTTTTTAATCAACCTCTGTGAGTAGACTTCAAAGTACATGTAGTGAGAACAATAAAGCCTATTGTTTCAAATGATCGATTCATTGTCAACGTTTAATTGGTGTTGTTGGTTGTACAATAATAACTTCCTTCATAGAAAGACTGAATCGACCTATTGGTAATTTTTAATGTTTCAGATAGTACAGACTTTTGTTTCTTATTTTTTTATTAAGGTATAAAGTTTTGCCGACGCAACAGCAGGAAAAGAATCGACTAGAACAGCGTTAATTAGATCAAAAGAAGGAAGGAGTTGGTGGAGGCTTTTGTCAAAGTAGGGCAAACGGACTGTATTATAGATCTTATAGTTTCCATAGATTCAACAGCAATTTTTTTATGAGAAAATTATTATAAAATGTTGTCTGAATAATGGCTTCTATATTATATTTATATAAAGTTTCATATAGGTTAACATAGAACTTAAAATGTTTGGGATAGCTTTGAAATCGTTACCAAAAACATCAATGATGACTATACTGACGTCAGTAAAGTTTCAAAGTCAAAACCTCCTCCACAAGGAGAGGCTCTACTCTGGCTGTGGACTAATTAAGATTTTTGAAGATGCTGATGTTGAAATTTCCATCTATATGTATATTTCTCCGCAGAGTTTGTGAAGTTTATAATAATGCCATAAACAAAATTCAAAACTCTTTTGCGGAAGGAACATCGAATTCTTTCTTGAAATTCTTTTAATTCCATTCCGGTGCTCGTCGGCACCACCAAAGATAACAAATTTTCATTTTGTAACGCGTTTCCAAATTATTAAAAATACACTGTATAGACCTTCCTAGAACCAAATAACAAGCTCGTGAAATTGCTGAATTAGTTAAGGAGCCAACCTCGTCATATAGGAGTAACTAAAGTAACGTATTTTCTTAACTTGAGTCGAAATTACGCGAGGACCATCGGGAACGGCCACAATACTGACCCATTTTCCTTAAAGGCCTCTTAACAACTTAAGGGACATATAAGCACTTGATACCTTTTGTTTTTTTCTCCTATTCCTGGCTTTATCACGATGAATTTGTTGGGAAGATCCCGAAGAGAACTTAAATGACATTTTATTTATACGTAGGTATGAGGTGTTTTGCAAGTAAGTATGGGTTCAGAAAATAGTTTTTTTCCTTGTATATTGATAATGAAAAATATTAAAAATGTAATAAATTTGCCGTTACAATTTATCACTTGAAAATATCTTTTTGAAAGCGGTTCTTATATCTGCTATGGCAGTATTTACATCTTGATAAAATATTAACTTGATTTAAAAATATTTGAAACTCGAAATTCTGTTTAATTATGAATATTTCTCCTCGGTGGCGTGGTGGTAGTATATGCGACTGTCGTCTTACCAAACGTCTGGGTCGGGCACAATGTTTGTATGATTTGCAAAAAAATATTGCGGTGTTTAGGTATTTTCTACGTTTAATATGGATGTATCATCATGGATGTATTCACAAAAAAACTATATATATATTTATATCAGTTGTCTAATATCCTCCTTAATACGAGCTCTGCTTGATTTGGGACTTGATGGCGCTGTGTATTAGATGTCCAAAAAAAGAATTATATTTACAGTTGCACTGCGTAGACTGTTCACTGCATAACCAAATGTTAAGACAAGGTGTAAGCTGCCTCACAGCACAGCAAAATTTTAACAGAAGTAGTGCTAATGTTATATCGTGTAGGTATAACAAACAACACTCTTAAACTGTTATAGTTTTAATCAATTAAATATTTCAATTTCTAATCCTAAACTGCTTTGGTGGCGCAAGTGGTAGCGTAGGCGACTGCTGTGCTGTACTTATATAATATTTTATATTTTTTTGTAAATATTTACATATTACACACAGAAAACACGCAAACTCCGAAATAAACATCTGCAGACCTTAAGCATAGAATTATTAAGAAGCATTAAGCATAGAAGTCGCATACTCTATCACAACGCCACCGCAGCATTCAATACAATGGCAATCAACGTAGACAATGCAGATAATGTAGACGCCAGTAATCTCCTTATTAAAACATATACTTAGATTAATAAAATATTTTTCAACTCGCACATAACAGAAAGCTAAATGATAAAAGTTTGATGACAATATGTCTTTAGGCTGTTTACCATTACTGGAAAATACGATGTCCTTTGCAAATATTGTTTAAAATTTAAATATTTCGGAAGCCTATCAGACATTGATTAGTTTCGCAATCAGGAGAAGCCACTGAAATGATCGATCGACTTTGAAAGACATCAATATCATATATTATAAAAAGAAAGTCGTGCTATTTACATTATCTACAACTCAAGAACGGCTGAACCGATTTGACTGCATCGTTAACTGCGGTTGTTGTGTCGCCAGTGCCGTAACTAGCCTTTTATGCACCTGGAGCGAGCTTTCAAAACTGCGCCCCTGAATAATGCTCTAACCAGGCTTTCAAAATCAAAATCAAAATCAAAATATTTCTTTCAAGTAAGTAGGTATAAGTAGGTACTTTAGCTAGTGTATGTCATATTGCCAGCAAGACTTAAGGTGGATATACATTTGTCTGATGTATCGTGACGTGACGACTGACGCGTCAGAATTGTATCGGTTCCATACATAAACCATCACATCACGTTACGCACTAATGTGAACATTACATGTGTTATTGTTTCAAGATAGGTTGAAAAATGCGATATAAATATAACTATAGATAGGGCGCGTCTATACCATGTTCGCAACAAAACAAAATGTACCTACTAGCCACCATGCATGAGATAAAACTAGATACTAGTCTTGTCATTTCTGCACCCCTCCAGGGTCTGCGCCCTGTGCGAGCAGTGCCTAGGGCACTGCTCGCACCGCCCTAGTTACGGCACTGTGTGTCGCGAGTAATATCGCAGGGTATAGCTAATAAGTTTCCTAAATAAAATATAATAATTATGACGATTAATAGATAAAACTTTGAAAGAGATATATTCACTACTTACAACCCAAACACTGCTATCCGGTTCTAAACTATACGGAATTGTGGTCACTAGACTGCTGATATGCATAATTAAGTATTTGAAATTAAATACAAAGAAATATTTTAAATGATGAACACATATAATAATATCGTGACTGGTCGCTGTCTGTACACGGAAGATATTTAAGGATAAGTATTATATGGGGGCAACTAGAACTCAAAACAGTGATTTTTAGGATTCTGCACCTCAAAAGGAAAAAAACGGAACCCCTATAGGTTTGTTGTCCGTCAGTCTGTCAAGACCTTTCTCAGGAACGCGTGAAGGTAGCTGAAATTCATATAAAATACTCAAGTCTGGCGGTGTTACCGGTGTTACTGGCGGTCATTGTTATACCTTTACAACGACAACTGTGATAACCCTGCTGGGCCAAGCTATTCTAAAATACATTAGCCTTAATTACTCCTTATATCCTTAGCTATCTGCCAGTGAAGGCTCTGTCAGAATTGGTCTAACCATTCCAAAGATTAACCGGAACTATAGAAAAACCGTAGTCATACACAGGCGTTCCCTCTGCCAAAGTATAAGCTCAAATAGGCCTACGCGGTACGCCTTAATGACATAAAATGTATTTATGTGCGAGTGTAATTCTGAACACCTATTAGTTTTAATTGTTGCGTGTGAGTTCGTAGAGTCAAGCAATTGTATTTGTTTGTGAGCCCTTCAGAATAAGACAGACTATGTTGTATCGGAAAAAGGCGATATGACTACTTGGCTTCAGTTCATCGGCCTGTATTGCTCTGTAACCGGAACATACAAACAGAAAGAGAACATAAAATTATCATTTCGTGAAAAGTGTTAATTTTGAATAACTAACAGGTATCTGTTAGTTGAAGTATTTCAACTTATTTTATTTGTATAAGTAGACAAAGTGTGTATGATCGTGCTAACTATGTTATCTAGGTTCAACCCACAGCCGACTTGACAGCCAGGGTCACACCCCACTTAAAACTATAAAAATTGATAAATTTTTACTAATAGAAGCTATAAAAATATCACGCAAAAAAGAGGGAAAAAAGAGCGAGTAGTCATATAAAATAAAATAATTCTCACAATATGGTCGCCGGCACTTACGATAACATTGTGAACACCTGCCTGCCCATTACTTATAGTAGGGGTCGCTACCGCTCATGTCCTTTATGCCTCGCCTCTACCTGAATTTGTATTAGTAGGTACACTTAGAAATTTAAGACTCGCCAAAGCGCCTATTTCTTGATATTTACTTAAACTTGTTGAATTCGGAACTTAAATTAAATTGGACTATTTATCAATTAGAAATGTCATTTTTCTTCAATTATTTAGTAAGTCAATGCCATCGTATATCGATAAGTGTGATATTTGACTGCGAACTTCGCGTAATAAATCTATAAAATATACGCCTGGCTAGTTTCAAACTAAACTTGGAATCTTTATTGTGGAATAATAATTGCACATCATAAATAATTTCGCAAGCAATAGTCGCTTCAGACGTGCTCGGAGAGTTCCTCAAAACTACGAACGGGTGATATTTCTGAATGACTGTTGGTGATAAACTGAATAACAACGTATATTGGTTAGATAATGTGTTGGTATATTGTGTATTCCAAGAAAAGATGTCCAGGTCGGTAGAGCGTCGATCAAATGTTTTAATAAAGTGCAGGGGTACTCGGACGTCAGCACTGAAACAAACTACAAAATAGAAGAAAACAATAAATTGAATTTGTTTATATACAACAATGAACGTTATTATATTGAATACAAGTATCATATTATTTATTCTGTTATTTTATATACGGTTAGATACATAGAAACGTATTTAATTAATAAAAAAATTTTTTTTTGTTTAATTTACATTTTTTGTCAATATATTTAGACTATAAAATGATTTTAACAATGCAAGTGACGAGAAAGAGATGGTTTGACAAATAAAATGAGATGGTTCAAAGTTCAGCTAAACTTCTTCTGAAGTCTCTGTTAAAGTCATAGTGGAAATCGTTTTTGTTTAGTTGCAGGTTACTACTCGTATAGAATTAGGCTAACATCTCCTTGCCAAGGAGACTCTTATGTCCAGCTGTGGACTAAAAGACTGCTGATAATGATGATGCATGGAATAATGTGCTATAGCAAAACAGCCGGTAAATACCACACACACACACAATCACACAAATATTCACACTCAAACAAGTTTTGTATAGGAAAAATCGGAATGAATGATTTTGAAAAAAACTTTTTTTCCTAACTTAAATTCACTGTCGTGGGTATTAAAACCCCTCTTTTGTTGTGTGGATTAAAAATAAAACATAACCCAAACAATATATGATTTCTAATTTATCAACAACAAGTCACTGTGTATTCATTAAAAAATAATAAGTTTTGGCACAAACGTTACCGGAAAGGAATGTCTGAAGTTCTGAGAAGGCTACGATGCCGGAACAGCCTTCTCTGTCGCGGACCTATTGTTAGAGCATGTCAGACAGTCCGCACGTGAGCCTCGCTGACAGAAACAACATTCTTTGAACCCAGTTAGGAAGTCTGAGCATGCCATAGACAATACTATATTTAGATACCTATCTACGATTTTATCGCCATTGATCGCATACCAATTAAATAAAAACCCATTTAAGTGAACTTAAAAATTGTTGGGTCCGGAAAAGCGGGTTTGATAGCCCAATGAAGATGTGGCAAAACTTTACATATTTCTGATAATATGGTCGTTTTTAGTAAATAATTATTTTGTTATATTTCGTGCCTTAGAACCCGCAATCTAGTATCAGAGTAGTAGTAGCCAGCCTGGTATCTGGTACTGGTGTGACGCTATGTGCATATGCATAGTTATGTAATTAATTAGTATAACTTGAAACATTGCTGAACATACAAACGACTTCCATCTTGTATCAAAATTTTATAAACAAATAGATTAAGCAGTGCGAGTTTGATTGTTTAAATTTATGAAGAGTAAGTAATTCAATTAAATCCAAGTCTATAATTTCGTGAATTCGTAATTAACATTCACAAATATAGTTATCAAATTGCTGTTGGCTTTAGATATAGTATGTTTCAATATTTACTTTTGATTTTATTGTAATGTAGATTGAAGAGAAGCTATTATTAAGTTCCAACATCGACTTCGGTGAGATCAGTGGACGCTGCGACGTTTGCGCTTGATAGTTGATGATCGCTTCTTCCGGGAACTAGAACTGTTAATGTTGCTTTGTGATAAAATATTTATAAACTTTATGTATCAACTTTAGAAACAGATATTATTTTAATTAAAAGAGTAGTTAATGAGATGTTGATCAAAAGCTTAAAGCATTTGAAAATTTTAAAGAAAAAGTAGTAAAAGAACGGATAACACATCTAAATGTGTATCCATTGTTTGGCGTACATGTGGTGTCATATTTGATATAACACTATATATATCATGTACCTTTATCGTTGGATTAAATTGTGTTTTTTACTAAAAAAGTTTTACCTAGCGCTATCTGGCTGGTTATAGTATAACTGCCTCGGTAGCGCAGTGGTAGCGTACGCGACTGCTATCCATGAGGTCTCGGGTTCGAATCCTGGGTCGGAGCAAATGTTTGTATGATCTACAAATATTTGTTACGGAGTTTGGGTGTTTTCTATGTATAATATGTATGTATCTACAAAAAAAAGTGTTTACGTATTCATATCAGTTGTCTAGTACCCATAATACAAGCTCCGCTTAGTTTGGGACTAGATGGCGTTGTGTGTTAGATGTCCGAAATATTTATTTATTATTTATTATTGTTTTATAGTGTATATGGTCTGATGACAATATTTAAAAATATTTATGTTAGTATTTTCCCTGGCACCGGTTGTTTCATTCCTACATATTTTCCCAACAGGGATGTGTGTATGTATATGTATCTATAATTATATTTATTTTCAAGTGTTTACAGTACGTATCTCCAAGTTAGCTGCAGCGCTAGCTTCGCTCGTGATCCTGGAAAAAACCGCTGGCAAACCTTAAATTTACCTATTTTCATTTTAGTTTAGAAATAGTATTAATAGTATTTGTTAATTTCCCAAGACTTATATAATTAAACATCATGTTTGCAAAATATTACAATGAGATGTATATATATATTCAGTTCAGTACCAAGTGTTCATTAGTAGATTCAGCTGAGAAATAAAATAAGCACCGTGTTTACCCAGCTCCGTGTACTTACACTTCACGCTCAGACCAATTTCTCGGCTTGAATAGGAGACACGGGCATCGCATAAGCCAGGAGCTTAGACTCGAAAACGAGACAATATTTAAAGCTTCTTGTGACGTGACGAATACAGTGTCACCGTGCCTATTTACCCTCAGGCCATAAGGTTATCGTAAGAACTTACCAATGTAGCAAACTATGCAGGACAATAGCTGTGAAAATAGAAGCGTAACTTCACACAGAGAATATACCAACTGGTCTAGCTGACGTATAGGATAGCTGAGCAAAACCTAGTGATAGATGGCTATTGTTGATGAGGATTTAAAGCAGCTGCTTATTAAAGCCACCCTGTCGTAAGTACAATTATACACACCAGTGGTCGCTCAGTAGTCGAGAATCACCCATAATTCTTGTAACTTTTTTTCATTCATTTTTCACATTTCTGCATTCCTTTTCCGAATAAAGTTTAACTTTGCCAAATTTAATTTTATATTCCTCCGTTTGCATATTTTTTTATTAAAAGAGGTACAAAGTTTTAGGGTCTCGTAGTTAACGTCACAAAACCCTTTTATTTCCATTATGTCCGTCCGTCCGTCTTCGGCTTATCTTGAAAATGGTTAGTGTTCGAAAGGTGAAACTTTGCATGGATATGTGTATTTACTAAGACGCTAAACGTTAAAATGACGTTAAAATAAAAACACGAAATATATTTAGAATTTACTTAAAATGTTTTTTTTGTGAGAACTGACAATGTACTAGTAGTCTAAAATTAATAACGATGAATATAAAAATGATAACAATGTTACGAAAATTGTTTTCTTTTATGGAATAAGATGCAAACGGGCAGACGTATCGCGTGGTGGTAAGCGATTACCGCTGCCATGGACACCAGCATCAGTACCTGAGGCGTCGCATTGCCTTGCCGGCCGTTTCAAAAGAAGTATAATCTTTAAATGAAGGTTATTTGATAATGATGTGTGTTATTTACGTTTCCAGAAGTATTGTTGCTTTTAAGTATTTCATATACATTATGATTTTGATTTGTTGCTTTAGTCAAATGTATCGTTTTTTGAAGATAGTTAATATCTTGTACGTTCTTAACTTACTTTGATCAGACGATTACTCTGTCATAGCAGTGATTGTCACTTATTAGTCAGTAGTAGAATAGTCAGTCCTCTACTAATTGACTGATAAATTCTTGTGGGAAGCTGCTACAGCACAGAAAGTTAACATTAATATAATCATGACCTTGTAACTGTTTTTTATTTATCTACACAAATTTCCTGCAAACATATTGCACAAGGTTATCCTTCTGAAAATGGCTACGGGTGGATGTTTTCTTTCTTTTTATAAATAAATTTTAATGAATTATGTCATTCACAAAAACAACAACAAAGAATGTCAAAGTGTAAATCATATAATAAATTGTAATATCACTGCGGATTTATTTGCATATAATTAACATATAGCATCTAGGAGTAGTGTAGGACGTCCACAAGCCAGGTGGAGCGATGATTTGCGCAAGACGGCTGGCAGGAGCTGGATGCGAGAAGCCATAGATCGAACTAAGTGGCGTGAAATTGGAGAGGCCTATGTCCAGCAATGGACTGCGATAGGCTGATGATGATGATGATGATGATGATCTATTGAATATTTATATATTTTAATATTTATCGTTTTCACTACATCGATAATAGTTATGACCCAATAAATTGCAAATTACTTGTTGTATAACCAGTATTGCTTAATTATTGACGTTATTAATTATAGCTTGGCAGTTCGTAATAAACCAATGGAAATTTTGTAGAGATGCAGAGAGTTTGTGTAGTATAAGGTTTATGTACAATATTGTATAGAGACGGAGTTACTGAGTATTCCTGAGATGGGTATATTTACTGAGATATTTGATAGATCGAAAATGGAACTAAGGTAATGAAAATTAAGTAACATATTGTAAAATATTTGTATGTATATGTTACTGAATTTTCATGTTATTATTATTATTATTTTTTTATGTTTAAGCTTCCAAAATGACTCTGCCCTGCCTGATGGAAAGCATGAGCAGAATCCAAGAGTGGTGGTCACCACTCTTGGATTCTGCTCATGCACCACAAAGCGAAAAAGAACAATGCAGCATGGTGACCCACACTATGGCGGCCTGGTGAGATGCTTTTTCACGCCCCGCTTAAAGGACCCGGGATCACAGTGGGAAGGAAACACGTGCGCTGGTAGTGAGTTTCAGGTTTTGACCGCTCGGCACAAGAAGGAATTACCGACGCGATGAGTACGAGAATGTATGTCTTCCACTTTGAAGCGGTGACTTCTAAGGACTTCTAATCTATTACTTAAACCTTAATAATCCTCCCTTTTCTAACGTGTGATTGGGACGACACTCTTTATTTCACGGCATCAAGTCAAAACTGATGTTTTCTTTTTATTTGGCGTGTTTACTGATCATGATCCGCCTATTGTAGTCACTTCTCTAAATACACACCACTTTGTTAACTCGCTATGCTCCAAATTTTTCGTAGAGGTTTATATTATTCAAAAATCTACAGCATTAATGAGTCGGATGTTTCATAAAAAGTTAAAACAAGAATATTTTATTACAAAGAGATACAAAAAATAATTACGTGACCTAGATAGGTATTTTTTTTAACAAAGTTCTCGAAATTAATACTTTACAAGCATAATTACTGCGTCACGTTATGTTACCATTGCGTTGGTAGCCTTTAACGGTCTACTCACTTTAAGCTCAGATCTCTGTCTGCAACCATCAATTACAAATATTTAGATTTTTCAAAGTCCTTAGGAATGCTGGCTCTGACATATTCCATTGGTGTACTTATATGGAATTCGACCACATTAGATGCCCTTGAGAGGAGAGTCCGTACATGCTGACTACACTTCGAATGCACACAAGGTTCATCGGTTGTGAGATTGTATAAACAACAACCCATAATGTCCCACTGCTGGGCTCGGGTCTCCTCTCAGGAGAGGGTTAAGGCCATACATACGTGAGATTGTATATCCCACAAAAGTTTAGGGGTCGTGGGCTATTGAATATAAGCTGCATAATTGCTAAAGAGAACTGGCGCAAACCTATGTTACTTAGTACTAATGATCGTAGGGAGGTATCGAAGTGCAAAAACTCCATGGCTGGTTTTATTGGGCCCTTAATGGTCCCAATACTGACTTCAAAGCATCAATCTACTGGCTACAGTATGATCATCTCTTAGGGAAAACTGAAGGTTTTGATTGTAATATTATGGACGAAGTTATAATGACGGATTACTATCGGAAGTATATCCAGAAATATTTATATCGGTTCGGTTGGTATCTGTCAGACAATTCAGCGTTTGAGGGTATCAATCATTCATATTATTTCTAGTAGTCCGCATCTTGCTAACGGCGAATATTTACATAGGCACAAACAAGCAACCAGGATCGCACATCAACAGCTTGTCCTTAAACACAAACTTATGAATTTAGAGGTGCCATACTACAGGTATGTGCCCGACCCAGTTCCTGAGCATAGTCGTGCGACGTTGTATTGTGATCGATCCTTTATCACAGACAGGACTATTGTTGCCCATAAGCCTGATATTCTGTTGATAGACTGATTAGAGCACCGCGCAATGATTGTCGACATCACCGTTCCTCATGACGAGAATCTCGTGAAAGTTGAAAAAGTAATGAAATATTTGAATTTATCTCATGAGATTGTCGATATGTAAAATGTAGATTCGGTGATCATTATTCCGATAGTTGTAACACACCATAATATGTCCAATACATTAAGAGCCTCATGTTAGATGGCTGGATCAAGAGTTTGATGCCGAATGCAGGCAGAAGGAGAGGAGAGTCGAGCCCAGCAGTTTGACATTGTAAGTCGTTGATGAGTTGAGTCCCTTAATCACGACTGATGACACCCGTGCCATGGAATGGACAGAGGCGGTGACACTTTGTATTCTCAATCTATCACCTCACGACTAATGCGTCACATACGTATACCTTATACTTGATATTTCTATATCCTTATATTTCTTTTCATTAGTTTTAGTATAATCAATTTGTTCAGCTAGTATTGAATTCTGTTAACATATTTAAAAACATCCCCATTATTGTTGAGTTTGATTTATTTGCTTCTTATCTATATATTATATATATANGATCCTAATGGTATAACGGATAAATAAGCGCTTTGGACTGAACAAAGCTAAGACACTTATGCTCACCTATAGTCTCAAATTTGAATTAATTTTATTTACAAGGTAATATTAATATATGGTATAATATAGTTGATTAATTTAATATCACATTCAATGAGTCCTCTACAGATTTTAGATAATATTCTAATGGATTGTTTAATATTAACGGCCTCAAAGAGAACCGGTATGAAATTTAAATGAATAGGAAAGAAAGCGCTTGTGCCATGTTTCACCTAGTGAGTAAGGATACCAGGCCCATACCCTATCCTCCTCCTCATTCCCTAAATACCGGTAGCGAAGTTGTGACGCCACTGTTCTTGCGGTGTCCATGGGCGGCAGTAATCGCGTACCATCAGGTGATACGTCTGCTCGTTAGCCCGCTGTACCGCAATAAAAGATAATAATTAATACAGCCAAAAAATAGCAATGTGTACTATCAGATCGCCTTATTATAAGCTGAATATAGTGAACACTTAGACTGATCTTATCGTCAAGAGTTCCTAAAACCCTTGGCTTTACGAAAGAAACAAAGTTTGTTACATGTTAGGGCTGTGAAATAAGTGCGCTCCCGGTCTACACGGAGCGCATCGGGTAATCGGTTTACTTGGACCGAGGCACCTCGCTACGGACTGCCAAGGATTTACTCGCCTCATTTTGCTCAACACGAGGCGACTCTATTTGAGAAAACTTATCCGTGTAAGTTGATAAAAAATTACTCTTGTTGCGTTAGTCGTCGGTGCGAATTTTTCGGCATTCGTTTGCATTTCAAACAATTTCATGATAAATAATTTTCAAATTTTTATTTTTATTATTATCAATTCTACAGATATTATATTTTATCTATTGACAGAACTTTCAGGATGTTACACTTTAAATATTTGCTTTGTTGACTACAGACTTACAAAGTTGAGGCATGTAAGTCATCAACTTTAACACTGGTTTTCTCAACATTAACTGAAACCATACAATATTTATATTCTTCGTCTGTTTTAACTTCTGTGTATATTTGGACCTGTTATAATACAAAGTAATATAAGATCCAAAGGTTTGACCGAAGAGTATATAGGCTATATTTTTTCTCAACATTCCAAGTGTCTCCATACCAAATTTCATAAGAATTAGTTTAAGAGTGTAGTGTTAGTGTGATAGAATGATGGTAATTCTGTTATTGTCATCACTAAACACAAATTCACTAAAATTTGTTCTTTGATTACATACTTTAATCTTATCTGCCTACAGTCCATTTTCTTATATATTCTTTCTCAACAGTCCAAGTGTCTCCATACCAAATTTCATAAAAAATATTTTAAGAGTTTAAACGCAAGTGTGATAGAATGATGGTAATTCTGTTATTGTCAACGCTTAACTAAAAGTCACTAAAATTTGTTGTTGGTACACAATATATAGCATACTTTAATCTTATCTGCCTACTAAACTTCAATTTATTTAGTTCAGTACCAATTAAAAAATTATCATAAGTATATGCTTGCTTGTAAGTAAAAAAAAATAAACTAAACTCTAAATATATTTTTTTTTTTAAATAATGGAGTAACTTGGTTGGAATGTATATAAATGTAACGTAAACTTGATAGGTCGTATAAACGACCTATCAAGTTTTACGTTACATATTACCCGTTTTAGACGTTACACACAAGAATATCAAAAGAAAAATTAAGGCCTAAGTTGCTGAAGTTAACTAATTTTGATTATATCAAAGTAAATTTTACTTTTTCAAGTAATAAACAAGCGTGTATCTCTGACTTACGTTTATTTGGTACGGAACTAAACACAGTCACAGTTGTGACTGTTTAGATGTGAGATATCGAAAAATGGTCTGTAAGCAGATGCACTAAAATATATAATCCATCAACTAATTTTAGTTTAGTGATGGCAACAACATAATTATCACCAATGTCAGAGTTGCATTCTAAAACATCGCTTGTACTTATTCCATTAGAATTCAAAAATGTAAATTATACCAAGTTCCACCAAGTGCCGACAATCAAGAGTATAAATTACTTATAGACAGAGGCACTTTCGCATTTAAAGTATTAGTAGTGATTATAAAGCGAAAGCGATAGCGACAAACATTGTTTTAAAACCTATTGAACTTGCACACATTCTATCCTATTCGAGTTACCTTTGGGGGCTCTTCGGCCATTCAGATTCTGTAGTCTGAGTCCTAAAATAATTCTCTGGGTCAAACATGTTGCAAATATTGCGACGGTCACTAAATAGACTTAAATAAGCTTAGGAAGATAGATTATCTATATGTTAATAATATCAAATATAAAGGTCAGTACTACTCATCTATCACGACAAGCAATATAAAGTTTACCTGTATTTTTATTCTCGAATAACAAAATAAACTGTCGGAACTACTAACATATTTGCAGTATTTTGATTGACCTTAATGGTTGACATTTCAATGCTTAGGTAATATTAATGACTTGTAAAAATTAAAATGCAATAGATCACACTTTAGTTTTAGTTTAAAATATATGTGGGTGCTGTGTCCAATGCGGTTGCCAACCAGAATAATAATAATAATATTTTGGACATCTGGCATACAACACATCTAGTTCCAAACTAAGCAGATCTTGTACTATGGGTATTAAATAACTGATATAAATATATAAACACAGATTTTTTGTTAAATTTATTTTCTAAGAATAATAAAATGCACCAACTTAGCAGTGTACTATCATTATTATTAAAGTCATAGAAACAAAAGTGTGTGTTCGTCTTCAATCAATTCTGAATACACAGGCAGCAACAGTTTATGGTTAGTTTAGTCATTCAACTGAAAAACTAACCGTTAATTCAGTTCAATTATTGGATTTCAGGTCTATAATAATTGTCGAGGCATTCCTTCATCTAAAGTTAATCGTAGACATGACCAAGTCATGATAAACTATACTACAGACAAACCCTACTAAATTTGAATTTCAAAGGATAAAATAATAGGATAGTTGTAATTTAGCGTCTTTTACCTAAATTACAAATGAGCCGGCTCGATGGGGGCGGTACTACCCTCGCACAGAATATCAACATTAAATGACAGTGTTCGTGCTGTCCTGTTTCGTTGGTGAGTGCGTAACCTGGAGCCCAATGATGCAGAAGCATCACTAGGCCGCCATAGTCCCGCACCACTCTGCATTGTCTGCATTCGCAAAGAGGATGGTTATCACTACCCTTGGATTCTGCTCATGCTTTCCACCAGGCAGAGTAGAGTCTCTTTGGCCAATATGTATAAAAAACAGATTCTGACCAAATTTGACTGCTCTTATAGCAGAATTAAACTACAAGGAGTTTAAAGCAGTCGCCACGCCGTTTTCTACAGCGCCAAATGTCGTGAGTTCAAATCCCATATGCGACAACACTTTGAGTGATCCACAAATTGTTGTTCTGAGTCTTGGTGTTCTCTGTATCCGTTTTGTGTGTGTGTGTAAAGCTTTGTCTTGTGTTTTTAAATTAAAAAATTAAAATGATGTAAAAAACATTGAATACACAATTTGAAACAAATTTCATCTCAACAGTCAGTATAAATATCACTATAATAGCAAGATAGCTGATATGGTACACCCATGTTCATAGTATAAGCAAGGAACTTACCAAGTACAATAAAGAGCTTAATATGTGTCTTAGCGCAGGTGGGTCTGATGTATTCGTAGATTCATTACAGCTGTACAAATAAAAAACAATAAGTCACTGTGAAAGGTCCCAAGACATGTTGTGACACCTTGACACATGTCTGTGACACTACGCCAGTGAATAATAGCCTAACAGCACACCATCACGACATCCCTCAGAAGAAAGGGCCCATTCATTTGTTATTTTAGACAATATTTTACACAAACGGTCAAGTTTACATTGCGTTGTAAATATATTATTAAGCGAATCTAGTCGGCGTTAGATAGTAATCGGGATTGAGTTTTTTATAATGATTGGGTTAGAAGGTAATAAGTCCTATATAATGAAATGTTTTTACCGTGGGACAGCCACGCTTCGCCACGAATGTGGCGATTCAACCGGAGTGATACCACGGCCTCACAGAAAACCGGGGTGAAACAATGCTTGCGCTGAGTTTCACCGAGTGAGTGAGGATACCGGAGGCCTATTCCACAATCCCTCCCCTTCCATCAAAAACTGACAACACACTTGTGATGCCTCTGGTGTTGCATGTGTCCATGGGCGGTGGTAAGCGCTTACCATCAGGCGATACGTATGTTCGTTTGCCCCTAATCCCATAAAAAAATAATATCACGCCATCGCCTGTAGGAGTTATTCAGGATCACTTGTAGCAGATCTTAAACGCAAACATGTCTAGGAGAAACAGTAAGTTTGAAGTATTAATGCACAGTCAGTAACTAAAATTGATTTCTAGGTAAAAAAATGGTCTCTTATTTTTTTATGTGATCTATTTTCTGCAAATAAATCAAAGTATTGTCCGAAATATCACAATATTTTTGATTTAACATTAGTTCCGCATGAGTAACCTTGACCACGTGCTGATATTTACAAAAGTTTTTATTGGTTCTGAATTGATTTACAAATAAGTATGTATTATAGATAACTGACCTCCTTCCTGATTAGAAGTTTCCTCTACTTGAGAGAATATTGTAAGACGAGGCACATACAAACTTATTAAAAAATACCCCAGAAAAGTAACTGGAGGTTATAGAATTACCGATTTATAAACAGAACTGTTCGCCTTCAAAGTCAATTGGTAATAATTTTACCATCCATGAGATTAACCTTAAAGGCGCTCATAGCCCAGTTGCACTCGGTGATTAGAAACAATCATCGAGGGTAAGCAACGATGGCGCGGTCAGTACCTGGATGGGTGACCGCTGGTGGCATGTTACCATGAGCGTCTCCGTGATTCGGAGGTCACGTTAAGCAGTCGGTCCCGGTTGTTATCATACGATAACAGCCGTGAAGCTTAGTTGGAGGCCTTCGGGCGGCTAAAAAACATCCAACGGCAAGATTTACGTAGCCACAACGTATTCTTGCCAGTCCCCAACCCGCACTTGGCCAGCGTGGGGACGTATGGCCTTAACCCTCTCCTGAGAGGAAACCCGAGCCCAGCAGTGGGACGTTATGGGTTGTTGTGTTTGTGTTTTTTGTGAGATTAACCTTTTTCAATTTGCTCGATAGTTCTTGGTCTAAGTTAATATTAGAATTTAAATAATGTTCCTTCAAACACGGTTGCAGACTCAGAAAAGGAGTTAATTATCCAGATTTAAATATTAAACCGAATTAAAAAACGACTGCCCTAAAAAATATTTTAATTGAATTAGTTTAACTCAAGGCTAATTAAGAGGAAGAAAAATATTTCATCTCCTAAGGAAGAATGGAGGAAACAGCTAACAACTATCTTCCGCAAGACTTCTTCGTTGAAGTTTGTGAAATCCTCATACATATTACAACGTTATTTGTAATATGTAAATTATGTTTTACATTTAACTTCAAATTATGGTTTGCATGCAAAATATGAATGGCGAATGGTTTAAATAACGATAAGTTTAAAAAAAAACATTTTGTCGTTATCTAAGCGGCATAAGCTTGAAAGGTTTTTTAAAAAATCAATCAGGTGCAATCACTGTAATGATGGTTGTTTTTAAGTGGAAATAAACAAATAAAAAAAATATTCAAAGGCGAGTCTTCATTCTGTTAAAAAGGATATTCCCGCACTAGTAATAACTACTAATGTATGGTTTTGCATCGTCGGACCACCCAGACTAATCACAACAATTTGTGTGTTTGTGTTTGATCACAAAGTGTTACTCCATATGGAGATTGAACCTACAACACTCACACTCACTATACCTATCAGCTATCCGTAGAGCGCTTTAAATTTATATGGCATTTTAAAAGTCTGAAACTCAAATTTATTTTTGTTTTAAATTTCTTAAATAGCCGTTTGAAATACTAATGCAGAATTCTGTCTTTTAGCTCAAATAGAAGCAAGGTAACTTCTGCGAAGAGTTAAATCAATTTTAGCTTATGCACTATGTTCTTCGAAGTTTCTTAATGTTTACTTAGTAAAACATTGTTGGCTCTGGTTCGCAGCTGCGTTGCTTACCTGTAGGATAATAACTTGTTCAGAATAATTGACATTTGGTGATGAAACTTTGATGAAAGTAATCAGTTCAATGAGTGATTCAATAGTAAATCGACAAGATGTATTGTGTCAATACCATCGCATGTTATCAAATTGATGTATAATTAGAAATCTAAAACACTTTGTCTACGTCTAGTAGCTAAATTTAATATTTAATAAAAAAACTGCCTATATATTGCAGGTCTCATGTTATATGAGCAAATAAAACAGTAATCATAACCATCACACTCGATTTGTTCATATTATAATACAAGAAAAAGTTTAAAAATCTACAAACCCATAGCGTAAAGACTTTGATAAATTTTTATAGACTGCGTCACCCAGGTCATCATCATAACGAATCTATTGACTTTTCATTTATTAAAATAGACTCTTTAAACCCACATTCCCTGTGTGATAGATTAGGAATACAGTTCATCATTGTCCCTACTAATTTCCTAGGTGTCGTCATAGTCGACTAAGAAAGCACCTTGCGCATGAAAAGTGCGCAGCGCAGAGCAGGGAAACTTGACTCAAACTCTGTGCCACGTCGTCTGGTCATCGTGATATCACAGTGGTAGGTCACAATCTCCTTGCTGAAAACATTGTTTTTCATAATGATCTGAATATAGATGTTCAGTGTTTTTTTCTGCTCCATAGCCAGTCATCCATAGAGATCGGCCTATACAAAACTAAGCAATAACACTCAGTATTGTGTTACCCGTATTGAGGTCGAAGAGTATTCTAAGTCAAATAAACTTTGCTGATAAAATCGACTGTCACTTAAATATTTCGTTCAAACTCGATACTCGTCATAAGGTTGACCTTTCCTGGTTCCTTAACTAGACCTTGTTCATGGTTTTAGGAACTCAGTATGTCATCAGTATACTCAAGGAAAAAGTTTTTATTATCTAATGGTTCCACGAAATCACGACCAAGTTGCGGTCGCGCACGAAATGAAATAAAGAGTAGTGTACTTAGAAAACCTTCATTTGGCCTTCAATGGTTTTTGCTGATTCATATCATTGCTAATTCGATACATATAATTTTTGTACTAGGAAAACTATTGTGTATAATTTGTTGAAAGTATTCGGGTAATCACCTCGGGCGTCTACATGTTCTTTTCTTTAATCATCACAATCTGTTTGTTCATATTATATAAAAAGAAAAAGTTTAAAATTCTACAAACCCAAAGCGTAAATACTTTTGATAAAATTTTATAGAATTCTTTACCCAGGTCATTATAACGAATCTATCACCTTTTCATTTACTAAAATAGACTCTTTGAACCCACATATATAGACTGTCAAATTTTAAAAGTAGCTTTTTTGGTTATTTTATATTAATTATATCTCCGTTCGTGGGTGATAGATTAGGAATACATTCTCTCATTGTTCCTATTAATCTCCTGGGTGTCATCATAGTCGACTAAGAAAGCAACCTACGCATGAAAAGAGCGCAGCGAAGAGAAGGGAAACTTAACACAAACTCTCCGTCGTCGGGTCATCGTGATATCACAGTGGTAAGTCAAAATCTCCTTGCTGAAAAGAGACTATGCCGATCTTTTTAGCAAGGTTTTGACTGGTAGAACAAAATTATCTGAAGGCTGTTGATGTGGTCTGCTAAGGTTAAAGCGGCGATCTCAACAAAACATATTAAATTATGATTGTTACGGTATTTAATTTTTACATTCTATAGTTCAACAGTATATATTTAGCGAATCATGGCCAACTGATTTTGTTGTTTTTGTCCCAGATTACACGGGTAAATAAATGTACAATGCCAGTTAAGTACGCAAACGGGTTCGTGAAATCTCGTGAATACCGTATCCGGTCCATTGAATAGTTTTCGTAGGTTGATTATAATTTTGCTTAATATTATCACTTATTGTGTATTGCCCTTTCATACCTGGAATATTAAACGCCAGAAACGTATCTACTTGGACATGGTAAAAGGAAAATTGTGTTATAATGGAAGCACTATTATATAATTGACTTGTCAGTCAAAGGAGTCGGCGTTGCCAAATTAGAAATCTGTTAGTATGACATTTTATTTATGCTGGATTGAAAAGGGGGTCGTTAGAAACCTTTAAGAGACCACTTTAAGAATGTATACATTTAATACTCTGATAAACATTAGTAACTAGACTACTGTCGTGCAAAGAAAACCTAACTTAGTTTAAAACTGTTTATTTACAAGAAAAAATGTCTAAAACAAACTCTAAAAACTACACAGCATAATGTATTCTACTAAAAACAAATATGTAATTAAATTGTGAAATATAAGACCATTTTTGAATAAAAAATATAATACTT